>CM075689.1:90417909-91017909 GCA_037954015.1 Psophocarpus tetragonolobus | reverse complement strand
CTCTCTTTTTGTGTTTTCTTGCCTAAAATGGCTTGATGAGTCTTTGGAACTCTTTAGCCTTCTAAGCGCTTTGAATAAGAAAAATAAAGCAAGAATTTTAAAGCAAAAATTCAAAAGAGAAGGGATCTAAAGCGAGCTCCTAAGGTGTTGAAGTAAGTGTACCACTTCTTCCTTCTTCACCTAATTTTCGAGAAACTAAAAAATTGATTAAATTTTATTACAACCAAAGGGAGGGCCTTAAGGGCACTTAAACTCTCAACTACAAAATTAATACACCCAAATTAAAGAAAAAGTAAAGTCTTCAAAAAATTATTCTCCAAATGCTCCCTCAAATCAAAGTCCTCACAGCTAGGTGTATTTCCTTTTGAGATGATCCCTTAGGTTCTTAGTCCAACCTTCCAAAATATGCTACCCTTGTGGTAAACTCCTTTTTCAAGCTTTCTCCCAAAAGTGACACTAACACACAAACCAATGAAACCAAAAGTAGCAAGGGGAGTTGCGAATAGAAACTCAAAAAGCAATAAAAGATAACACAATCAAAAGGACACTTAACCAAATGGTAAGAGTATATAAGACAAACTAGAAAGATGACTTAAAAGACAAGCAACAACTAAAAGGTAAACAAAAGAAAGAGAGCACACAATGGAATACCTAAGAATGGAACTAGATTAAAGAGTAGAAGAACACAAATATCAAGTTCTAGTGTACCAAAAGTAATAAAATTTCTTATAAGATTCCAAGTTCAAAGTTGAAGCACTTGCTAACTTTAGGTTCGGTACATCAAATGAATTTTTTTCAAACTTTCATTTCTTTTGTTTGTTCTCTTTTTTTTTTTTTTGAATCCTTCGTTGTTTTTTTTGTATTTTATTTTAGACTTTGTTTTCTTGTTTTTTTTATTTTTTTTGAATATTTACTAGATGCACCTAAATTGATTGTGAATTTAGTGCTTGATAACAAAGAGTTATGCTCTTGGAACAATAAAGAAAATTAAAAGCAACAATTTAGGTACTACTAGAAATGACTTCAAAATGCAAAGTAGCTATAGATGTGTTAATGGTTTAGTAGTTTGGTGTGCCACTGGACTCAAGCTTTGTTAAGTTTTTAGTAATTTGTTGAACACAAATACCAAACTTATAGCTTAACTGAAAGCACCCACAAACAAGAACTACCTTTACCACACAAATGAGCTACTAATTATACGTATAAGGAAAATAAAGACAAAGGAAATTGAGCAACTATTTTTGAATTTTTTTTTAAGAATATGCTTGAAACTAAAAGCACATGAACTTCTAAAGAGACTTAGACATCAGGTATGACCCGCTATGTTGCTCAATTTAAGAATTTTCAATTTTTTTTTTTTTGTAAAAACAAAAGAGGCTAAACTTAAAAGGAATTAATAGACAAAATAGGAAACTATAAACATGACTTATAGACAACTAAACAAGAGCATAAAAGTGAAAAATAAAAGCTAAAAATAAAGCAAAAACAAGGCAAATAGGTGCAAGGAAACACAAGAATTTGGTCTAAATTTCTTGACCACAAGGTTGTGGAATTCACCACAACGGCATGGATTTTTAGCAAGAAATTCTCAAAACCCAAATTCAAGCAAGAAAGCACCCAACTCAAAGCTTAAGCGAAAATTAATGAATATGGGAGAGACGTAGATGCAAAGAAAAGAACAATATAAATTGCATCAAGCAAAAAATAAATGGTGCAAATAAACTATAACTCAAAACAATAAACTCAAGACATAAATGGAAATGATAAACAACAATGGAAAGCTAGAAAAAATTGTGGAAATTAAAGATAAAATAAAATAGGAAAACGGAAAGAAAAAATAAATGAGATAGGAAGAGAGTTTAGACCTCTAGAACCAATGCTCTAGATACTAAATGATGCATGTCTCCCTTGATCTTTTTCTAGAGGTTTTGTTCTTTGGTGAAATGGTTTGTGGAGAGGTAAGAAGTGAGGTGGTTTTAGGCGCCACTTAAGGTAAGATAAGCCTAAGAGGGAAAGTTTGCCACAAGGGATGGAACCCTTGATAAAAACCTAAGGAATTCTCAAAGAAAGAAGGGTGGACACTAAGAGAATTTTGGCCAACTCAAGGTTTTTCCATTCAATCAAGTGTAAAAAATACAAGAGTGTGAAGGAGCACCTTTTTATAGAGGGAGCTAACCTCTTGGACAAGTCATGAAGGAAATGAAGGGCTAGGATTAAAATGAGTCATCCAAGGGAGGAGGATTGAAGCCCAAAGTCCAATTAATACCCTCCTTTAGATGAGAATTGGTGCCTAAGCTACCTCATCCAAGGGCCAAGATTACTCCTTTATTAGTTTTGGGTTTTATTTAGCAAAAGAGGGTGTAGTTATTAAACTACCCCCTTATTTCCTAAATAAAGGCCCAAAAGTTAATCTTACCCCTTCTTATTACTAAGACACCTCTTAGAAAATTAAATGGACTAATACAGGTCCAAAATAAAATCCTAGGTTCCTAAAATAAAAATTACAAGTAAATAAGTCATGGCTTGCATAACTTGATGGTCATATGGAGGTGAGATCTTCCTCCCTCTACTCTAGCCATGTCTTCTTCTATTCTCCTAGCCATAGCCCTAGTGCTAAGGCCCTTGCTTGGGGAGAAATGCATCAGGAGGGGTTGCAGAAACCTCTGATTTTATTGCATAGAAAAGAGATTTACAAGAGGAGAGGGGAGAAGTGTAGAGAGAAGTAGGAGAGTATTTGGGGGCAAGAGAGAGAAGTGTTTTTCGGACCTGCTCAGCATAAGAGACTTATGGTCTTTTTATACACAAAATTTGTAACCGGAAACCGGCTGAGAAGGTAACCTGTTGACTGGTGACCTGTTGTGTAGGTTTCTCCATGACTGGCAACCTGTCTTCAAGGTAAATTTTACCCTTCAGTCTATTACTTCGGTAAAGAAGTAAAATTACTTTGTCACAGGTAAAATTTTAACTTGCTCTTCTTACTCGAGCAAGTGTAGTCAAGTCTTGTATCTCTTCCTCCATTTGTTCTGAGAGACTCTGATCTTCAGTGTCGTCACAGTCAGATGGAAAGGAGGACAGTCCAGGAGTGTTCTGACCATAACAGCCAATTTCTTCATATATTTCTTTATATAACCTTTCCTTTTTAAAATGTTTGACGAGAGAAAGGTTAGCCTCTATTGGAAATGGGTGAAATTTATTCCCCATTCTCTTTTTCCAATATAATTTTGTGTTTGACGTTTCCTTTAACAGTATAAAACTCTCGGAGTCTTGTTTGGAGAAGTTCCAGTTGGATCCTTTAGTGTATGCTTTCCAGAGATTATACTGGTAGGCTTTGTCTTTAGTTAGGGATAATCCTTTGAGTGAATCTTGCTCTAACAGGGTCAGAGTATGTATCTCAGGATTTACCTCAGTAAATAACTTTATCACATGAGTAGGTGAATTATCATGAGTGTTGATACTTCTAGGAGAAGTAGTAATTTGTAGAGCCACCTGCTGCATATGTTCCGCCTGAATATCATTTATGACAAAGTTTAGTGTTGGGGACAAGGCAGAAAACCTGTCTGTGGGAGGTATCACCAAAGAATGGAGACATCCTGCTTCCAGTAGTAGCATGGAGTTATCAAAACATCCTTGTATAAGTGTGCTTTGAAAGAACCCAAATTTATCTGAGCCTTTCTTATTATGAATTTTAACTGGCACGTGCAGTCTTTGTTCACAGTTTTGCAATAATTAGAAGATTCAAAACAAGGATTTTTGTTATTGAAATATGTGTGTACTTTTACGAATAAACCATCGTATTTTATTGTTTCAGAATGGACTTCAAACAGAAAGTCCTGTATTATCCCGAATTTACCCAGAAGGATATTGGGATTTATTTGTTGTGTGATACTGCAAGCAGCAGTAACATATGTCTATGTTTGAGCACGAGGCTCTAATTGTAAGGCAGTTTTTATTTTTTCTTCGTCAATTGTTTCCAATCGAACTGCCATTTCGGCTTCTTCCAATGAGTAGAAACCTTTGTAAGTGCACCAAAACTGGTCCTGTTTGGCCTCATTGAGGTCTCTGAAGGATGTATAAACACCCTTGTTTTTGCCTGTTATCAAGGCAAAATGTGTGAAACCTTTCCCAAAAGGAGAGGCTGGAGAAGTCAATGCTACTCCTTTATTGTCATGACGACAAAAATTGTATAATGCACTTATAATGCTTTGTTTCACCTTAGTGACTTGAAGTTCATTTTGTGTTGTGTATTTTGGAATATTCCAAATGTTGTCAATTAAAACATTTAATTTGACATTTGTGTTATCTCTTCCAGGGTACTGGAAAATATTTGTGAGGATTGGCAACTCTTGTTTGCCATATTTTGTAAATTGGTCCGCCTGAAAAGGGAACTTGACTTGTTTGGGGCCACTGGCTCCCTTCTTTGTATTTTCCATCATGTGGACTTTTGTCTCAATGACCTAACAGGTCTTTGTGGAAGATCAGGTCTTTACTTGATGTACCTAGAAAGTATGTCAGCACAAGTATTATCAGAACCTTTTATATGTTCAAAATAAATAGTTTTTCCTGAAAAATTTATGTAATCTTTAAAAAGCAACCATCTTTTATGTGGCTTTTTATCATTATTAATTTGGTTTTTGCCATAAAAAACTATGGCTTCACAATCTGTTCTGATTGTTATTTCTTTTTTGTTTATTAAAAATAATTTGAATGCATCCATTGCGTGTATAATAGCATTTACTTCGTAGTTTGTACTAGTTTTGTAAATTTTTGGCTTTGTAGTATATTTGCCAGAAGCATATCTAAAAATTTGTTCTTCTGTCTTGGGTATGTGTTTATTTTTTTTTACGTTTAAGGATGGCTCCCCATCCAATTTCACAACCATCACATTCGATTATTAAGTAATCTGAATCTAATGGTAATTGTTAAACTGGTAGATTTGTTACCATTTGTTTTATTTTTTGAACCAATTTTATATCTTCAGAATTGAATTTTCTTTCTCCTTTTAATGAAGTTTTATTATATAGAGGAGATGTGTATTTTCCTAGATTAGGAATAAAATTTCTTGCGTAGTTTAAAAGTCCTAAAAAGGATCTAAGCGTTTTAATTTCTTCCATTTTATCTGGAAAATCTTGTATTTTCTTAGAAATATGAGGTTGGATTTTTATAGTTCCATTACCTATTTTTGTTCCAAGAAATTCAATGAAATTTTTGCTAATTTCCATTTTTTATTTTGAAACTATTAATCCGTAATGTTCCAATTTGTATAAAACTTGTTTTAGATGGTGAAAGTGGTCATCTTTTGTTTTAGAAAATACTAGTATATCGTCAATGTAGACACACATGTAAATTTTTTATCATTTTTGAAAATGTTATAAATTTTTTGTTGGAAAACAGCAGGAGCATTTTTAAAACCGAATGGCATAACGTTCCATTCAAATAATCCTTCGGAACAAGAGAAGATTGTCCATTTTATTGATTCTGGATTCATTTTAACTTGATGAAATCCACTTTTTAAATCAAATTTAGAAAACCATTTGGAATCTTGAATTCGGTTTATTAAAATACTTTAGATGGGATTGAATATCCATCTTCTACTGTGTTGTCGTTTAGTCTTTTATAATTGTAAACCATTCTTGATTTACCTCTTTTTTGTTCGGAAGATTTGTTGACTATAAAAGCCGGACTTCTATGTGGGCTAACACTAGGTGATATTACCTTTAGTTTTAGTAAGTTTTGTATATGATTTTGACATTCTTCTTGTTGCCAATTATTAAATTGAATGTCTTTTGTTTTAATGATTAAGTCTGGATTGATAATTTCTAATTTACAGGTTACGGGATCTCTATCCCAAAATTTTGTAGGATCTTCTCCTATTATGTTTGTTTTATTTAACCTGTCAATAATTTGTTAAATATTTTCAAATTTTATTGATTTTGAAATTTTTATTGAGGAAAAAGCCTCAACTGTATTATCTAGTATATTATAGCTTCTTTTGTTTCGTCTAATATACATAAGAATTCCGTAGTACATTCGCATGAACCTGGAAATGTTGAATTTTTGCAATTACAATTATTAGTAATAATTTCTTGTTTTAATGAATCACCACTAACTATTGGTGTCATCTGTGTTTTATCACTTATCATGACATAATCTTTGTTTATTGTAACTGATCTATTTTGTCCTAAAATAAAATCTAGGCTGATTATCATATTTTGTTTTGAGGGAACTAAATTTTCTACCCTCATTGTTTTAATGAAAATTTTATGACAAAAAAAATCACAATTTGTACTAAACTGAAGAATAACATTGTTAACTTCTTCGTCATTTATCATAATTTCGCCAGACATTGTTCTGGTTTTTGGATGTGTTTACTTTTAACAATGTTTTGATGTGGAGTTATAGTTTTACATATAACTGTTTCCGAACATCCTGTATCTAATAATGCTTGTATCATTTTTTCTGTCGATGGTTTGTTATTTATTTTTGGAAAAGTTAGTTTAACTAATACTTTTAAAGTTATTAGTTGTTGTTTGTTGCAAACTAATGGGATACATTCCATTGTTCCCATCATATTATTTTGTTCAGCTAAGTAACTGGACTCTGGGAGATCTATTTTAGTTTTCCCTTTTATTAGTTTTTCTAAAAGAATTACCTTTTGTCCTAGATGATTTATGCGAGTTTCTAATACTGAAACTCTGGTATCAGTTAAATCTTTGTTACACAATTTATTTATATTTTCTTTCTTTTTGAAAGAGGGTATATCTTGTTCCTGTATATTTAAATATTTTTCTACACATTTAATACAAATATTTTTATAACAGAGTGGGCAATGTGCCCTTTTTGATATGTGGAAATACCTTTCACAGTATGTGCAAGGATTGATTCTGTCCCTGAATAAAACTGTATTTTATGAGGACAAAGATTTGTTTCTGTAGTTTTCATTAGACCATATCCTAGATCGTCTAATATTTTTTCCCATTTCATTATATTCTTCTCCCATTGGGAAATTATTATCTCCATTGGGATATAAATGACTGTATTCATTATTTGTAAATTCATTTATTAAATCATAATTTTTATGAACCTTTTATGGGTTTACTTCATCTGTATATTCTGTTATACTAATAACAGATAATATTTCAGAGTCAGTAGAAACCTCTTCATCAATGGGAAGAAGATTCATATGACATGATTTTATTAGGGCTGCTTCTTTTGTGTAAAGATTTGCAATATTTGGACAATCTCTCGAAAAGTGTCCTAGTTGACTACAGGCAAAACATTTTAGTGTTTGTTTGTAGGTTTTGTTATCCCTAAATTTTTTGACATGTCTATTGGGATTTAGAGTGGGTTTTGTGGCATTAGAGGCCCTTATTGTATATGTTTTTCTTGGAGTTCTTGGTCCTAAGAATTTTTGGGTATTATATCTTTGTTTGTTTCTAGCTATATTTTTTCTGTTTTTAAATTTATTTTGTGCATATTGTTGGGGTGTGTATATTTGTTTGCATATCCCAGCATCAGAATGCTTAAGCTGTTTTTGTATAGCTACATGGGAGCATGTGTCTTCCATTATTTTCATAATGTGTTGTATTCGTATAGAGAGGTTATTCAGCATAGGAGTAACCTCATCATTTTTCCAACTTTCTCTAATTTTTTGTCCCAGTTTTCCTGGAAGTTTGAGAAACATTTTGTCTCCTATATTAACATCATGAAAGCAACCAGCTATAGATGCATACAAGAGATAGTCTTGACAATATTCTTTTATTTTACCAAAATATTCTATAGACAGTCTTTCTAAATGCCCTAGATAAATTTGTTGTCTAATTGTATTCCCATCATTGGCAGATTGTGAGGTAAACAATCTTTGTATAAGGGAACAAAAATTGTAAATATTTGGACCTGGTTCAATGACCAGTGTATTTAGATCATTAGGGAATTTTTTCTTAAAAGATTCCCATCCAGATCTAGCGATGTCGCCTAAGTATGTCTCTCCTTTAGCTATCATTTCTTGAGAAGACAGTACATCTTTCTCATGATGTATGCCATAATCTCGGATTACAGTTGCTGTCCATTGTTCTATGTATGTTGGAAGGAGTTTGGGATCTATTCCTCCTATGTTTAAGAGCAAGTTTGGAATTTGAAAGTTTGTTTCAACTGGTAATCTTTTACCATGCGATATGTATTTATTGTTACTAAGGATAATATTTTGTACAGTTTCTCCGGGAAGAAATCCTTGAGAATAATTTTGTGTACCAGCAGGATCTAGCCTATAATTTGTAGCTGTGGATTCTTCATATTCATTTATTAATCCTACTTTTGTATTTTCAGAAGTTGTAGATAAATTATCATCTTCTTTGTCTTGTAATTTTTCTGTAATTTAATAAGAAAATTCTTTTTCTTCAGTTTCTTGTTCAATTTTTAATTTTTGTAAAAATGTATTAACGATATTATTTATTTCATCGGTTTCTTTATTTTCTTGAAATCTTGTAACTTCATTGTGTTCAAGGGGAAAATTATCCCATGGTTCCCAGTTAGGATTATTAAGGAATCTATCCCAGGGTTCTAAGTCTAGAGGATCTTGTCTAGACATAGTTTCTAGAGTTCCTTGCCTAAGCATGGTTATGTTTGCTTGATAATGATTCCATTCTTCTTCAGTAATATCATCATCTTCATCATCATCACTATCTATGATGTTCATCATCCCAATATGATCATTGTCAAGAATAGCAGATGTACTATCCCGTCTGTTTTGTTCTAAATCCATAAGTGGAGTATTTCTATAGCCTGTGAAGCTTAAACTAAGGCCTCTAGATCTATTGTGTATAATAGCAGAGTTTGGATTTTTAATTGGATTTCATTCATCCCTTTGTAGATGAGTTTGCCATAGATGGCCCTCATTTCTTCGTGTGAATGTCTGGGCTGGTAAAAATTGTGTGCCAATAGAGCTTATTGCTTCCTCTAATGGTCTAGTGTTTATTCTATACATGGAAGAAATATAATTGCTTATTCTTCCTATGAAAGTAATGTCTAGATGTAGGTTATCTCCTATCCAGTTTGTTCCAAAACCTATAGTTTGTACTTCTAGACTAATATGATTAACAAAGTCTAGAAGGGTGAGTGTAAAGTTTGGAGCAAGGCATATTAAGGATATGGGCTGATTTAAGTCAACCTCTAAGAATCCAATAATACTTTGAGAATCATTATTTTGAAACCTGGTATCATGGAGAACTATCAAAGCTCTTGCACCAATCATATGTCTAGCTAGGGATCTTACTCTTATAGTAATTAATCCCATATGGACATATCTCCCGTGTTGGTTTAGGAGTTGTGTAGATGTTTGTTGAGATATTAAAGGTATTATCTCATATGTGTTATCAGGAAGGTGAAAATCTTCTATCCTCCTATATCTGTAGTTCTTTCGGAACTTAACCAGCCTATATTGTATAGTTGTCTAGGATTCAAAGAATCTATTCTAGAGTTGGATCCTATTTGTATATCTACTAACTCTTCTAATCTTCTGACATTAGTAGTTCTTCTTCTATTCAGAAATCTATCTAAGATTCCTGGGTGTTGTATGAGATCTTGTCTCCTTGTTTGGTGTTCTCTTATTCGGCGAGAAGTTCCTGGAAACCTCTCTGATGTTTGATTTCTATTTGATGTACTATCCATAGAAATATCTTGTAATTGTGTTTGTGAACTGTTATTTGGTCTTAAATTCATATTTTAACTAACAGTTTTGTCTTTGTTGGAGGTATTGTTCTCCTGTTTAGTCTGATTCCTATTACTGGATTCAGCTATATCTGTCTTTGCTATTACTTTAACAAATTTGTGAGTATTCTTACAAATTGTTCTAGTTTGTGTATTTGTTCCTAAAGATAGTCTAGAAACTTTATTAACTAAATCATTTATGTCATCAGATATATTTTCATTTTTGTTTAAATCTATAATATTAGATAGTTTTCTAGAAACTTCTTCTAGTAAAGCTATTATTGTGTTATTTTGTCCTATTAATATTGAGTGAACAATATCTGTATCATGAGTAGGTTTTATATATCCCACTGGAGGGGACTTTTGTTAAAGATTCTACAGCTGCAAGGGCTAAGTTGTAGTCTTTTCCCTTAAAAGGTTGTATATTTTCCATTTGTTTGTAAAAATTTATTTTTTTCTTTGTAAAATTTATAGAGTGTATGAGAGCGAGAGAATGAGAATACAGAAAATAAAAGTATAGAAAATAAAATAGCAGAAAAGCAGTAGGAAATAAACAGTAGCAGAAGCAGGAAAACAGATATATTAGATAAGGTATCCACGGAATACACTGTAAAACAATAAATATTAAAGAATATAGAAAATCATAAGACTTATCAGGAAGTAAAAACTCTTTTTTTTTTTTGCTTAAAAATATACATCTGAACTTGGTGTCGCAATATGCACGTGTTTCTCAACCCATCTAGGTAGGAAGGTAGGGACTTACAAAGGCTCTCCACTGGCCATCACTGCCCTTCAACTACCATGGGTATCCTAGAAAACACTATACACGTTTGACAGATGTCTATTTTCAAATAGAAAATTAAGATCTACATGATACTAGAACCGTCTTTGGAAAGAACAAGGCTCTGATACCAAGAGAGAGAGAGAGAGAGATGAGAAAAAAGGTGAAGAAGATGAGAAAGAAGGTGAAGAAGAAGATGAAGAAAACTTAAAGAAAACATTCATATTAACAGATCAATATTATACGAGGATGTCTAACCGGCTCTGCCAGATTGTTTTTCAATTTTTCTATTATTAGTTATCTTCTGTTGTTTGTTGTTAATTTGCTTCCCGCCTCTGTGGCTTTATTTGGTTCTCCCTTGCCATTGTATATAAATTCTTCTATTGATCATTATTAAAGTTTATCAAACTTTGTTGATAATTTTGTTAGTGTCGTATTAATTCTTTCTTTTTGCTTTCGTAAATTAACTATTTTTATATGGTATTAGAGCTCTTAATATAGAAAAGCTTTGTTACGCTACTTTGATTTCTTCTTTCCTTTTTCCATGTCTTCTAATTCATCAAATATGAGTGAGGAGTTGGATCCTCTAATTAGTGTTCATAACTATTTGTACCTTCATTCTAGTAAGAATCCAATGGTGGCTATGGTTTCTCTGTTGCTTGAATCCAACAACTATCACACATGGTATAAATTTATTGTGACGGCACTGAGTGCGAAAAAAAATTAGAATTTGTTGATGGAATGGCGCAAGAACCAACAAAACAAGATAGGTTATACTCAACATGGAGAAAATGCAACAATATGGTTGCCTCAAGGATCATTCATTCAGTTAGCCTCCCTATTCGACAAAGCATTCTTTGGTTAGAGAAAGCAGATGAAATTTGGAGAGATTTGTTCGCTCGATACTCATAAGGAGATTTGCTTCGTGTTTTCGATCTCCAGATGGACGCTTCATCAATGAAACAAGGTGATTTGTCTATGACTGAGTATTTTACCAAGCTTAGAGTTATTTGGGACGATCTTGATAGTTTTAGACTAGAGTTAGTCTGTAATTGTTTGGTGAAATGCACTTATGGAATATTAGATACTATAGCCAAAAGAAAACTTGAGGATCAGGGATGCAATTCCTGAGAGGTCTGAACAACCAATACGAAAATGTTAAGTCACACATTTTGCTGATGGAACGACTACCTCCAATCTCCAAAATATTCTTATGTAGCACAACAAGAGAGATAACTTCTAGGCAATAGTTTTGCAGTTGTTGTTGAGAGTAAGACTTCTGCAAACAACTTGAACAACTATGAGTTAGCATGTAGTTTTCATGGACAAGAAGGTCACACTGAGAATGTTTACTATCACAAAGATGGTTTCCTTCCAACAATAATGCAAAAGGAAGCAGGAACAGTTCTGCTAAAGCTAGCAAAATGTGTACTCATTGTGGCAAATCAGGACACATAGTTGAAGTTTATTACCAAAAGCATGGTTTTCCACCAAGGTACAAAGCTTATAGGAAAACATCTAATGCGTCTATAGTGAACAGCACCATGGCTGGTGATGGAAAAGCCAGCAATGATCGGTAAGTACCCACCAAAAACCAAGAATATCCTTTGTCTTCTCAGTAATACCAAGCTTACCAAGAAGTAATGACTTTAATCCAGCAGTTAAACATTGGAAACTCAATTAGTTCTAACATTTCCCTTGTCAACCAAATTGGATCAATCTTTTCTTACAACACTCAGTTCTTAGCTCCTCCAGTAAATACAGTCATAATGTAAACTGTATTAGAACAGATTGCACAACACTTTGGATATTAGATTCGAGTGCAACCAATCATGTGTCATCCTCACTCACTCACTTTGATACATATAAAATCATTTGTTCCATTACTATTAGGCTACCTATAAGGCAGCAAGTTCAAGCAACACACTCAGGCACAGTGAAATTCACTGAAGAATTCTATCTCATGGATATTTTGCATATTCCTTCTTTCATTTTCAATTTCTAAACTTGTTACTTTCATTAATTGCCAACTAACTTCCTCTCATTCTTCATGTGTCATTCAAGATCTAAAAACCAAGAGGACGATTGGTATAGTTGATGTGAATAGGGGCTTGTAGACACCAATTTTGTCCGAATAATTTTTAACTACATTGGGAGTTATGATAAGTGTCCCTTTTGTACAAAATTTGTATCTTTATGACACTTATCCAATCAGGAAATTAAGAAAAACACTTTGTGTAACCCAACTTTATAATTGGTAAAATCTCCCTTTGAAATAAAGGGCAACAAAGGATGATATGATGTTAACGAAAAAATCCCAACGTTGGTTCATGTGAATTATAGGACCAAGAGAGGACGTCGGTTCATATGAATCATAGAGCAACAACACAAGTCTCCACCAAAAGAGTCAATAGACCAAGAGAGGACATTGGTTCATGTAAATTAAAGAACCGAAGCTCAAACCTCAACCAACAATGCCTTTGAACCAAGAGGGATGTTGTTCTATGTCAATTGAAGGACCAAAACTCAAACCTCAAAGATAGCATTAAACCAAAAAGAATCGTTGGTACAAGCCTTAAATTTTTTAAGCCAGTAGAAAATCATGCCCTAGAGGTCGCTTAGCGAAAAAACTATTGCTAAGCGAAGTCCCATAAATAAATAGAAAATTCAGAAATTCACTCAATGGATTTATTTTCGCTCAGTGGATTTATTTTTACTCAGCGAATTTTCCTGCACGAAGGTTATAAATAGAGGTGCGATTTCATTGTTGAAGGAGGAATTCTCAAGGCTCTTGGGTGGATTTTTTATGATTCTTGGAAGAGCTATTCTTGAGATTCTAAAAGAGCTTGGTAGTTCTCTTGGGAGAGAGTTTTTAAGATCTTTTGGGAGAGGTTTTGAGGGAGAGATTGGAAGGAGTTTTGAGAAAGTTTAGAGAGAGTCTTCTTTGCATATGTTGAAAGAGTTCTATAGAAAGTTCTTGAGAGAGTTTTGGAAGCTTTGGAGAGTCATTCTTAGAGCTTTCATTAAGGTTTCCCTTGAAGCCTTTTCTTAAAGTTTTTTTTTCAACATTGGTTGTGTCACACTCTCTTTGAGTTTGAGATTAGTTTTTAATTTAATCCTTTCTATTTTGTTCATCATTTTTCAATACCATACCGTGCTTTTAATTTCTACTTGTTTCTTTGAAAATTCTACACTCATTAAACATCTCATTTTCTATATAAAGGAAATATTTTCTCTTAGAGATAAAAGGGATTAATTAGATGTGACATCTCTTTAATCTTGAGATTTCAAGGCTCAAGTTGTGATAGCTTGTTGTCTTAGGTCTCATCTCTAAAAAATAATTACTAGTCAAAATCATTTCTGAAAAAGGTTAAAAATAATCTAAATAGAAGAACTACATAAACTTTGATTCTCCATTGTACCTAAAGATACGTAGGAGCAAGAGACCAATTTTGTCGTGCTAAAAATAATAATAACATTGACCTTTCTCTTCTGTCGAAAAATATCAAAATATGTTTATGTATAGTAATAATAACATAACAACAATTATAATGTTCATAACAAGGTTTTTTTAAGATAAGATGAATATTTTAGAAATATAATGATTTTCCTAGTTAATTAGAGGTAATCCTCTTTATAAAAAATATCGTAGGGTGTTAATACCTTCTCTACACGTAATCGACTCCTGAATCCAGAATTTGATTTCGTAGGCATCTTGTTTTTTAAAGATTTTTTTTATGTTTTCCTTGATAAATATTGGTGGCAACTCCTCTGATTTTTCAAACTATTTGTCGCCATATCATCGAGACTCTTGTGTCAATAGGACCTCTACACAATCTCTGTCAGAACTATAAAACCTGAATCTATTTTGTCTGCTATTACTCACCCCACATGTAATATCCTACCTATTGATTTTTGGCATTTTTGGTTAAGTCATTTATCACATGAACACTTACATACCATGAAGCAATATGACCCTTGTATTACAAACAATAATGAATTCACTTGTAATGTTTGTCATTATGCTAAACAAAAGAAATTATCATTTCCTTTGAGTCACTCCTATTCTTCTCAACCTTTTGAATTAATTCACATAGATATTTGGAGACCATATGCTAAGATTTCCATGCATGGATATAGATACTTTTAACAATTGTAAATGACCATAACGGTTCACTTGGATATTTCTTATGGAAAATAAAGTTCAAGCTCGAACTCACATCATTAATTTCATTTCATATGTTGCAAACCAATTTGATGTCCATATTAAAGTTGTTCGAATTGATAATTGCAAGGAATTCTTAATGATTGAATTTTTTAAGACAAGAGGCATCATACATCAAACTTGTTGCATTGGTACCTCTGAACAAAATGGGATATTTGAAAGAAAACATCAACACCTTTTAAATGACACTAGTCTCTCTTTTTTCAAAGTAACCTTTCCCATGCATTCTGGAATTTTGCATTACTGCATGCAGCTTTTCTTATAAATTGCATACCTACACCATTCTTAAAACATATTTCACCTTTTGAAAAATTGTATGGTAAGCAGTATGATATCTCAACTCTTCATGTCTTTGGATTCCTATGTTATGCCAATACCCTTGATGTTCATAGGATGAAACTATATGTCTGTGCAAACCCATGTATTTTCCTTGATTTCAAGCCTCACACTAAAGGGTACTTGTTGTTCAACCTTCACACTTATAAATTACAAGTTTCTCGCAATGTTGTGTTTTATAAAGACCACTTCTATTACCCCAGTATGCATATTGATCATTCATCCAATCATATGCCTGTACCATTCATTTATGACCATACATTTACTTCTGAACCAACAACTACAACACCTTCTACTAAGACACCTTTTGCTAAGACTAGCGTTTCCCCAATTAACTCCAATTCTCATACACCTCTTGCAATCAGTCCACATATACCCATAGATGACTTCTTTGTCACCCTTCTAGCTCGACGTTCCACTCGACCTCACCTTCCTCCATCCTACTTCAAAGATTTTCATTGCATATTCACATCTTATACACCAATCAATCCTACAAGTATTCGACATCCTCTTGAGTCTTGCCTTTGTTATGCTCGCTTATCATCTTCTTTCCATCATTTTGTCCTTTCCATTTTGAATCATGATGAAACAAGGTCTTATGTTGAAGCTTCTAAGCATGAATATTTCCTTAAAGTCATGATTGTCGAGCTCCTTATTTTGCAGGCAAACAAAACCTAGATCATTACATCGGACCACCAATAAAACTGTCATTAATAAAACTGTCATTGGCTACAGATGGATATTCAAAGTAAAATATAATGTTGATGGTTCCATAGAGCGTTACAAAAATAAACTTGTGGCTAAAGGATACACGCAAATTGATGGCCTTGACTTCTTAGACACTTCTCACTTGTGACTAAATTGACCATTGTTCAATTGCTTCTAGCATTGGCAGTTGTAAATTCTTAGCATCTCAAGCAATTAGATGTCAATAATGCTTTCCTCCGTGGTGAGTTACATGAGGAAGTGTATATGCATGTCCCACTTGGATTATCTTTACAGTCGGGCGAGGCTTGTAAACTGTAACATTCTCTATATGTTCTCAAACAAGCTAGTCACCAATGGTAAGTCAAGTTGTCCTCGTTTCTCTTATGCAATGGCTACAATTATTCTTCAGTTGACCACTCTTTTTTCCTCAAGTTTTCTAAATCATTTGTTATAGTTGTATTAGTTTATGTAGATGATGTGGTCCTAGCTAGAAATAACATCTCTGAGATCACTCTCATTACTTCCCTCCTTGATTGCACCTTCAAAATTAAGGACTTGGATGATCTTAAGTATTTTCTGGGCCTAGCGGTTGTTAGTTCAAAATCTAGAATACATCTTTGTCAATGCAAGTATTTGCTTGATATACTCTCTAACACGGGAATGTTGGGATGTCGACCTACTTCCACACCAATGTATTACACGAATCATTCAACTCCTCTTCAGGGACACTTCTTGAGAACTCATCCCTCTACCACAGGCTCATCGGACGACTTATTTACTTAACCACCACCATACCTAACATTACTCATTTTGTACAAAACCTTGGCCAATTCATGTATAAGCCAACAGATGTTCACCAAAAGGAAACTTTTTTCATTCTCCATTATTTGAAATAGGCTCCAAGGTCTAGGATTGTCTTCAATGCTAACAGGCATCTTCAACTCAATGTTTTTAGTGACTCTAACTAAGCAGGTTATGCTAACACTCGTCGTTCCATCATAAGCTTCTCTGTGTATCTTTGGTATTCTCTTGTTTCTTGGAGATCCAAGAAACATACCACAGTTTCACAAAGTTCTTCAAAAGTAGAGTATAGAGCTCTAGCATCAACAACTTGTGATGCTCAGTGGATCACTTACCTTTTACAGGATTTTCAAATTTTCTTTGAGCGCCTTACATTTCTCTTCTGTGATAGTGACTCAGCTATTCAAATTGCCTTAAATCAGGTTTTTCATGAGTGCATTAAACACATAGAAATCGATTGCCATGTTGTGCAGGATAAAGTTAACCTTGGCCTCATCAAGTTAATGCGAATCTCATTTTCCCTTCAGTTAGTTGATATAATCACAAAAGCCTTGCCTCCTTGTATTTTTCATGAAACATGTTTCAAGTTGGGAATATCAAATATACACTCCCAACTTGAGGAAGACTCTCAACCATCTGATCAAATTGATGAAGCCTAGATCTATCACTGCTTGTTGCTCAAGTCGCTGAAGTTGTTACCCAAACTACCAAACTAATTCTGTTATTTTAGTTTTTCTATTATTAATTATTTTCTATTATTTGTTGTTAATTTTCTTCCCGCTTCTGTGGCTTCATTTGGGTCTCTTTGGCATTGTATGTAAACTCTTCTCTTGATTATTATCAAAGTTTATCAGACTTTGCTGATCATCCTGTTATTGTTGTTTTTTTCTCTCTGTTTTTGTTCATTAACCATTTTCATAAATTTTTGTATTAATAAATTTAAATAATAATTCATATATATTGATTAACTAACTAAACTATATAATATTAAATATTTTATGTCCTAAAAATTAATGAAAGACACGACTTAAGTATAATGATAAAAAAAAGGTTTTATCCTACTAGATAAGATCATTAGCATAGAACACACAATGTTATTCAGTTAAAAGTTTCTTTAATATTATTTATTTTAAGATATATGTTAATTACGTTTTCTTAAAAAAAATCACTGTACGAAAATTAACTAAAAAAAATTAATAGTCAATCTCTTATAAAAAGAGTTCACTACAATTTAACTATAAAAGTATTAAAACATTGATGATAACATGAAATGAATCTTAGTTAATTTTTAAAAAATATAGCTATTCTTTACTTAATTTATAATATGTTAAAGTTTAACTAAAAAATTATGTTAATAATTAATGCATAATTAATTAGCTTTAAAATAATTATAATTTTTTATAACTAAAATTTATAGCAAATCTTAAAAATGGTTGTATGGAATGTTTCTACCAAATGTTTCTTGTGACCTTTGCATGCATTCAAATTAAATTTTAATTAATTTTTTGCTTACATAAATTTTTTATCTTTAAAGTTTCATCAAATATCATTTTGATGATTCAAATTCAAAAGAAAAAAAATAGTTCCTAAATTTTTTTTTATTAACATTATCTGTTTATAAGTTCTAGTATATTTAGTTATACTAAATATGAAATTGAAGATTGAGAGGTTAGGATTGATGAAGATAATGATTCATGAATGTAAAAGTTTGTTTTTTGTCACTAATATTTTTAACGGTGTTAATTTTTAAATTTTAAGAACTAAAAATAATTTTTTATAAAACTTTATGAAAAAAAAAGACTTATTTAATTCTTAATTTTTTATCATGTTATCATCAATTAATAACTGCTTAATATTTCTGCATTTGTGCTTTCTCTTTTAAAACCCAAAACTCATTATCATATAATATAGTTTGACTTATGAGTAGATAAAAACTTACCTTATGACCAATTTTCATCATGAAACAGAGATACCAAAGTTATTATAATTTGAAAGAAATTGTTTTCCCCAATTATAAAGAAATACACAATTTTTTTATATGAAGGGAAAAGAAAAGCACATATAGGAAGTGTGCTAGTATTAGTATATATGCCAAGTGTTTATATCCCATGTAATCATAAGCAATAATGCTTTATGGGTATTATTACAGCACATCATGAAGAGATATTCGTTCTGTGAATTTCTATCTAAGTGAGGAATAAAGAAGAATTCCCATTCCAGGAAATTTCGATTACATTATCAGTGAAACTTGATCTTCAAGAGTTCACATCAAAGATTAGTCAAACACAAGCACCTGCTCTCTCCTTGACCCACCTGTTCCCAGTTCCTACACCTATCACATTATTCTTTTCTGTGATTCACAGCAAAAAGTGCTTCTTAACTCACTCCCTCACTCTAACTCACATGCACATCAACACCTCTATACTTCTAGTTTCCCTTGTTCTCAAATTATCAGACACAAATCACTCTTTGTTACAAGTGTACATTGATGCCTTGCTTTCACTGATCATAAATTTTAAATATAAAATCTAAGCTTCAAGAGCTTTATTTTTAACAATTAATTGATTATCACTTTTAAATAATGTCTATGCTTCAAGTACAACTTTATTTTTAACAGATATCAGAGTTTATAACATATATTCATCACACATTTTACTCAAGCAACTAGTTTAACTCTCCATAGTAGTGCATATTTGGGTTTGCCGGATAAACTTAAATTTGAAACAAACTTTAACTTTACAAAAACATCTCATCATTACTTTTATGGTGAGATTATGTTGGATCTTTGAATTATTTCGTATTTTGTACAATAATAAAATAAAAGGAAATTTAAACATACACATTTTCTAATAGCGTTGTCTAATAGCATATTCACCAAAAAAAAAAGTCTAACAGCATGTTTGACCCTCAATTGAAAACATATTTGATACAAAAGAAAAAATAACGTTGGCAACTGAAAATCAAACATGCATTAAGCTTTTATGGTGTGGTGTGATGGTTAAAATATTTAATCAGATAAATATTTTGAAACAGTCCCAGTATTAAAGCTGATGACAAATATAAAGCGTAACATATCACCCAACCATTAATTGCTCAAGTCATAGAATTTTACCATAAAAAATAACGAGTCCTGCACTACATTAATAATAATAACCTTGCAAAATTGGTTTTGAATCTGTACTTGTAAATTGTAATTAATCTCAATGACCAGTTTCGACAAATTGAAAAAAAAAAAAAAAAAAAAAAACTATAACCAAACCTTTCCTAGCACTTTGCTTTGAGATGCTAATTTAAGGGGACAATCAGACAAGTCCCAGCTCCACTCTTCCTCTTGTCTTTTTCCTCCTCTCAGGTTGTATCATAATTCTAACTTGCAATGCAAACCATTAAATGCTTGTAATTGGGAAACCCTCACTGGTCAAGTCACAGAACAAGTGGCAATAAAAAACTAAAATGAATAATAGCTACAGATCAGGATGCCACTTCATCAAAGTCACTTTCCACTTAGGATATTCAGACCAATCTACTAACACTAGCTTAACTAATTTCTGCAGCAGAAATTCAACACTAAGTTATGTTCCTTAATGGCAACTATATATTATTAATCTAGGAAGATTATATAAGATGCAAAATCATATCAGACCCACAGGAAAAGTTGTTGGAACTTAGATTATCAGTGATCAAGACTTTCACCAAATCTTTCTATGTTTATCTAGCTGGCTCAAAGACAAAATTGTTGACAATGACATGGTAAGTTAACCCAGAAGATAGTACAGCCAGCACCCCGTTTTACGCAGCCCTTTTAAACACTTTTCTTATGAAACTAAGTCTAAATTGATATAATTTGTTGATAGAATCATCTGTCCCTTCATGTTGTATAGTCTATAGCGTATTTTCCATTGACCTCCTATGATTATTAATTAATTGTTGTCATGTATACAGCATCTTAGGATAACAGGACTGGTTCAGGTTTAACCCACTCAGTTTCCAAAAGTATAGGATAAGGTTTAGATATATTTGAGAGTAATTTATTATCTTACTTTTACTGTTGAAACTTATTTATTTATTATTAAATAAATTATATTAAATTATTAATTATATTTTAATTTAAAAATATATAAAAATAATAAATAAAAAACTTAAAAACTAAATTTTAAAATTTAAATTTTTTAATTAAATATATAAATTTAAACTTATTATATAATTATTATTATTATTATAACATACATATATATCTTATTAACTTATTGAGTAATATTTGTATCTTTATTCCTATCTAATCAAAACAGAGAATATTAATAACAATTAAAAGTTGTATGTGGAGATATTTTTTTCTTTCTTAAAATTATATTGCATTTGTGTATACTTTTTCATTGTATAATAAATACTATAGATAATATTATAAAGTCCGTACAACCGTCATTTCAATTTACACGGCATTATATGCTTTCTTATCATCTTTTTTTTTCTTTCATTTACTTTTTATTAAGTCACGGACAACTGTTTTATGTACCTGTTATTCTAGGTTTAGTAAAGTTAACTAAAATGAACTGTGAATTTAATAAATTTTATATTATTATTTATACTAACTTATTTATTTTATAATTATTATTTTAAAATTAAACATAAGATACTTTCTAATGTATTAGTAATATAAAAAATTTCGTGTGCTGTTCACTCCGTATAATTTTTTTATAAATATTTATAGAAGAAAAATAAAAATAAAACATAAAATAATTTATATAATTAAATTAATTCATATATAAGTTAAAATTTATTTTTGAAAATCTAAATTATTTTCTCAAAATTAATCTTAATTATAGATAAACAAATTTCAGCTTTTCGGAAAAAAATTCTTTTAATTTTTTAATATTTTGGCATATAAATATTTGTAGAAGAGTTTATCATTACGAGCTTTAGGATAATTATAGTGAAAGGGAAAGGTGAGAAAAAGAGCTTTGTTATTCACTCCTTTTCTTGTAGACAAGAGAATTGAAAAGATGATTAGCAGCATTAATAACTAATTGAAATCGATTAGGAAGAGTTAGCCTCTCGACACAATGAAGAGCCAAAACATTTTGGTCCAGTGGTTATATAACGGCACCAAATTTCGTGTGCTGTTCTTTCGTTGGTTTGGTTGCAAATATCTGTATCATTCTTAGGCTTCAGCATAGGCAACGTTTGTTTTGTAGCACCCATATTGCTGGGTGGTTTTCCTTTTTTCTAATTAAGTGTATTTTCTGGTAGAGTCAATTCTATTCAAGTCTAATAGAACAACAATAAGTAAGTTAAAACAATTATGTGTAAGTTGATACACGTGTTTAGTAGTATTATTACATGATTTATTATTTATTATAAAATAATCATTTTTTCAGAAGATTATATTTTTTTTTAAAAGCTAAGCATATATTCATTAGAAGAAATAAATTGTTTCTTGAGATACAACCTGATTACAAAGTCCTCGGTATGCTAATGGAACTTATCATGACATATTCATCTATCTCATATTTAATAGACACAATCTAGGATTAGCATACCAATCAGAAAAGACACACTCCCTATTAAACCCAATGGAATATGAAAGTCATCTCCACGATAGTGTCTTTATGAGCATCAAAATGTCAACAGAATCCTTTCGGTATGTTATAAAAAACAATCTGATTTCTAGTGATCCAAATTCCCCAACACCCAGCCAGCCAGAACACATACCTGCACTTCTTCTTTCGCTTACCAACCACCCATGCTGATGACGAAAGTAACAGTTGATGCAAATCCCCCGGAATAGGTCCTTGAATCCCCAACCATCTAAGAATACTGTTCCGTATTGATTAAGCCTTGGCACACGTTAGGAATAGATGATTTCTTTCCTCAGAAGATTATATGATGAGTTTATTTACGTTAATGTAATTATACATAATTAACGTTTAAGAAAATATTAGTATAATATTTTTAAATATATAATGAATGCTAGTGTAATATTTTTAAATATAAAATAAAATTAATGTAAAAAAAGTAAAAAACATAAAATTACATTTAATTTAATAAAAATTATAAAAGTTTCTATAATTTGCTCTGATACAAAACCACCAAAAACTAAAATAATATTAATACTCGTGTCAATTTCTTACCGTGGCATGGCATACATAACTCACAATTTTTAGAAACTATCTAAAGGGAGATTTTGCTTTTTTGTTGTCAGGGAAATTTGCTTTTTTTGTTCTTGTCTTATTAGAACCATATAAAAAGAATTTAAACGTTCAAATCTTTGCGACGGCAGGAAAATAATTCACAAGGTTGATGACAGCCACTTCTGAAGAACAAAAAAAAAAAAAAGAAGCCGACTTATACAGTGTAAGGTGTTAATTAAGATCTCTCGATGCACTTCGTAGATTAACAAAAATATTAGGATAAAATATACTACATAGTTTAGATACCTTAATTTTATAATCAATGAATTTGTCAATCTTGATAAAATTTATGATACTAGACCAAAAAGATAAAACTAAACATTAAAAAATACAACCCTTGTTAACTTTCTTTATAATTAAAAAATTTAAATTTTATTTAAAAATAGAAATCAATTATTTAAGTTGATGATTGTATTTATTAAAATAAATCTTTAATATGACGTTAATAAGCCAATAAATGAATTAACTTTCATTAAAATAGGTAAAAATTTATTAATAGACTTCACATTAAATTAATATATTCATCTATATAAATAGTTGTTACTAAATGACTGTAAAAGTTTTTATACCACTAGAATACTTTTTCTCTTTAAAAAAAAATAAAATGCATATATAAAAACAAATATTGTGTCTAGAAACCATTTATCAACGCACTTTTTTATACTTTTTCGAATCAAATTCTTAAAAAGACGCAAAAGCAAGCTCAAGGGTCATTGTATAGACACACGTCGTATAAAGCATAAAACGTGCAATCAAACAGGCAGTAATTTTAGCAAAAAGTTAAAGACTTAAAACACATTAAATTGAACAGTCTTTCACCCTAAGCTAATTATAATTAAAATTGTGTAAAGACAGTCCAGCCGTTCTTAATTTTTATAGGATGGTAACAAAATTTACTTCAATTAAAATTTATGAGTTACCTAACAAACATTTAATGTGTAATAAATAAATAAACTTACACAGGGACCAGGGAGTACTCACATGTCCGAATGACAAGTTGGCCGGTTTAGCAGGACTTGGAAGGTGCAAGGCAAGGCACAAGACAACAAAAAGATCCATGGTTTTGATTAATGTTGATTCCTCTCTACGCCCACCACTCAAGATGTCTTTATCAAAGAAAACAAGTGTCATCAACATGCTCAAAGATAAGGAAGTGACTAAATGCATCAAACTTTTTGAATTTTTAGACACAAGTTATCCTGATATGATCATCATGATTTCTTCACCTGCATCAAATAGTTCAGCATAAAGCTACAGACATGTTACTTTGATTCAATTATTGGATATTGAACCTGTGTACAATCAATGTAAAATAAGCAAAAATAAAAAACTATTGAACTGTTTGCTAACTTGTCCAGAAGTATATTTTAATATTACCTACTGGAGAAATTTAAATTTTCACAAATAGACAAACTGTAATTTGCTTTTACCACAATCTTTGCCGCAGATAAAACTATTGCTTTTGCATTAAATCAACTTATTTAGTTCATCTTTAGAGCTTAGAAACATAATTTAAACATAAAATTTTTTAAAATTAGCTTTCAGGATCGTGTAGGACATTCACTCATTTCACTATCCAAATTCTAAAATCACTTCTACAAAATCATTCCTAAATATAATAAATTATTTCTGCTGGTCTTCAACCTCTTATCAAATTATTCTCTCAACGTCAATACTTCCAAAATTTATTATATGAAAATCAAAATCTACAAAGTCATAGTACTTCAATAAACAATCCTTCAAAGGGCAGATAGTACTGTAAGAACATGAACAAACCATTTTAACCAGGGACCTACAGATTTTCTAGGAAACAAGCATATGTCCTGCCGAAGAGTTTAGAAAATAATCCACTGGTCACAGCCACAACATCAAAGTGTGTGTTTAAAGTAAGTATTCACAGTCGCATTAGAGGCTCCGCATTAATCAGATTTATCCAAAATTTCTCTCAATATTAAGAATTGTGACAAATTTGCAATTACAATTTAAAACATCTGCAGAAATGAAAATAGGGATGGAAAAGAAAAGGGCTCAAGCCATTTCATTATATACACAAATTTTCATTTCACAATTTTATCCTACAAAGGGAGAAGAAGGGGAAAAGAAGAAATGAAATCATAAAATCAAATACAAACAACTAATCGGCTCACCACTTAGCTGATGCCAAGCATATTTACAGCAGGTTTTCCTAAGCTCTCTCCCAACCAAAGCACTCAACCAAATCTCATAAACCAGAACTATCTTAACAACCCTTCATTCATTCCCTGAAACCTACAAAGCCTTATTCTTCATCCTATAGTGCTCTCTATCATAACAACGTATTGCTCAACTTCAAAACTGGCAGGAAGTACCAAGCCTCTGTCTCTGCCTCTGACCTAAGGTTATGGATTTCCTCTTGGCAAATGCCGGATACAGCAGCTCTTGAAACTTCTCCAGAAACAATGCCCATTCATCCTCGTTCATATCTGTCACATCCACAAAGCTTATGCTTGCAGGAAGCTGCTCATTGGCACTCTTATGACCAGATGATGAATTTGAAAAATGGCCATTATCCACCTTTCCTCCAGAATATTTCTCCTGATTCTGATTTTTCCCATCTAACATGGTATTTTTCAGTGATACAGAAAGTTCTAAAACATTTGAGATTTTTCCTTCAGCAGAAGTATCAAATCCCAGAGGAGATTCTCCCTCAGCATCCTCCTCTTCCTCCTCAATGCATTCATCCAACTTGGAAAGTGGGTTGCGAGCATGCCCATTTCCAAGTGCAGGCTGAAAGGTTGCTCTGGTTAAAGGGTCATCCATTGCTATCTTTGGTGTGAAATCTAATCCAACTTCTTCATAATCTATATCAAACTGAAAGTCATCATCTCTCATCTCAAACTTAGGAGAAAGTTCCTCCCTCTCTGCCACCATCTTCCTCGCCTCCAAACAAACCACCTCCAGTTCACTGGGCTCCTCCTCTCCCCTGCGGAACTCCCTAGTCATCATCTCACCAATTTCAGCAAGACAAAGGCCATAAGCCGCAGCCTCCTTGAGGAAAATAGTGCACAGGATCAAGACTCTGAGACATGCCTCACGGATCATTGGCAGTTCCATTCTCAGCATCTCACAGTCACGATAAGGGTCAAGATCTTCAATGTAAGCAAGCTCATCCTCGGAGAATGGAATGGAAGACTGTGGCCAATGAATCCACTCAAAATATGGATCCTCCAATGTTTCAGGCAGGCAGAGGCCATGATCAATGGGGATCAACTCCACCTGACCAAAACTCCCAATACCATCAAGTTTCCTAACCAACAAGTTCCCAGCATGCCTATCCGTGTTAAGAATCCTAATGTCCAAAATCCCAATACGATGCACAGAAGCGACAGGAAAGCTTGATGTCCCATGATCACTGGCATCAAAATCATGAGGAATGAACTGCTGAAAAGACGCAATCTTGCTAACCAGCCTCTTCCTCCACATCCCATTGACACCATCATTCACATTGAACACCGAGTGTGTGATCTTTACCAACGCAGTAGGTGGCACGTTGGCAAAATGATCATAGTCAAGAAGATACGCAGCAACCTCCCTAAACCCGGTCTCCCCAACCCGAACAGATCGCTTCAGCCCAGGCTGCCCAAGTGCCTTGCCAACAAAACCTTTGGGGTTATTCGGGGCAAAAGGCTCCTCATCAGTAGGCTTCACAATTGCAACACTATCCCCCTTACTGTTCCTGAAATAGTAAGCTCCTCCAAGCCCACTATGCACTGGAATCGGATCAATCCCCATCTTAATCGCCTTCACAATGTCCTTGATCATGTGTTTGATCCTATCAAGGCGATTGGACTGTCCCAGTATCTCAATAGGCCCACTCTTATCCTTCTGTTGGATGTCCCTCCCCTTGGGAGAAAGACACGGCGTGGAGGAGCTCCTATGAATGTGATTCGTTGCCCTAGTGAGCAAAAGCGGGGAATCATTCCTTACAGCACTGAGATCATTCTTCAAGACCATATCCCCAAAAGTGAGATAACTCTCTTCAATTGGGACATTGAGGGCAAGCTGCAACCTCCTCTTAACAGTGTGAACATTGTCACCACGATCCAATTCCATCCCCAGCACACACCCTTTCTCCGTCTGCACGAACACACGCCGCCGCCCCGCAGGCTGCCTCCCGTGGTACTCTCTCCCAAGGGGACTGCTCCTTATCACTGCCACAGCCATCTGAGTCTGCACAGGGCTGTCGAGTTTCCGAGACATCAACAGAACAACAACCACAGCACAAGACAACAGCGGAAGAAAGATTCTTCCTCTTCCCTCCCAAGTAGTTGTCAACTACACTGAAAGCTTTATACCAATGCCTCACACCCTCAACGATCATTAATTACTCACATCAACCAAACCATCACTTCACCTATAATCTGCATATACATGTATATAATGAAACTAAATTACAAATTACAAAATAAACATAAGCCATAATCACCGTCTGCAAGAACTAAACAGAAAATATAACAGGATTCAATCTCGATTTAAATTTAATAACAACAATAATTATTATAAAAAAACACACCAGACATAATTTAATGAAAAGATAATAACTTGAAGGGAAGGAATGGAAATACCCCTAATTAAGGGAATGAAATTGAAGAGCGACGATACAGCTCGAGCCTTGGACTCGAACTCGTTGAAATGAATGTGAGATCTGAAGGAGAAACGAAGCGAAAGAGAGGGAAACCCTGCGAACGGTGATTAGGGTGGGGGGAAAAGAGAAAAAGAAGGGTTAAGGAAGAGGAAGAAGGAGACAGAGTCCAAGGACGGAACCGTACGATGAGGGAACTCGTACGAGTAGACTCGGAGGGTTTTCTTGCCAAGAACACACGCAGAAACTAGTTCAAGTGTTGAACCTTGAACATGAACCCCTCTCTCTTTCCCTTTCTATCTCTTTATTCTTCACACTCTTTGTTTCTTAATTTTTATTTTCTATTTTTCTTGAGCTTTGTATTTCTCGCTCACGCTCGAAGCGTTCTTCTTGCTAGATTTAACCCGATGGGGGGAGGCTGGTTAAGAAACTAACCATGGTTGGGGACTTGACCAGTATGGGAGTGGAAGGGTCTAGAACAGGGGATGGGGGCCGTTGGATCGTGCCGCGCGATGGACCACACGTGTGAGAGAGAGTGACGTGGAGATAAGGTAGTGGCGCGTGACGTGGCGCTGTGGAGTCACCGTCAAGTGTGGAGAGCTAGCCAATGAGGGAATGCTTTCACCCATGTCGTGCGGTGATTTCGCATCGTCCATTGCTCCTATGCCCACGCGTTTTTCACACGTGTCATTATTCAATCCCCAAACTAACCTTCCCAAACATTAAATATAAGCCATTTGATTAACTATCACGGGATTACCGCAGTGTAACAATCGTGTCAACAAAGTTTGTATTAAATATGCAGTTTAGAGGAGTTGCATACACGTATTTATACAAAAAATAGATTTATGAAATTAATGAATTTATTAAAATTTATCAAAAATTACACAATTATTAATTTATATAGTTTTAATAACTCCACTTTAATTCATCTCTATTTCTTTCATTTTATTTGCTACTATTTTCTTTTCTTTCCTTGCAAAGGAAGGAAGCCTAAAGAAAAATATTAGCACACACCGTCTTAACATTTACTCTATCATTTATTAAAATTTATTAAAAATTACAAATAAAAAAATGAATCATTTTGTTATAATTGAAAACTCACATTAATTTGTGTAGTTTTAATAAATTTCACCTAATATAGGAAAGTCTTAATTTTGACCATTATCTAAACGTGATTATTAACATTGACTATTATGGTAATAATCAATCGCATAACACGTAATGCTGAACATTAATTTTTAATTATCAACACTTTCAATATTAGAAAAGACATAAATTCTTAATTTTTAAAATAAAATATCTCAGTTACAAAAATAAAAAATTTAAATCTACAAATCAAATAAAATAGTATAAGATAAAAATGTAATTAAGCCTCAAATAAAAATATCACTGAATCAAGCTAAAACAGTTAGATGAAAAAGTAAAAATAGCCCTTTTATCGTGGGTCCTAACCTAAGATCATGGGTCCTAAGCTAAGATCATGGGTCCCTGCTTTCCACATTAGATCGTACGATTCAGATTTGAAAGAGAGAATTGTGATATAGATCCTGTAGTTCAGCTCTTTTTTTTTTTTTTCTCGGATCCCTATCTCATTATAAATTTTGACAGCGTATTTGGTGACACTATTAATCGTACGGACCAAAAGAAGGAACAGTTGAGAAGAGACGCGAGATCAGACGGTTGATGGGAGCCGACGTCGCTTTCAATCTAACTGTTAATGCGGTTTGCAGCAGATGAGAATTGCTTCTGAGCATTGACTCACTCCTGAATTGGCATGCACAAACTTTGTCTTAAATGGAAGGAACATGATGTGATGATAACATCAAACCCAAAAATCTCTGATAAATGAATTTTTTAATTGGATTTTAATTATTTAATAATGTCTAAAAGGGAATAAAATCAATACATAAATAATAACAAATAAATAAATTTACGTGTGGCCCCATTTGGGTCTCTTTATTTAATTTTGGGTAGGCGGTAATGTTCCCCATTAATGTGAATTTGCCTTCTTTATTTATTATCAGTACCATGAATTGTTTAAGAAATGCACTCTAACCCCATTTTTTATTAGTTAAGTTTGTTAAAAATTATATTTAATAAAAAAGTCAGTCAAAATAAGTTTATTAAAAACTATAAACAGAATTGATTATCTTTTAATATATAGTTTGTTAAATGAAACTTATAAAATTTATAATTTTAATAAATTATATTAAGACTTAAAAAGAATGTATTAGATGGGTTCATAATTTTTTTATAACTAATGATATAAGTAATCCAATAATAAATATCACCAGCACCAAAAAAATAAATAAATTATAAATATCATCGTACAAACAAATAAGAGTATTTTTATTTTAAAATAAAAAATTACTATTTTTAAATACAGTAATTGTTAATAACCTTAATTTATTGTAAGATACCTCTGAAGTCATATATAAGTAAAAAAAATATAAATTTTTTACTTAAATATAAGTAGATTTTAACTAATTAAACCCTATTTAATTCTAATTTTATGAAAAATATCTTTAGTTAAGTTTTTCAAAAATCTAACTTTTCAAGCTCTCATAAAATGAATTCCTAAGAAAAATTAACTCTTAAATAAATAACAGAAAGATATAAGGATCATGTGAAGTATATGCAAATCAAGAATAGGAAGAAATGGGTTATGTGATATTAATATTATATTAAGATTAACTGAGAAATTAAATGTGTTGTCTCTGATGCAAATTATCAAAACATTTGAGAGAAAATTATTAAAGATAGTTTATGAAGTATATTTTAGTTTTGTATTAAATCAATAAAATTAAATTAATTTAACTAATTTCCTTAATTTATGTGAAATTAGATATTTTTACTTATACATATGTCTAGAGAGAGTATAACAATGAGATATCCATTTGTTTGAAAAGAAAGTGAATGTATTTATTAAATTATAGAAAATTTTAGTAATATTTATTGGTAAAAATTATTATGTGGTCATTAAATACAACCATCTCTTAAATCATTTAATTTTATGAGTATTTTAAAAATAAAATATTAATTTTTTTTATATTATTCATTAAAGATAAATAAATCTATTATTTTTATTGGTCTTGCTGAATTACGTGTTTGTTTCTCATATAGAAACAAAAGTAGTAATATGTTGGGTTAGAATTTGTATCTTTCTCTATTTTCTTTTATTACTAAATTTTTGAGTGTATAAATATTACATCTTCTAACATTTATATCATTTGTATTTAATTAGTTTTTTTAAAAATATAGAAAATGAACAAAAAAAATTAAAAGATTCATTTCCGTAAGGAGATGCATCAGAAAGTTTGTAACATTTTTCTTATATGTAAAACTTTACATTATTATCATTATTCTTAAAATTATTTTGCTATCTTATACTTTGTCTTTCAAAATATGTATTTTCCTAAATTGTTTTATACAAATAAAAAAATCAATAAATAAATGAAACGAGTAGTAATTTTACAAAATTAATCTTAATATTAATATTAATATTAAGAAAGACAAATGTAATATATATTTTACTACAAATATTTTGTTTTCAAATACGACCCTTTGTTCTTTATCTTTCTTTTAATGTTTTTACGTAAAAATCAAGAAAGATAATGAAATTTTTATTTTAATAATATAGTGGTGGAAATTTTTATTGTATTTTTTTATATCTATACTTCAACATACATAAATTAATTCATTAGTGATTAAATTTAGAGAAGGGTATGATTGAGAAAAACAAAAAGAAACAATGTTATTTTGGATATTAAAAATGATAAGTAAATAACAATAAAAATATAAAATCTGTCTAATTAACACTTACATGATTGTAAAAACTAATAAAAAGAGGATTAAAGTGTGGTTTTAAAGAGTGTGTCAGATAGATTTCTGTAAAAGAGAAGAAACGTTTTCACAAAGATAAAATAGATTGTGTAAACTAAAATGTTTTTACAAAAATATTTTCGTAAATAAAATTCATCATTCAAATTTAGTTAAAATACATATGAACACAAGATTTTTATACAAGTCTCAACCACAAGGCTATATTTAATTCATTAACAACTATTAAGGTTCCACTATCTTTAACAAGATACAAGTAATATTTTCTAAACATCTTCAAAAGTTTATCCTCAAGTATTCTTTCATTAGTCTTTTTAAACAATAACTCCAGGTATTTTCTTTCACCAAGCTTTTTGAGACTCTACTAAAACAATGATTTTAATGATTTATAAGTAAAGAGCTCAATTGGCTAACATAATGAAGTTTTAGTTTAACTCTCAAGATACATAAATATGTAGACAGTTTTTTAAAACAAAAGTTTCACAGAAGATAGAGAAAAAGAGTGCTTAAAAGATTCCAAATATACAAAATGCAACCTTCTTTTTGCATATTATCCTTTTTTTTATTGCATATGTACACCTTAAATAGGTTGGAATTTATGAAAATAGTACATCTTAAAAGTCTCACATTGTTTAAAGTGTATTGGAAAAAGTCTCTTATTGTCGGGGATGGACAAGGGAGTAGATAAGCTAGACTATATAATAGATTTGAGTTCATGATATCAAAGTACACTATTCAAAAAGATTCAAAATATACAAAATGCGATCTTCTTTTTGCATATTATCCTTTTTTTATTGCATATGTACACCTTAAATAGGTTGGAATTTATGAAAACAGTACATCTTAAAAGTCTCACATTGTTTAAAGCGTATTGGAAAAAGTCTCTTCTTGTCAGGGATGGACAAGAGAGTAGATAAGTTAGACTATATAATAGATTTGAGTCCATGATATCAAAGTACACTATTCAAAAAGACTTTAAACTTGTATTTGACTTTTCTTATACTCTTGTTTTAGAGTGTTGTGAATGTTAGTTAAATTACTTATTTTAGAGAGTGTGGATGTACTGTGAGCTGGAAGTGTTATTCTTTAGTTGTCATTAGACAACTCATTGTGGGTTTCTTTCTGGTTTTGGAATTTCTATGTTATATTGATTTTGTGTTATTTATTTGATCTTGTTTTCTAATTAAAAGGGTAATTCTCAATGGGTAATTATGTATTTTTTACCCAACAGATATATAACAATGAAACACAATATTTTTAGTTTTCAAAATTCAAAATTTAAGAGTTTTAATCTGTGAGTTAACAAAAACAAATGGAGGCAGAAAAGTAGAGAAAATTATATTGATATTTTATGAGATTTTGTTGAATCATATAAAATGTTGTTGGGACAAAAAACACATAATCATCAAACTTCTCTTTATTTATATTGATAAGAAAAACCCTAAAATAATAAAAAGACAACATCTAAACAAAAAATAATAATAATGTTATTTTGTTCATGTGATTCGTACCTCATGTTATATTCACAACAAGTTTTTGAAATAATTCAAAACCTATAAACCATCCTCACAATTTTGTTATTATTAATCTAGTTCATACCTATGTTTATATGCATTACTAATTTTTGAGACAATTTAGAAACATACAAAACATTCTACATAACATAACTCTTTTTCTTAGCTAAGGTGAGACCCTTCTTTAAAGTCGGATATTCTTCTATCTAAAAAATCATACTTGTAAACATAATATTATAATTTTAATCTTAAACGAAGAAACAAATCTTTAAATTACAATCATATATTTAAAATTTAAATAAATATAAAGATTAAATAATATATTTTCTTAAAAATATTTTTAAAATTTAAAATAAAATAATTTGAATGGTTTTCCAACAAATGTCTTTGACTATTTTAAATAAAATGAAGGTATAATATTTTTTAAACAAATAATTAGGAAATATTTGTATATAAATATTAAAACATTTTATATATATAATCCAACCTAATTTCAAAAAATATTAATACAATTCATTTAAAATAATATACTATAATACTATTTAATTTTTTATTGTGACCTCCTTTTTAATATTTTAAAACTATAGAACATAATTACTAACATTTAGAAGAAAAAAGAAATAGAAAAATAATAAAGCAAATATTCTCTAACGATTTAGAATTATTCTTCTCCTGTTTGCATTTTAAAAACCGCAAAGAATCTTGAATGAGAAGCAGGTATTTTTGCCGGTGGCACCCACCTATTAGCTTTTGAAGTGGTGCACGAATCAGTATCATGAACTGTGGGCTGATTCCAGTCGTATGTATTGAAACAATAAATAAAACAATAAAATATATATATATATATATATATAGAAACTCCGTCACTACCTATAGTTTATATTAATAATCATATTTAACAAAATTGATTGATGATTTAATTTAAAAAATAAGTTATTCATTTTGACAGAATATATGAATTATAACTTATATATTTTATTCATGAATTATTTATTGTCAAAATTACATGTTTTTCCGTATTATAACAAATATCTTTCATTAAAGTTATTTCATAATTATGTGAGTCAAATATTAGATTAAATAATCTAACATTTCTCCCACTTGGCTCACATGATGACAAGTTTCAACATCAAACTTTAAGTGCACACCATACATTGAAATTAAAAGTCACCATCATTAATTGAATTAAAATGATTGATCGTGACAGTTGCAAGTTAAACTCATATCTTCCAATTAAACTCAACTTTAATAATATTGTAATATGTGTATTTAATATCTTTTTAACACACATCACATCATCTCACTAAAACAATAATGTAAAGCATATAATATGAATGACATGACAAACAGAAACACGACAATAATTGAATTCACAAGTGTCATACAATACAAGCATTACCATCATAATGTATATATATACATCACATTACATCATTAACAAAGACTTATCCATAATACCCATCCTTTCAATATGACCAATAAATATTTTGGGTGGTAAACATTTAACTATCATTAAGCTTGTATCAATATGCCCAATTGACACTATGTTTCTGCACTTCTTCTTTAACTGTCAAATACTTCAAATCCATGTGTTTTACTACTTTAGAGTATTTTCCATTCTTAGAGAAGAAGACAACTTCGGAGTTATCACAATAAATCCTTAATAGTCTGGTTATACTGTCCATAATTCCAAACCTTAAATTAAAGTTCTGCAACCATAATGCCTGAATTATGGCCTCAAAACATGCCACAAACTCATCCATAATATAAGTAGCCAATCACTTCAAGGTGATCTGACCTCCTATATGTGAGCATGCAATTCTTTGTGCCTTGTAAATATCTAAGAACTTTCTTTGTAGCTTTCCAGTCTTCTATTCCGGGATTGCTTCAATATCTGCCCAACATTCCTACAACAAAGCTAATATTAGGTTGTGTACATGTCTGGGTATACATCAAGCTCCCAATCACTGATACATAGGGAATAAACTTCATTTCCTTTCATTTCAAATCATTTCTAGGATATTGCAATTAACTAAACTTGTCCCTTTTTTGTATTGAAACAATTCCTGTAGAGCACGTTTCCATTTTGAATCTTTCTAATAACTTATTGATATATCCTTTCTAAGAAAATCCCAACAATCCTTGTGATTTATCACAAAATATTTTTATTCATATCATATAGGATGTCTCACCCATATCTTTTATTTCAAAGTTATTAAAGAGATACTTCTTTACATCGTGTAACAGAGCAATATCATTAGCAACAAGAAAAATGTCATCAACATACAAGACTAAAATCATAAATTTGCTCCACTAATCTTCATGTAGATACACCAATCAACAATGTTCTCTATAAAACCATACGATGCAATGATATCATTAAACTTAGATACCGTTGTTTGGAAGCTTGTTTTAGTCTATACATTGACTTCTTTAATTTACACACTAGATTTTCCTTTTTTATAAAACCAAATCCTTCAAATTGGTCCATATAAAATTCTTCCTCTAAGCCGCCATTCAAAAAGACGATCTGTACATCCATTTGGTGAAGCTCCAAATCATAATGAGCTAGCCAAAATAATCCTCATAGATTCCTTCTTAGGGACTACAGAGAAGGTCTCTTTGTATTCAATACCATCTTTTTGAGTAAAACCTTTGAAAACAAGTCTAACTTTGTACCTTTTGATATTACCCTTCGAGTCATGTTTGGTCTTAAATACCCATTTCAACTTACTCGTTTTGAACCTTTAGGCAACTCAACTAGATCCCAAACTTTATTTTCATCCATTTATTTCAACTATTCTTTCATTACATTGAACCATTTTTTAGAATTGTCACTTTCGATGACTTGTTTGAAAGAGATTGGATCTTCATTAATGCTCAAGTCATTTTCATATTCAAGTAAAAACACAATATAATCACTTGAAATAGTCGGCCTTCTTTGCCATTCATACCTTCTTAGTGTTATTTCTTATGCCTCTTCTATCACTTGTTCATTTATGAATTGCACATTGGTTACTAGCTCATCACTTTGTGGGTTTTGAATATTATCATATAGTCTCTGAGTGTTGTTTGACTGTAATACCACCAGAGGGACACCATCTCGAGAAAGGACTTTAGGTGAAGAAGATTCACCACGAGTCTCTACAATTTCCACCTTTCGTGATTTCTCGCTCCCACTAGAAGGGTCATTTTTAATGAACTGAACATTACCAGACTCAACTATTCTTGTATTATGATTAGGATAGTAGAACTTGTAACTTTTGATTTTTCTAGATACTCGATGAAGAAGTTGCTAATGGTTTTTGCATCAAGCTTATTTTCATGTGGATTGTACACCTTTACTTTTGTTGGACAACCCCAAACATGGAGATACTTTATACTGGGTTTCCTTCTTATCCACAATTCATAAGGAGTCTTAGGAACTACCTTACTAGGAACACTATTAAGCAGATATCAACGGTCTTTAATACGTGCATCTACAAAGATAAAGATACAATACTATAATTCAACATAAACCTAACAATATCCATTAGAGTATGATTCCATCTTTCAGCCACACCATTCTGCTGTGGTGTGCCAGGCATAGTATACTATGCGTACATGCCTTTAGTTTCAAGGAACTTTGCAAATGGACCTAGACTGTGGACACTATCCACTTTCATTGTATTTTCCATATAATTCACCACCTCGATCAAACCTTACAACTTTGACCTTTTTGTCCAACTGTCTTTCTACCTCTTCAATGAACACCCTTAAGGCATCCATTAATTGAGATTTTTCATGCAGAAGGTACAAATAATAATAATGTGAAAGTCATCAATAAAGATGATAAAATACTTTTCTCTACTCCAAGATGAAACGTCAAAAGGTTCACAAATATCAGTATGTATCAATTCTAGAAGTTCATTACTTCTTGTAGTAGAATTCTTTGACATTTGTTTGGTTAGCTTTCCTTTAATGCAATCCAAACATACATCCCGGTCACCAAAATCCAGTTAAGGCAAAATTTCATTTTTCATTTAACCTCATTATCCTTTCTCTAGATATGTGACCTAATCTTTGATGCCACAAATAAGCAGAACTATCACCATGCTCATTACACTTACGACTAACACCACATTCAACTAGAGATGGGCATTTGAATTCAAGCCCATAGGCTACCCGCGAAACCCGTAACATGCATGATATGTGAGTCCTAAACTTTTAAATTTATTTAGATATGCGGGTTTTTCAGGCTCGACCCGCAAAACTCGTGGGTTAACCCGCGAGCCTTCGAATAATTAATTTTTTAATAAAAAGTATATTATATTATTTATAAAAAAGGGTGTCATAAGTAAAAAGAAAAAAAATCCAATACTTTTGTAATGACATTTAAAAATTGAGATTTGAGATTTTATATTTGAATCGCACTTATATCTTATTTGTGTGTATTTTAAATTTAAACTATTTTATTTTATATTTTAGAATTGAGATTATATTTAATTATTTGTGATGACATTTAATATTTAACTATTAAGTAATAATATGTACTCTAACTTTGCTTAACCATTGTCTTGTAACCCATTATGGAGTGACTTTAGATATATATTAAATTTTATAATAATTAAAAATTAGAAAAATTATTTTTTTTTATATTTTTATGTGGGTTGGTTTGCAGGTCTTCACAAGCTTTGCTGGGCAATTACAGGCTCAAATATAATGAGCTCATTTAAAATGCGGGTTTCACAAATCGAGTTCCACAGGTTATGGGTTACAAGTTTCACGTATCGAGTTACCTGCATATTCATTTCTACATTAAACGTTAATAAGAGATTGCATAAAATTTCCATCAAGATTGAAACAATATAATATGAACCGTATATTAAAGTACTAGATTCATAACAGTACGCATTCTTAAATAAAGAAAATACAATGTTTCCAATATTAAAATTAAAACCTAATTGATCCATCTTTACAACTGAAACTAAATTCTTGGCACATCCAGATAAATAGAGATATCCTTCCAAATCCACATGACAGCTAGTGTCCAAGATTAATCATGTCCCAATGCCCTCTATTTTTTCCTTCATTTTGTTTCCCATGTAGAGAAATTTTTCAGTTCCTCTTATGGTTTGGATCGAAAGGAATCCCTGCATAGTATGTGACCTGAGCAATATTCTCTCTCTTTAATCTTTAATTGGGATTTGCCTTTATCTTGTTTACCTTTACCTAACTTGCTATGAATGGTACTAGCTCCTTCTTAAGTCATGAGATGAATTGAGTGGTTTTTCATTTTCTTTAACCTTTCTTCCTCTTGAATAAGCATGACCTTAATTTCTTGAAAATTTCATTTTTCTTTAAGAGTGTTATTGGTCTCAAAATAAATTGTACCAGAAAGGACTCACTGACTTCCATTCCCATAGAGTTCAACCTTGCGGCCAGATTAGCCATTGATGTCACTTGATCATGAATTAGTTGAGGCCAATCAAACTTCTTATTGGTCAACTCACTTGATAGGTTGCTCATAATTGACTTGTCAGTAATGTCAGATTGTGAGTAATCTTTCACCAATTTCTTAAATTCCCTTGCATTCTCTATTTTGGGCATATATGAATTTACATGTGCAACCATTGTCATTTTTATCAAGTTCAATTTCAATCTGTTAGATAGCTTCCAAGTCTCATAGAGAGACTGGTCAGCATCAGTACTGATCTTTATGATGATTTGATGACTATCCATCACTAATGCAAGTTATAAGAGCATTACACCCAATTGAAATTCGACCATTTCAGACCAATCATCATAATTTAGCCCATTGAACTTAATCATTAAATTGCACAAAGCAAACATATTATGAACAGTTGTATACATACAAACATACTCGCATATTAATGCTTTGAATCACCATAATGGATTCAAAGTATTTAAATTTTAATTATGCATTTAAATTCACCTTTGAATGATAAATAAACACATATTTATATTCATAATAATGCTAAGCAAATATACTTTAATATGAACAATAAATCATACGCTTCATTACATGTATAATATTTGGATATACATACACTCAACAAGTATGTAAATATATCACTTATATCATTAATTAAAAGTAATGGTTCACCTTTCGACAATCCATATATGCCCTTTAATTACCAATTTCATTCAACCCAAACTTTCATAGCATTATTTTATGAATCAATCATATAATTTGGAAACACAAAACTTTGCATTTGACCACTTTGGTGATTAACAAATTTTTTCCTTAATATGTGATTCAAAATTAATTTCTTTTCTGTAAAAGATTTTTAGGAAATATTCTAGTTTTTTCACAAAATTAATTTTACAAATAACCAAGCATTACAATAAAAGGATGCAAGCAAAACTAAACCATGAGGGCAACCTGCAAATTCAATCATGAAACAACATTATAATTACAGGATTTAATCACCCTTCAATGTGAGGTTTATAACATTTATGGTATCTCATAGGGGCCATTATAAAAAATTCATCTGATTGAAAAATTAATTCAGATACAAAAGAAGAACATAAATAATAATTCCTAACTTAAAAACATGGTTAATATAATTGGGGGAAGAAGATCATTAACAGAGAACCATATTATCCGTAACTCTGCTCTAATACCAATTGTAAGCATAATTTGATTTTTATGTGTATTTTCCTAGGATTCAACATACAAGAAACTATACTACAGAATCCTAGATAATATGTTACTCACATCTAAATACTCTATAATCATCAAGGGAGAGCCCAAAAAATTTACCTGGATCCGTAGTATTGTTCAAAACTTTTTTTTCTTATGACATTTGGTCAAGTAACCACGGTCACATTCTTCTCCCTTTTTTTATTTTAATTCGAAAAAATCACCTCATCCAATGACTCAACTTAATATTGTTTAGAATTACCACTTTGGGTTTTTCTGTTCTCTTACTTCTAAATAATCTTTCATAATATTATATATATATATATATATATATATAAAGAAAATATCTTTTAAAATAATTTATAATATCCTTTCTCACCTCTTTTTTTCTTCTGTCAAAATTATCTTTTTATTAAAGTTATTATATAAAAAAAACTTATTTTATTAACTTAAAAAATAACTCTCAATGACTTTAATATAATTTTTAATCTAACCCATCACATTAGATATGTTTTTATTAAAGTAATTTTATAATTACGTAAATTAAATATTAAATTAAATAGTCTAACATATAAATGACCTGTGAGAATCAAACAAAGTTGATAATCCATTACTAAACTATAGTGTCAGGGATGATAATTTATTTAAATTTTTTATATCATTTGTCTTTTATTTGTAATGCTCTTCTAACAGATTCCATCAATGGTATATAATTTACTAAGGACAAATAATCATTTATGATAAAAGTACATTAATACAAGAAATTAAAAGTGCGAACTTACAATATAAAATATAAAAAGTTTTAGTCTATCAACATGAATGCTGAATTATAGGATACAGTGTAAAATTCTTTATTTTATTACCGATTCATATTACTCATTTTTTCTTAATTTAATTAGAATACATAATAATATAAATCAAATTTATACTATCATTTAATAATAAGTTGTTGTATATAATAATGGTAAATTTTTTAGCTTTTATTGACGGTCAGAAAATTAAATTTTTACAAATATAAAATTACATGAATTAAAAATTAGCAACTTAAGTTATGGAGTTATAATATATAGTATCTAAAATTGTTAAATTTATTCTATTAACTTTTAATTAAATGCTATTGTTTTATATATTTCATTATAATTTATCACCTATTAAAAGAAGTTGAAAATTTTAAGCAGAAAGGTTATGCCCCTTTTGTGACCTTGGATACATAAAATGTGACCTGTAGCAATAACTATTTTTTCTTTTTCTTGGAAATTAAAAAAATGCACATTGATATATTCTTTTTACTTATAAATTGGAAGGTAAAACAAAACAGTATAAATTAGTTAAAACAAAACGTTGCTTTTGCTCTTTTATCAATTCAATGTAACTTTAAAGTGTCTTTGACTCAAGTTACTTGTTACGAAAGTCCCATAAATTTATTATATTTTGTATTATCTTCTTTGATTGTTACAATAATTCTTAATTGTGTTTTAAAAGTATGAAGTAATTTTTTAGAGAGATTTTTTGTGTAGTTGAGTATATTTTTTTTTATACACTTACATTATAGTAAATGTTGATTGGTTTTGTGGTCATGCTTGTACAAGATATTAGAAAAATTTTGTTTCACCATTTTCTTACATATAATATATATACTGTATTTGCCTTTAAAAAAAAAAAAATCATTACATTTGATAAAGTTATAAAGAAAAAAAAATCATAACCAAAATTAGTGTAAACAAATATTTGTTTCAAAATAAATATAATATTTAGTTATTTAATATAATATTAATTTTTTTACTAATTAATATTCTTATCACCTTAATTTTTTAATATAATATTAAATATTAAGGTTAATTTCATAAAATTATTATATTTTATCTATTTATTATCTTTTTCTGGTATGTCTAAAACAACTTCAAAATACGTATTTTATTATAAAGAGAGTATTTAACTATTTATGCATAGGATTCAGAGTTTATTTTATTATTTTTCATTAGATGGAAATTTTTTAGAGAAAAAAAATCAATTTTTTTTATTAAAAAGTATGTAATTAGTTGTTTTTTTTAACTGGGGACAACAGTAATATACTTTATTACCATCACAGTGTTTTATTATTTTTTAATTAGATGGGAATTTTTAGAGGAAAAGTTACAGTTTTTTTAAAAAGTCTGTATCTATTTATTTTTGTAGTGGGGACAACATTAATCATTTACTTGAAAATCATTTTATCACCAATATATTATAATATATATTCACATCAACCAATTATTTATAATGTCATGTATGGTATCAAGCTTTAAGATTTCGGTATAATTATTTAGTTATTCTTAGTAGAGACAAGTTCAAAGAATACAGAGAAGTTCAAAGAGTATATAAGAAAGGAGTTGAAAATAAACAATTTTTTAAATGTATAATTAAACTAATTCATAAATTATATATATAGTATAAGAAATATTGTTTATTATACTTTTGAAAGAAAATAGGAGTGAATGTCTACTCAATTCTTTTTGGATTTGTCTCTAATTTTTCTATTTTTTCAACAAAATATATATATTATATTATATATATATATATATATATATATATATATATATATATATGATTCAGCTTGAAGTAAATACATGATCACACACACAACTTTGTACTATTTTAGCATACTTGTTGTTATTGTTTTATAAACAAATTATTTTATATACACTTTAGTTGTAAAAAACATATACTCTTAGAAAATATATAGTATGATTTTTATGGTAAACTAAATATTATAAAAAATTATTTATAATTTATAATTAGATTGTGTATCATGGACACTTCAGTTGGGTTTAGACTTCAGATAACGAGTATATCTTGGGAGAAATCCTAAACACCTATCAAGAAAAATATCATATAATGATCGAGGACATCTCGAGAATTCAGTATAGATGGTTAAGCTAAAATAAACGCATTGTTAGTACAAAAGCAAGATTAAGTCGCACTTGGGTCTCGATTAGCAAGATCTATGGATGCAGACCCACCACGAAACCTATAAATATGGGGTAGGTAGCACATGTAAGGTGAATTGTCAGCTAGATGACAACTATAAAGAATTTCCTGGAAAAAGGAGAACAACTTGCCAAAGAAAAGTCGACAAGGGCACCATGTACGGAAACAACATAGTTTCTACTAATTGGAGACGAGCTATTCAAAAGGGGATATTCGGAACCATTTCTTAAGTGTTTCACTCCAGCTCAAGGGAACTACGTCTTAGAAGAACTTCATGGAGGAGTGTGCGGATTCCATTCAGAGGCCCGCACAATGGCAGCCAGAGTTGTGAGGGTAGGCTATTATTTGCCTATGATCAAACAAGACGCTGAGGTATACACCAAAAAATTCAAGGATTGTCAACAACATGACAACTTGATGCACGCACTGTCAGAAGCGTTACAAAGTATCACCTCGCCATGGCTCTTTGCAGCCTAGGGAATGGATATCCTCAGCCCTTTCCCCCGGAGAAGGGACAATGTAAGTTCCTTATAGTTGCCATTGATTACTTCACTAAATGGGTCGGAGCTAAGCCATTTGCCTGAATTATGGAAAAGAACATCCACTCAACAAATTCACATGGCAAAATCTCATATGTCGATTTGGCATCTTGCATAATATTGTAATCAACAATGGTCAACAATTCATAGATAAAGGGTTTGAAGAGCTTTTGAAGAAATTGCACATTGCACATTGTGCATGTTATCCTCGATGAATTTAAAAAAGACTTAGAGTAACCAAGGGTAAATGGACCGAAGAACTAACCAAGGTTCTTTGGGCCTACAGATGTACATCACACTCGAAAACTCAAGAAACTCCCTATAGCCTCACATACGACACTAACACAATTATCCTAGTAGAGATCGGAGAACCCTCACTACAACATCAGTTTACCATGAGAGTAACCAAGACAAAATGCTAGTGGAGCTTGACTTGGCCCAAGAACTGAGAGACAAGGCAGCTATCTGAGAAAAAGCTTGCAAAAGAAGAGCCACCCAAAAATATAATACTAAAGTCAAATTGAAGTCTTTCAAAGAAGAAGATCTTGTTCGAAGGATGTGCGGAGAGGCAAGGAAAGAACCAAATGATGGCAAGTTTGCATCCAACTAGGAAGGGCCTTTCAGAATTAATAGAAGCTTGGAGAATCATGCCTATAAGTTGGAACATATTTCAAGGGAAGTTATGCCGAGGTCATGAAATGCAATACACTTCAAATTTTACTTTAGTTAGGTTCTCATTACCATGTAAACTGATGCACTCTTTTCCTACCATCGGTTTTCTCCCAAGGGAGTTTTGGCCGGATAGGTTTTAATGAGACATTTCTTTTGTTAATAAAATCTACAATTCCAAGCATGATTCTCGTTACTATATAGTATGACCGCTTTAATGCAACTTCGGCCTAGATACTTCATTCCATAAAATGAATGAATTCACCTAATGTATCCTCGGTCTGGATGCTTCATTCCATAAAATGAATGAACCCACCCGAAGTAACTTTGACCTGGATGCTTCATTCCATAAAATGAATGAATCCACCCAATGTATCCATCACCATGATGTTTCATTCCATAAAACAAATTATGCCACCAAAGTAATCCATAATCTCACACAAATAACGAACACCTTATGAAGATACATCAGCAACATACGATAACAGATCAAAGCATACATAACACTTGTTAACCGCAGAACAATTAATATTATCATGAATGAACGAAGAAGGATCTTCTAAAGTTAGATCACATACACCCCGACTTCCTATCACTTACGAATACAACGTAAACATAATCACGCATAACTTTGCCGCACAAAAAAAAATAGTACCAAGCATAGATAAAAAAAAAAAACCTAAATTATTTGAGTATAAGAAAAAATAAAATGGTGTTCATATTAATAAAGGACCAGTAAAAGGCCAATGCATTACATATACAAAAAGATGTGGCACTCTCGGCCACGATATCACAAAATAATGGTCACAACTGACCATAGCAAAATTTAACATAAAACCAAAACAAAAGTCTAATAGTCAACACTAAATGGTGGTGACAGATCGACATCAGCTACAAGATCAGGATTTGATTTTCTGGAATCATTTGACCTTCATGAATATCATGGTTCATGTCAAAACGAATATCCTCATCTTGAAAAAGAAAACTGGCCTAACACACCGCCTTATTAAAGCCTTCAGTATGGCTACTCTCAATCGTCGACTTCATTTCCTTCGTGATCTCGTCTTTATTGATGGTAAGCTCAACTTCCTTTTTCCTCGCCTCGACCAAGTCAAGCTTCAACTCAGTTAGCTTATTAGAAAGTCGACTTCAGTTCCTGCTCTGTGAAGCGGCGATTTTCTTCCTTTACTTTCAACTTACCTTGGAGGTCGACCATTTCATCAATCAGGTGAGAGTTTGCCGAGAGATCTTTGGTTAGGGACGTGTTGGAATCTTCCAGTTCCTTCTTCAATTTCTTGGTACCCCTGTTCTTTATTGCATTGCAAATTAGCCGCTGACCAAACACCAACGCACAAGCGTGGAACTCAGTATGGTTGGCCGAGATGTCCTCAATGTTGGGACATTAAAGATAGTATTCTCTTCCGGGGTAAACTTGTTTATTTTTATCTTCTTAGAGATCTTCAGGTCAAGTTAGTAAAAAACTCTCTGGGATTGACGTGCTCCATGAGTTAGCACGTTTCTCAAAGTTCAACATTTTTTGCAAAATTAATACATCCTTTGAATGTGACTCCCATTATCACTTATTGTAAGGTTTCTTGAAGAAGATAAAGATGGAGAACATGAAGGTGAAAGGTGAAGGCGCCATTCACTAATAGAGATAAGTCTAGAGTAGAAGATTGTCACCCCTTGATAAAAACCATAGTAGAACTTTCAAAATAAGAGAGAACAAGACACTTAAGAATAATCTTATAAAGGCGTTTGTATATTCAATCAAGTGGAAAAAAGCTACAATGGGTGGAGGTGCTTATTTATAAGAAAATAATGGATTTAAGAGATAGTAAGGTGGACGTCCAACATTAGTAAGGATTAGGGAGAATTAATTAAGGGTTAATTGAGCTAAAGCCAATTAGCACTTAGTTAATTCTAGGAAGATCCAAACAAGACCCTACTAAAGTGAATGATGTTCCCTTGAAATTCAAATTTGAATTTGAGAGTGCCATGTAGACTCCTTCCAATTTCAAATTTGAATTTGAAAATGCCAACTCGGAAAGAGAGAGAATTTGGCGCTATCTTAGAGGGAACCAAGGGGCTTCATTTGTCTCTCATGTTTCATATGTGACTTAGAAAGGTGTGGGACAAACTAGAGGGGTGTGGTTATCCAACCACATGCCTAAGTGCTTCCCCAAAAAAACTCAACTAATAAACACACTCCTCATAAGAGACTAGTTGTACCACCTAACTAATAAAAAGGAAAAATGGGCCAAAAGACAAACTAAATACACCTCTATAAATTTAAAAACAAGGCGCAAAATACAAAGGAATTAGGAAGAACTATGGCCTAACAATCTTGAATTCCATGAGGAGTTGAGGTTTTCCACCCTCCTTCCTAGCCATGTCCTCCTCAATCCTCCTAGCCACAACCTTTGTGATGGAACCTTTGATAAATAGGATTGCATCATCAAGTTTCTTTGAAGACGCACCAGCCTTGTCTCCACCCTCCGGTTCCTTCCTCTTGTGATTGTCCTTCTTCCACTTCGTATTTTCAGGTGGAGGCGTCAACGTATTAGGCTTCTCAGTTCCTTCGAGACTGACTGAAACCTTCTCCTTCTGACTCTCTAGGTCTCGATCCTATCGGATGTTCTTGAATGAAAAGTGGAAACCCTTCAATGCCTTATTTGTCGTGATACCTACAATGACAACAAAAATTTAGCAAAGTTAAAAGTACAGAACTAAGAATGAACCATTTAAGACCAAAACTTACTATCTAGTTCGAGATTGGGGTGAGCCAACAGAGTTAAGTTCAGAATCGATTTTGTGGAAAGGTGGTAAGGAAGGTTGTCTAAAATAGACAACAACTTCAAATCATTCTCTAGCATGTGAGACTTCGACCACCCGCTATGCCGACGTAGGTTCTACGTCCAATAGAATGGGAACCTTGGTCAATCATTTTCATAAAATAAATACCACCGACCCTGAGGACCAACACATACCTTGAAATAGCTTCGCTTGAAATCCTTCAAGGACGAGGTGTATGGAGAAAATAAACAAAAATTCTATTGCCCAGTCAGCGAATCCCACCCTGGGGTCTCACCAAGGCGAACACAATAATGATATAAAAAAATCTTAGGTTAGGTTCTATACACAACGCTTTACAGATGATGCGAAATGACTAGAGAACAACCCAACTGTTGGGGTGCAATTGACTTGGTGCCACATTCCAAACATGCAAAACGGCCATGGTGAACTCATAAACTAGAAGTCACACATGGAACTCTGAAAACAATTGATCATACATGAAGAAGAAAACCTCACCGGCATCACCTAGGTTGTGATAGACCCTCTTCGACCTCTTATACACATCAATAGCCAAAATATCCTCCTTCGCATCATCTAGGGTGAGGTTAAAATTATCTATGATCCATTGCATATCCCTAGCCTTAGGATGACAGGATGCATACGTCATCATGACAATGTCTACCCAGTTATATCCTAAGCTAACAGGGTCATTATTGTACCTCAGCCACTGGACTTGCTGTCATAATCAGGTCTCTTACTTATGCCAATATAACCTCTACGAAACCAGAGGCTTTGACTTTGGTATCCTTACTACCACCCACTCTAGAACCCTCAAAACCCATATTCCCAAATGATGTAGACCCAGTATCAAATGTAGTGTTGGAACTCATAGATATAATACCAACATGCTATTCGATGTCTTTTTTATCTTGAAGTTAAGAAATCAAATATATCTTAGAGCAAAAGAGGAAATCGCTACAGAATGTGGCGGAGAATGTCACCACACATCCTATTTATAGACAACAAGCCCATCAGACCCAAAGCGACGATCAATCGTGGTGGTTCAATCGCTATCAATAAATAGTTTATGTGATGCCACACATCGATGCCTAGGGCTACCAAGGAGCCGATGCTACTTGAAAATTGTGTCGGTACGATACCAATGCCAGTAGAGACGCCTCATCTTCCGAAGTACCGCATGCGCATACTAGCATTAATTAGCGGTTTTTTCCTTCCTCTTCTCAAGACTCATCACAACGATTAATTAAACATTATTATTTAATTTCGAAATAACTTACGCTTTTAGCTAAGTTATACTAATTTATTTGAATGACTTATACTGTTTTTTTTTTGGTAATAAGTTTTTAAAGAACATATGACTTATAAGTTTGCATAACTAAAACCGAGATAGGTGAACAATTTTTTTTTTCTTTAACAGAGTTTAACTTAGAAGATTTTAGAAGTTACTTAGAGTAAAATTTGAGCTTATCGTTTATAATTATGATTTTTATCTTTAAAAATTTAATAATACTCTACATATCGTATTTATTGAATATTATACTGTTTATTCTAATTATTATATTTTATTTTATTTTATTTTTATTTTAATACAATAATTGATGTTAAAAAAACAGTTTAAAAGCTAACTAAAAATATTAAAACTATAATTGTAAGAAATTAATAAAAAATATATATGTATTTTTGTCATTTTATTTTTTTGACAGGATAAAATTTCTATATAATTTTATATTTCCCAACCAGTTTAGAAATCAATTTTATCAAGTACTTTAAATACTAATAATTTAATATTTTCAGCTTATAAATTCAAATTTTATCTTTAGTTAAAATTTTAATTATTTACCAAGCAATTTAATTAGAATGCACCGCCAAACTGAATGTTTTTTATATTATTTGTTTTTATCTCAAGAACTATATCAGTATTATGTGTATATTGTTTTTGGGTCCTGTTAATCCTCTCTTTGTCTTTAGGTGTAGTGTTAGACTTCAGCCGAGATGTCTCCTTCATCACCGGGGTGAGTTTACCTGCAACCACTATGACACTCAAATTAGAGGTTATCTCATGTAAGTACACACAATAAATGTGAGTAGTTCACTTTACTTGTGCTACCTACCCCATATTTATAGGTTTTGTGGTGGGTCTATGTCCATAAATCTTGCTAATCGAAACCCAAGTACAACTTAATTTTGCATTTGTACTAACAACATGTTAATTTTAGCTTAACCATCCTTATTGAATTCTTGAGATGTCCTCTGCCATTATATGATATTTTTCTTGGTAAGTATTGTGGGGTTTCTCCCGAGGTATACCCATTATCCGAAGTCTAAACCCAATTGAGGTGTTCACGGTACACATGCCCCCTAGGCTCACATAGGAGTGAATGATATTAATGAACATTTATATATGTTAATATTTTAGGAATGCTTTCAATTAATTCATCGGCTTTCACAATTTAAGATTTTCATTGGTAGATTCACTTCTATAATTTATTTATTTTCAGTATATATTTTTGTGGTCACTAACTGACTATCTAAAATAAAAGTCTTTTCAATATATTTTTTGTGGTGACTATCTAAAATAAAATTTTCTCATCAATATCATATTATTTAGGGTGTTTTTTAATCGAAAACTTGTTATATGTAACGTGTATGTGTTATTAATTTATAAAATGAGAAAAATCAAATCGGTATAGGATAGCATCTTTTACATACGAACAATAATTTATGTATATCATGTTTACATAGACGTCATGTATGTATACTTTTGTAATTGTTTTCATGGATGGAGGATGTATCAGCTGGCAAGTAAATTAAAAGGTTTGAAGATGAAGATTAAAAAGTGGAAAGAAGAAAATTAGGGTAAAGATGAGAAATTTCTGGCAAAGAAGGTATTAGAATTGGAGATGGTGGATCAACAGTTAGGCCAAAGGGTCAATGGAAGTGGTCAGTAAAGACAAGATATTTTATCAGAGTATTGAGGGAAGGCAAGGAGAATGGAACAATCCATGTTACAGAAATCTCGGGTAAAATGGGCTCTAAATGGTGATAGCAATACAAATTACTTTCACAAATGCTTTAAGGAGAGATGTTATGCAAATTCTTTACTGGCAGTTACATCAGATGCGGGTTGGTTGGAGGGAGTTCAGAATATTCGGGACCATGTGTTAAATCATTTCACAGGGTTCTTTAAGGAGGAAGAAGAAAGGAGACCAAAGATGGATGGGGTGCCTTTTAATCAATTGAATGATCAGCAGAGAGAATTGCTAGAGGAGCCTTTTTCAGCGGAAGAAATAAAGGAGGCAGCTTGGGCTTGTGAGGGAGGGAAAAGTCCGGGCCCCGATGGATTTGGTTTTAATTTTTATAAATCATGTTGGAAAATCATAAGGGATGATGTGGTAAAGGCAGTTCAAGAATTCCATCAATCAGGCGTATTACCAAGAGGAGTGACATCATCGTTTCTTACCCTAATTCCCAAGGTGGCAAGTCCGGACAGGTTAGCTCAGTATAGACCAATCTCTTTAATTTCTAGCATCCAAAAGATTGTCTCCAAACTACTGTCATTAAGAATGAAGAAACTCATGGGAATTTAATCTCTAAGTGTCAGTCAGCATTCCTGCCAGGTAGATCCATCCTGGATGGGGTACTGGTAGCGAATGAGATAGTTGATTGGGCTAAGCGGAAAAGGAAACCCTGTTTTTTATTTAAGGTGGATTTCCAGAAGGCTTACAATTCAGTAAATTGGAATTTTCTGGATTATATGTTGGCTAGGATGGGGTTTGGGAGTAGATGGAGAAAGTGGATGAACAGTATTGTCAGGAATAGCCATGTGTCAATTCTAGTAAATGGGAGTCCAACAGATGAATTTAGGCCAGGGAGAAGTTTGAAGCAGGGAGACCCACTCTCTCCTTTTTTGTTTCTAGTGGTAGCTGAAGCCTTTAGCTGGATTGTTCAGGTCAGCTGTAGAAAAATGGGTGTTTAAAGAGCTCAATATTGGTGACGAGGCAAAGTTTTCAATATTGCAATATGCAGACGATGTTATTATGATGGGGGAAGCTGATCTGCAATCAGTATGGTACTTGAAGGTTATTCTTCGTGGATTTGAGATGACATCGGGGCTAAAGGTGAATTACAGCAAAAGTCAATTCTTTGGTTTAAATGTGGATGATTCATTTACATGTGCTGTGAACAATCTCTTGAATTGTGTGGTTTCATCACCGTCATTTAAATTTTTGGCGATTTCGGTGGGAGCGAACCCAAGGAAGGTAGAAATGTGGTCACCAATTATCTAACAATTTCAGAGGAAACTGTCAGCATGGAAGGTAAAACATATGTCGTTCGCAGGAAGGTTAGTTATGATAAATTCAGTATTGTCTAGCCTTCCACTGTATTTCTTCTCATTTTACAAGGTGCCCAAGAAAGTCCTAAAAGTCATCACCGGATTACAACGCTCCTTTCTGTGGGGGGAAAAGACCAGGAGACCAAAATTGCGTGGGTTAGTTGGGAAAATGTGTGTCGGACTAAGGAAGAAGGGGGCCGGAGGTAAAGTGCCTATGGAATTTTAATTTGAGTTTGCTTGCAAAGTGGAGGTGGAGGATATTAACAGAGCAAAATGAAATATGGGGGAGTTTGCTGGAGTGTAGATATGGCCAGTCATACAAATTTAATAAAAGACCGGTGAATTTCTCTCGAACTTCTCAGTGGTGGAGGGACTTATGGGATATTGATGGACCGAAAGAGATGATACCAAACTGGTTTGTGAATAACGTCATTAAAAAAGTAGGGAATGGAAAGGATACTTTTTTTTGGGAGCATAATTGGACAGGAGATGGACCTATAAGCTTAAAGTTTACCAGGTTATATAGGTTAGCGGTAGATAAGTGCATCACTATTAACGAGAAAAAGGAAATATCAGGGGGGTGGAAATGGGTATGGAGAAGGGAGCTATTTGTATGGGAAGAAGATTAGTTATGTCTTTTACAAAGCGTGTTACAACCAGTGGTAATTGTGGATTACATGTCGGACAAATGGAGATGGAGGTCTAGTAGGGATAGAGGTTTTTCAATCGCTGAGGCTTATTCGATTCTGTGCATGCAATAGACTTCATCGATACTAATTGAGATGGAGCCCAAAGAATTGAGACGAATGTGGAAAGATAGACTACCCTCCAAGGTAATTGCTTTGTCATGGAGATTACTGTTAGATAGATTACCAACCATCGATAATCTATTGAAGAGAGGTGTTGTTATTCCAAGAAAGGATGTTCTGTGTGTGTTTTGTAACAGTGCTATTGAAAGTAGAAATCATATTTTCTTAAGGTGTGCCAAGGCTCAATCTGTGTGGAACAATATGATTAGCTGGCTGGGAATTCAAGGACCTATTCCGGGGGATCTGTCTCAACTTTTCCTTTCATCGTCAGCATGGGTGGTTGGAAAGCAAAAGAAGAAATGTAGGTATTTTTCTGGCTTGCTGGGTGTTGGGGTATCTGGACTACTAGAAATCAGATTGTTTTTTATAAGATACCGGCGGATTCAGTCGATATTCTGATGTCTATAAAGGTAATCTCGTGGAAATTGCTATCATATTCCTTTGGATTCAATAGGGGGTGTGTGTTCTCGGATTGGTATGCTAACCCTAGAATGTGCTTATTAAATATGAGATAAGCGGTTAAGTTATGATATGCTCCAATAGAATACGGAGGAGTGTGTAACCTGTATGTATTCTAAGAAACTTTTTGTTTCTTTTAATGAATATATTCTTTGCCTTTAAAAAAAAAAAAAACCTTTCTAACTGTTTGTATGTATTCAAATATAAATATTTTCATAAAACAATGGTCATTGTTTCATATTACATATACACTACAGAATTATTGGACGCAAATATCATAACATGGACCAAAACAATTAATGAAAATCACATATTAACTGGATGAAGAAATTTAAAGAGTTTTAAAATTAAGAAAAGTGCAAAGAAGTTTTACACACATGCATATTAATTTGTATGATGTTTAAAATATTTATGGTTAAAGTCATATATCTATCTCCTCAGTTTTTATCAAATTATATATAACTTCACTATTTTCTATTTTTTTACACTAATTTACTTTTAAAATTAAAAATATTATACCAACAATCCTATTTATTTAAAAATATTATACCAACACTCTTTTCAAACATTACACTAACTCTTCTGAAAAATAAGAAAATAATAATTAAAAAAATAAAAAATACACATGTAATTACACTTAATTTCAACAGTGTTGTTGTAATGACTCATAAATTTATTATAAATTATGAAAGTTATGATTTAATGATAATATTAAATAATATCTTACTCCCTAAATACATCACTTATTTTCTCTAATCTAATAGAAAAGCTATATAATCACTTGTGTTTCACAATTTTGTCGAAACCCTAGTAGGAAGGAATGTGACTATGAGCACTGTTTGGGGATTCAATGTATTGCATCACTAGCAAGCATGCATGATTGCATACAAAAAAGCATAACACATGGAGGGACCGAAATGCTATTGAATATTGATCAAACTAGGCATGACCATGATTTTCTTTGTTGATGAATTAAACCTGTTAGGTACGCGCATTTGTCAGTACTTTTGATACAGGCCAATGTATATCCATTGCCACATATTTTTGGCTATTCCGATTCAGTGCCATGTCACTGTCTATATATGAATAATTCTTATCCATTAAAATAATACATTAAGTGTGGATTAATTATTATGTTCACAGGTTTATTCTTATAGATATATGCACGCAACATAGCTAGCTTGTTGTGTGGTACAAGTGGTAACGGTGAAGAAATTAGTGTGTGTGTTTTCACTATATTTCTGATGTTTGTATCACGTTACAGAATTACTTTTGAATTTAGAATTGATTTTAAATAAAATTTTGTAGTTTAATTTTACTTTTAAAAAGATTATAATTTATTTTACATTTAAAATTGATTTTGGGTTTAAACTACTTGAAATAACTTCTTTGTTGAATGAATAATTTTACATTAAATTTTATTTTCAACTAACATTTACTGTAAAAATATTTAAACATAAATCAAATCATATCAAAATCAATTTTAACTAAAATCAATTTTACAAAATCAATTATATTCAACTTTCATCCGAACATAAAATTGATCTTTATTGAAATTGATTTAAGATGATGAGTACTAGATGCTTAAATATTTTTATCACAAAAGTAAAATTTAATATAATTTTTTTTAACAGACAAATGAATTATTTATTAATAGTTTATGATACCCCTAGTTATAAGCAATGATTAGAAAACATCATAAGTTACATAGTCAAAACAGAATAATAACACAATCTGCTTCCCCACCCTTTGACTCAAGTACATCAGTAAAGTCAAATTTGAAAACAAATAACCTATCTCAACTTATTGAAGCAGTAATCAGGTTGGACAAACGATTCTAACAAGGTAATCAATGACTTTTTGAAATACGTTTTTGTCCACAACCATAAGCTTTATAGAAAGTCTTGCCTAACCTTTTCCACATAGAAGGGAATCCCTTTTAACACTAGGGAATTTTGAGCCAACCAAATATTCCACAAAGTGGACAAGGACAACCAAATTATCCTAAGTATATGACTTGTCTTATTGCCCCCCTGGTTTATGAACTCTAAGCAATTGTCATAGATTTTCCTGACAATAGCAGACAATGCACTTGTATAGCGCATCCATCAATAGCAACTTATCGAAACCCTATACACCGGTTGACAGCAAAAGGGCAAATGAACCATTGATTTCGACTTAGATTGACAAATTAGGCAATTAGTACCACTAGAAAGAGTAATGTTTCTTTATTCTACCTTTATAGGAATCTTATTATGTGATACCTTCCAAGAGAAAGTAGAGACCTTAAAAGGGCACCTTTGTCTTCCAAATCATCTAAAAAAAAATTAAAATCAGGTTTAGGGTCAATAAACTCTTTCTAGTGGTAGAACAAAGAAATATTACTCTTTCTAGTGGTACTAATTTACTCCACCCATTCTTCAAGTTTGACTTTAAATGCACCCCATCTAGAACACCTACCCTTCTTTCCAATTGAATAACTCTCTTCTCCACTCAAATTGCCACTTCTAGTTACAATCAGACCACCTCCCAACTTCAAAGACTAAAGCATTTTTTTTGGGTAGAAAGACATACAATCTAGGGAATAATGACTTTAGCTTTCCAAACTCCCATCATTCCCCTTCCCAAAATTTGAATAGACAACCATTACCTCCACAAATTTAATATTTCGAACAAACCAATCTCCCTCTCATTCTCCCTTTGGTGATATCACATTTACAATGTCCTTCCATCATTGAGAATTTCCCCTCTCCTGCTGCAAGACCACACTACAACTAATATATTTCTCATATCTTACCTTCAAAATTTTTATCCGAGAGCATCTCCTCCTTAAAGAATTCTCCATCGTCATTTGCTGAGAAAGACTTTATTAAAACACTCTACATCCTTTATTCCCAAACCATAATGAAATTACTTTATCTCATAATTATTTTAAATCTATAATCAATTTTTAGTTTTTTATTATAAAATCAAAGATACATATGTATCTTGAATCAATTCCCAAACCAAAACCGAACATGTAAAAAAAAAAGAAGAAAAACAATAACTTAGTGTGTTATGCGTAGATTAAAAAATTGTGTAATATATTGTAATTAAGGGTTTAAATCGATAAGTACACATGTCAATAAAAATGAAACTTAGAAAAACTAAAAATAAAAAGATTAACTTATATAAACCATTTTCAAATTTAAGCTCATTTAAATACTTATATATTTGTAAATTTCAGAGGTCATTTTTCATATGACAGACACACATAGGAATTATTGGATGAAAATATCATAACATGGTCCAAAACAATTCAATTAAAACCACATATTAACTGGTTGAGGTAATCTATGAATAATTCTTATATTCATTAAAACATTATATAAAGTGTTACCTATAATTATTATTAGATTGACAGGTTTCTTCCTGCTATATGCACACAAGAAGTTGTTACTTGTACAAGCAGTGTAAACAAAGTGTTGTATGTTGGTAAAAAGTTTCAGCAATATTAAAGGTTTGAATCAATGAGCACGCATATTAATAAAGATTACTATAAATGAAATATCTATTTCCCCCATAATTAAAAAAACGTATGCTACAATATGCCAACGCGAGTTTTTTGGAATTTTCTTTCTTTTTTTCTTCTTTTGGTCAGTTACCTAGTCCTAGACGAGTTTAAAAATCATCAGGCTGAATCATTGATTATTCTATTTAATTATTTTATATTTTAAAGTGACATATTTATTGTTCAAAATAAGACAAAGATATTATTTTTCTCATATAGTTACACGTCTTTATCCTTTTATATACGACACATATTCACCAAGAAATCTAACTAAGTTGGTTAAACAAGTAAATAAGTTATTGTAAATTCTTTGATAGCATTTTAAATTTCTACCGGAAAAAAAAATATGACACATATTCTTGCTAGTATTCCCGCTAACATGATTCAATGACTGGCTGTGATCATAGTTTAATTTAATGAAATACTAAGAGGATCATGTGAATGTACATATTCTTTATTCAAATACATTTGAAGAACGTAAATATAAATAATATATAAGAGATGAAATATTACAAAAAAGAATTATAAAAAACTTAGCTTTTTACAATATAGGTTACAGGAAGAACATAAAAAATGTAAATTAAAAATACTTCAAAATTATACATTTAAAAAAACGTTAAAACTGATACATATTCTTTAAAGAAAACTAAACTACCATGACAAGTTTTCTATAAGTTATAAATTTCCAAGATTTAAATTTTCAAATTTCATGTGTAAATGATGTAATTATATGTTTAATTTAAAATTAAACATTATCAGTTTGAATCTTACCCATTCTTTCAAATTTAAAAATAATTTAAATATTTATATAATAATAGAAATATTTTTAAAAAAAAATTAAATTATGCAAATCATTTTATGCATAATATCATTATGCTATATATTTTGCTCAAAAAATATATTATGCCATATATATGCTAATATATAGATAAATTAAATTTCGTGCACTTTAATTTGACTGTATTATTTGGTCACAACAAGTTACAGAATAAGTGTACTATTTGTATTAGTAAATAATATTATTATCCTCACCAAAAAGTATTATTATAAGATTAAAATAATAATTATTATATAATATGAAATTATAAGGTTGGCTTACAAAAAAAAATTATAAGGTTATATACTAATTATAAAAAAGACAATGTAAAAAATACTAATAAAATATATAAAATAAAAAATAATATAAATTAATACTATAATCTTAATACAAATAAAAAATATTATTACAATAATAATATATTACTCTTATGTCTTACTAAAATGGTAATACAAAAATACTATTATAAAACAGAAAAATAAACATAATAAAATAACAGGAAAAATTATTAATTTTGTAAATTAAATTTCAAAATAATATTTAAATTTGAATGATCTAAAATTGAAAAATTATTATCTCTTAATTATAGCAGAATATATCTTTTTAATAATATTATGTAAGTATGTGAAATAAACAAAATAAAGAATTAAATTTAATCTAAGTGTAATAATAATTAATTATGGAATATGTGGTTGAATTATATATATATATATATATATATATATATATATATATATGTTTTATATTGACATTCTTTTGAGTTGAGGTATCTAGGATTTTTTTTGGAAAATTTAATTTTGGAAGTAAGGGTTGCGGGTGACAAAATAGAATCATTGAGTTTATCCCTAACTTTTCTTTTTATATTTCTTTTTTTCTTTTTTTTTCTTTCCTCCTTCAGGTTCTTATTCTTTCTCAGCACCCTATTTCTCTCTCTCTTCCTCCAACCTTCTCTTCTTGACATGGTGGCCGTGATCAATAATTTGAGAGACATTCCTACTATTTCTCTTGATTTCAGTTGCTGATCGTGATGAGTAAGTATGATTCTAATTCTTCGGATCTTTTTCCTTTTGTTTTTTGTCCAATTGTTCTCTTTAAAAGGAATCCTTTTAAAGTCTCAATTTCTTAGGTTCCTGTTTGGTTTTGGGATTTTTTGTAGGTTCTAAGTATTTCTACAATTGATTTTTCCTAGTTCAATAAATTCAACCTTTTAAGAAAGAAATAAATAAGGAAAGCTTGAATCTCATTTTAAGTAGGAAAACTTTAAAGTGATTTTTGTGATTTAGTTTATACAAGAGTAATTGGGACTTTGATTAGTATTTTGAGCTTTGAATGTACTCTGTAACTTTTGTGAACAATCTGTCCTACTTTGATTATGAAAGAATTATGTTTGCTTTGTGTTTTTGGGTGATTTGAATTTATGCTTCATGTGAAATTGAGCTAATGCATGTTAAAAAATTAGTAATTAATTGAGATGTTGATTATTGTGAAATATGTTGTTGGGCGATTACGAGAAAGTAACTTAGCCTTGATTGAGGTGTATTGAATTAGAGATACACATTAGGTCATTGTGATCTGGTGCTTCAGTTAATGAGGATGAACTAGTACCTTTAGATATATTTAGGTAGTAATTAGGTTTCAACATGGGGTAAGTTGATGTCAACTAGCAATTGAAAAAAAGTCATTAGTTGAATTGAATAAGTTTTTTCATAAAGCATCTAGATATGTGATTGTTAAATTGGGAATATATTACATAAATGTTTAAGCTGATTTAATTGGTCACTTATATTGAAAATGATTTATGTTATCATAAGCTTACCCATGCATGCATGAGTTTTCTGTATGACTGTGGTGATTGTGTCTTACACGAGAGCAAACAATGGTGATGCGATTGAGGGAAAGTGCTATGGATTGAAGAATTTCAAACTTTGGGCATGGGAGTTACAGGATTTTCAACTTCTGATAATTCTAGTATAGTTTGATAGATATGCATATAATACTTTTATAATCCTTTGGATTTCATGTATGTATAGGAAAGATTGACATATGTTTGGCTACTGGATAATGTAAATATATATAATGATAGAAGTATAGTGTACTGAAGTATGTATATTGTAATGTGAGTTGGGATCATGATTAGTAGAATCTAAGGTGTGTTTGTAATATGATGACTTGTGATATGCATAATGTTGAAAACCTTTAACGATGTTAAAGTTATGTTTGAAATCAAGTAGATATTAGATATGTATGGGTGTAGGGTATGAATTAGATGCTTGATTTGCAGATGATTATGTTAGTAAATAGTTCCAAGATAGGTTGATATTTTAATGAGAAAATTTCTAATTTTTTATTATGATGTTTGAGAATGCTTGGGTGATTATGTAACAGAGATTTTGTAGTTCTGTAGAGTCTCGCTAGATGGCAGGTCTCATTCAACACAAAGTTTCTCCTATCAAGAATTTAATGTGATTTTCGCCCAATGAAATATCTCGCTGAGCGAAGTTACTTTACTAGAAGAATTTAGTTTAGGTATTTGACTAGGTGACTCCTTGTCGCTAGGCAATATGCTCTTGTTCCTCATTGGACGACTTTACTCGATTAGCAACAGTGTGTAGAATGTGTTTTTAATTGTATTCTTTGAAAGTTTAATTTTTTAAGGAAAAATGGAATGTGCCAAGTATTGATTTTTTTTTATATTACAATAATGATATTAGTTGCATTATATTTCTTAGGATGTTACAAATAAAGTTATTGATTAATTGAAATGACATGTTAACTCTAAAGGGGTTGAACATAGTTATAATAAGTTTTCATAAATTTTTAAAAAATTTTCTTCACTAGCCTAGAACAAGAGATATAAGAAAATACTTTATAAAACAAAACTTTGTTATAAGTCAATTATAAGGTAAAAACAGATAATCCAAAAGTTATAATAAAAGGTAGTAAGAAGAGAAGTTTTTATACGAATTCATTCTTAACTGAGTTATATCCAGTTCTCTTCCAAACATCTCTTGGAAGATTCCACTATTTCAAACTAAAATACAATTAAGTATTTTTACTGTCACTTCTAGCTTTCAATGAGTATTCTATATCACTTTTGATTTTATGCTTAAAAATTCCCTGATTTTAATAAACAAATTATTTTTTGTCACTAATTTACTTATCTAGCTTTCAATACATAAAAAAAGATGTTTTTACAAATAAATAACTCTCAGAGAGAGAATTTACAAGTTTAGCTTAAATAAAATAATTTCACAAAAGTGAAGAATATACAATGAAAACTTAAAACAATTTTTCTCACACTAGAAGGTTGATGAGTATTGAGAGCTTTTGGGTGTATATATATGTATAATATTCACACTTCATTTCTGACATCTTGAACTTCCTTCATATAAATGATGATTGCATTTGCATATTGCTGCTGATATGTGTTTCTGAGACATTATTTTCCCCATTAATGTATATGACTAAGACACTATATATACTATTTTGTCATCTTTGAAAACTTAGACCAACTATGCTAACACTTATATGAAAAGAGGTTTGAATGATGACTTTTTGCAATATATTTCAAAAAATAAAATTGTCTTTGAGAAACAAAAACTTTTACTTTTTAGATCTCTAAGGAATATAACTTTCTATAATGTTGTTAGTGTATATAATAGATTTTTATAAAGTTATGCATGAGAACAAAAAACTTCTTTATTATCATAAGAAGTTATTTATCATTTAAAAGCTTCTTATGCATTATATAAACGAAAGTTTATTATCATTAAAGCATATAACATAAAAGGCTTCTTAGGTATCATGGTGCATAAGGTTAATAGCAAGACATCAGACAATCTGATATAAAAGCGTGAATATTTACTTGAAATTAATCTTCTTATATATTTTCATGGACATTTTTCTTATGTTAAATAATTAATATTTACACCTATTATCCTTGTTTAACACATGTTAAATAATAAAACTTAATTTAATTTTTTATTATCAAAACCAATATGAATGTAGGAAGAGTTTCTAGTCTTACAAACTAACATTACTAAATACAAATACCAATACTTTTTATAATTACTAATAAATATTTTAAAGGTTAAAAATGGATGGTAAATTGCACTAATTAAAGAACTCTAAAAGTGTCAAATACTATTGACCATTATACGAAAAATTTTAATATATATATATATATATATATATATATATATATATATATATATATATATATATATATATATATATATGAAGAACAATTATTGCTATAAAAAACAATTATATTTTTATTTTCTAAAAAATAACATAAAAAAACTTATTGCCAATTTTTTTTTCATATTAAATAATAATAATAAAGAAAACTTTAATGGAGAATTTTAGATCGATTTTTTTAAGATGAAAGAATTGTTTTCTTGAATAACCGTTCTTTCATTAAATATGTGGAACTATTATGAGATAATAATTAAATATAAGTTAAAATTGAAATGAGTTCCATTTTAAAATGAAAAATTCATATTGACTCTTTAATCCGATACTAAAAGATATATATATAAAAAAAAATGTTGTAAGATTTGAATGAAAGTTTTATTACAATATATTTAATTTTCTCTTATGACTCCAAGTTAGTATTCATTTAGTGGATATAAGAAAAGTAGTGTAAATAAAATTAAAATTAAATGATAAAAATAAGAGGTAAAATAAAGATTAAAATATTTGATTTAAAATAAAAATAAATAAAAATTATAATAAATATCATTCTATTGTTATTTTATATAAAACAAGTAATATATTAACACATTAAAGTAGTTTATACTCTCATTCAATTATCATGTTTTATTTATGATAAATTTAAGTAAGTTTTATAATAAATATATATATTAAAGGTGACAAATAATGAATGATAATTAAATAAAAATATAAAACTATTTTTATGAATTAAATTGTATTAACTTTAAATTTTTATTTTATTTATATATTTCACTGAACTGAATAACTAATATTTTTCTTTTTTATTTTCTTTATTTCATTTCCTGCTCATTTGGATTGTAGCTACAGCATATGGATTTGTCTGAATCTTACCTAGACATGCTAAACAAGTGAAAGAAAAAATATTCAATCATCAAAAGTCTAAAACAGCACATGATAAACAAGATCAGCCGTTATAACATCGAGGTATCTTTTTTAAGGAAATAAACAAACAACATGGACGTGATTATTGTTGAACAGGCTAAAGGACTAAAACAAGTAAAAAAGTCACATCAAATTTTCAAAAGTACATCTTAGCCTTTAATAAACTTCTGATTTAGATCAACGGTGTATATAGCGTGAAGGGTCCATCCCTCAGGCAATCACACTGTCAAATTCAAAATCCACGGTCAAAAGAAAAAGAGCAAAGACTTCCCACGTGACCGTTGACACGTGGAAATTTTATCCACTTTATTCTTTTCTTTCAATTGTTAATTCTAATCTGTCGGCAATTAGTTTAGTTAATTATCAATTCCAGATTCATGGTCGACAGAAATAGTAAAACATTAATATGAAAGTCACATCGCATCAAAGAAATATAATTCAAGAAATGGAATTTCTTAAATTTTTAATATTAACTGTTAATTATTAATTTTTACTATTACTTCTTTTATAATTCCACAGTATTTCTTAAGATTTTTATAATGTTACTTATGAGAAATTTATTTATAAACTTATTTCAATGATAAAAATTGCAGAAAATTTAAAAAATCTATTTTTATATGTTGTTTGAGTATAACTTAATTAAGAGAACAAATATTTAAATTTTAAAATCAATTTTTTATATGAAAACTTCAATTTTTAGTAAAGAAACGCACTAGTATAATATACATGATGTGTGTTGGAATTAGTGTTATCAAAATTTATTTTGTATAATTGATTTTGAAATAATGTAATCTAATTATATTAAATATTTTATTATAAAATAAATTTACAAAAAAAATTAATATAAAATTATTGATAAGATTATGTAAAACTATTTTAGATTACTAAATCTATAATCAATTATTTTTTAATATATGTTAAATATTTATTTAAAATTAATTTTGAGTCATAATTAATATTTTAATGTGAAATCCAACAGCCATGTAATCTTTTTCTATTTTTTTTTAAAAACCATTATTTCATATTAAATAATACATAAAAAAACCTCAACATCTTAATTCTTTGAACAGGATGCACTAAAAATGTTCTATAAAACGAATATGTTATGCAATGCACGTCCAAAAAATAGTGTTTTTATTTTTTCTTGAACTTTAAAATATTACTATTAATCAATCAACAAATTGTCGATTTGATGATAATGAATTTGGCCCTTTGATAAAATATTGTGTTTGATTTTTGTAAATGAAAAAAATAGTTAAAAAAAGTTATATTAAAAATTATTAGTCAAAATTTTCAAAATTACTCATTTCACACTAACATTATACATTAAAAAAATGTTTTAGTTTTTTTATCTTGACAAGTAAATTTTTACTTTTAGCTTTGTAATTTTGTTTTCAATTTTAGTTCATATAATTCAATATTTTTCATTTTTTATTTCTAGAATATTTTTAAGTGTTTTTTAATTTTAGTTCATATAGTATTTTTAAGTGTTTCAAGGTATTATCTAAAATATTTTATACTAAAAAATGAAAAACATTAAATTACATAGATTAAAATGAAAAAAAAATTATAATAAAAACTAAAATTGAAAATGTAGTTATAAATATCAAAACATAATTAAAGTAAAAATATTAATATTAAAATAAAATAAAATGTACTTATACAACTTCAGTTGTATACAAGTAAAAAAAATATTGTATATTTCTCTATAGATCGTATTGCCAAAAATAATGAAAAGACTTTGAAGTATAGCTTTATATATGTTCGGATGAGAACTTGTTTACTGATGGTTTTATTAAAATAGTATTGCTCAAAGATGAAGAATCTTCTATCTTTTAAAATATTCGAGACTCTTTTATAACTTTTTACCAAAATGATCTAATTTGTATGCTGTCAGGTTATTAATGTTATCTTTGGCTGGACTTTTTTTATATCTTTAAAAAAAAAATAAAAGTGAAAAAAGTAAAAAGAGAAAGAAGAAAAAAAAAAGACAGGAATTTAGGTGGTATGGACATGGAGATGGTATAGTATTAACAGGATGCATGAATGTATATGGCAGCATGGCCAACAAAGAGACCTAAATCTACTCCAATCACATTTGTTTGTAAGCACTGTTCCTGCTCAGCACCACTGCACAAACCTACTCCTTTGTCACTCCATATATGTTGACAAGCCTTTATGTCTTCACCTACTTCACAAACCACATTGAAAAAAAAAAACTGGTTAAATAATAAATATATTATTTTCAGAGTAATATTTATTATTATTTTTAAAGTTTGATAATTAAGTTTTAAAAGTTTTATCTTGAATTGTTATTGATTTGTATGTTTGTCCGGATTTTTCATCTGTCTTTTCATATTACTATAATTCTTTTGTTTATAAAAAAAAAGCAACTTTCAATAAATTTAAAATTTTGAAACTAGTTAAAAACGTTAATAACTACCACTGTTCCACGACATAAATACACAATAAATAAAGTTTGAGTGGCACAACATACGTACATGTATTTTGTTTTTCATAAAAGATCAAAATAAAATTTTTAAAAACTAAAGATAATAGATTTAAATTAACGTTTAACTTAGGATATTTTTGAGAAGGAAAATTTTAAACATGTTTGACATTAAGAAACTGGCAATCATCGTTTTGTACAAATAAAAATAAAAAATTAAAAAAATATAATAAAAGTAATATGCAAGCGTTGTAAAATATATAATCTATGTATGCTTAAAATGCATTTTCATATCCTAGAAACTCTTACATATGTAATTTTATTAGATAAGACATTTTAATTAGTTTTTTTATTTTTTTTAACAAAAAAATTGTTTGACTATTAAATAATTGTTTCTAACTATTGTGTTTTAATTAGATAAACTTTTTTTTTAAGACCATAAAAAATACTAACTTGTAGGGTTTTTTCAACTATTGTGTTGATAAGTATTAGTTATTGTGAATAATAATAATAATAATAATAATAATAATAATAATAATAATAATAATAATAATAATAATAATAATAATAATAATTAATATAGGGTGAATATTTTATTCCTAATATAATTCATATCATATTCAAAATAGTATAACTAGAACTTAAGAAAAAGAATATAATCGTTATCACTTATATCAATCTAGCTTTTTATATTTATTCATTTCTTATCCTTAAATATTTATTATATTTTATTTCTAATCTTTTAATATAAGACAACAGTTTATAAAAAAATTATATTTTATTTTTTATATTTTCATTTTTTTCTCTATGTATAATTTTTATTAAATGTTCATAATTTAATAGGTTAATTTTGCCAAGTGTATAACCGTGCATACCTGATGTCACATAAACAAAATAATACATACATACATATAGCGTATGAGTTAATCAAGTTTTATATTAAATAATTATGTTATATAATATTAAAAGTCTTCAATAAAAGATCTTCAGCAAAAATCTAACTAAAAACTCTGCAATGACGTATTCCTTGTACTGTTTATGTCATGATTAATTAGTAAAATATTTTCGGTTTTGCTTATCATTCCAGTTTTGAATTTTATTTATTTATTTATTTTAGATTGAAGATGTTTTCTGTTTAAAAAAAAAATTCAATGATTCCATTTTAGTGGGTGGAGATTACATTTCTTTATCATAGTCGTAAATGGTAATTTAACTAGCACCATTGTATCTTTTAGGTCTAAAATTTGTATTGAGTAAGGAAATCTGTGATATCAATGTGGGTTCTAGAATTCATTTTAAATTTAAAATTATTTTAAATAAATCTTAATATATTATTTATTTTATGTTAAAAGAGTTTCAAATTAATTAAAAATCTAAAATTAATTCTAAATTGAAATAGTCTTATGTTACATGAAAAATATTAATTTTACTCATAAGTTACATTGAAAACATCCAAATTTTATTTCAAAATCAAATTTATTGACCATGGATATCATTCTAATTTATTCGACATTTTGTTCAAGGTAAATTCAATTATATATTAATACTTTTGGCAAAATTCAATGAGATTTTTTTTAAAAAACTTAAGTTTGTAAAACAAATAAAATAATGCACATAGTTTCTGTCATTTTTATTTAAAAATAAAATATTGAACTTTATCTCTTCTAAACTAATTTTGTTAAACAGTGTTGTTAATCAAGAAAATGAGTTAGTTATTAAGCACATTTGAGTAAATAAATCTTATATCCTTTGATATTTTTAATATCTAATTCAATTTAATTTAATTTTTTATTTTTAATATCTTTAATTGTAATTTTAATTTTTATACTTTAAAAGAAATTAAAAATAATAAAATGATAATATATCACAGATATAAATTATTTATTAAAATTTAACATATATTTTATAAATTAAGATATGTATTTAATTAAAATTTTAATTATAATATAATTTACTGATTTACACGAGAAAGAAATACCATGCACAAAAATAGATAAAAAATACAAATTTTCAAAGTGTATTCCTATCATAATTAAAATGAAATTAGACTGTCTTTTAAATAATAAAATAAATAATTACAGCAGAAAAATAAAATAAATTCAGTCCGCTAATTAATTATATTAAAATAATTTAAATAAGTTTAATTAAAGATGTTTCAATAAAAAAAATTAATGCAAAGAGCAACTTAAATTAAACCTTATAATCAATAAAGATCAAATTAAATTTTCAATTTAGATTTTATAATAAAAATGAAAATTTTATATTTAAAATATTTCTTATTATAAATTTTAATCATAAAATGCAAATTTTATAATAATGCTATAATAATTCAAGAACAATTGAAAATGTGTATTACCAAACACATCCATTAATATCCTAATTCATGTATTCAGATAATAAGTCATAATTGATAAATATTAAAGTCAAATCTGTTACTCAAAAACTCATCCAATAATTTTTTATTTTTTTTTAAAAAAAAAACATCGAGTTTCATTTTTTTTATCAACAAAACGCTAACTTTTTATCAAAAAAAAAATTTGTATGAAAAAATCTGTTTTTAAATCCAGACCGTTAATTGAATCAGTGAAGACATTGGTTCACGGTTCATTGGTTAAACTGTTATTGAATTAGTGATTAAACCGGTCTTAATAAAATAATATTTTTTATTATTAATGTACTATAACAATTAAGATTATAAAAGAAAAAATATATTAAGATTGTAATTATAAAAGGATAAAAATAATTTTACTAAATACAACTTCATAGTGATAAGTTTTCCTAATTTTTTAATAAAAAGTTAGTTGTTTTAGGAAAATGAGGGGTGAATTTAGCAAAATAAAAAAATTTAAAAAAAGAATACGAACGGGTTGAACCATCGATTTTATCAATTCTTGACCGATTTTTTGATTTAAATACCAATTTTCAGGGTTGACCCAATCGATTACTAGACTGATTCATCAGTTTTCCAGTCTAATTGACTGGTCCCGTTCAATTTTGATAACACAGAAAAAATATTTAAATCTCTAACCTTTTTTTCTCTTTAACTTTTAATGACTAACCACCTTATAACTTAAAAAAAAAAATGAATTTCACATGTTCACTCAATCACTTATAAATCCAAAAAGAATGAATTTCCTAAAAAATATCTTCGGGCTTAATTATGCTGTGTTTCTTTTCAAATTTTAACTGTGCCAATTAAATGTTATCGATATCATATTTTAGTCCCTAAATTTTTGTAATTATAAGATTAGAATTAAATTATATTTTTATTAAAATTATACAATTATGATATTTTGAATGTATAATTAAATCCTTAAAAAATATATAATTGACACAATTAAAATTTAAGAATTAAAAGCATATTTATATACTAGAAAAATCCGATTAACATAATTAAAATATGAGAGATACAGCTACTATATATTAGAGACAAAAAATACAATTGAACTCTATCTTTATAAAAACCAAAATCAAAACCCAAATACTTTATGTCTATTCACTTATTTTTTTAAAATTTTTATTTAATTTTCTAATTTAACCTTTATTTAAAATATTAATAAAATTCATAATAATGAATGAATAATATGTTATAATTTTTTATTGTTAACAATTAGAAATTATGTTGCAAAAAACTTTTAAAATTATTACCGCAACAATTGTACAGCATATATAGTATACATGGTAATTTATTACTAGACAACAATATAAAATATCTTTTGACACGTGAGACTAACCTTTGCCTTGATTAAAAAAAAAAACGTACTAATTTTTATCTTGAGTTTATTGACTGAAAATTTTTTCTAATATCAATATTCCTATCATAAGTTGCAAATATTGTTAGAATACTGCACTGAGATATATCCTTCTGGTACTCTGTAGGTCCATGCATAATGGTTTGTACCGAGTAATAATCTCGTGAGACAATAATTAAACTTAACTACAAACTTTGAGCAAACACAAAGTGATTCTTTCCACACCGAAAGTAGTATTAAACTTGAACCATTTGATTAAGATGCATAGATCGCTACTATTTGTACAAAATAATGTTTTTCTTTTTTCCAGATTTGAAGTATAAATGATTTGAAATTTAAATACGATTTATTGATCTATGTAAAAGTGTTAAAAAATCATCAACACTATTTTTATATTTCTTTTTATTTACTTGTCTTGTCTCCTTTTTTTTGAACTTGTCTTTCAGGTTATAACATATTTTAAACCTCGAGAATGCATGAAACTAAACACATCACTATCTAAAGGTTGTAAGCAAATTAGAAAAGTTAAGATTTACTTTTAATGGTAACTATTGTCACAATACAATTTGAAATATCTTTTTAAATGGTTCTTAACTTCTATATATAGTGATTGATAACTAATAAAATCTATTACTATAATTTAATAATTTTTAGAACATAATTAACTAGCAAAATAATTTTCTAAAAATTTATTCCCTAAGCCCTAACATCCTTTTCTTGTTTTTGTCACTGCTTTCTTATTCTCTCTTCAACCACCAACTCAATCTTATAATACTTCACACCAATTAATCTTTTGATACACCATACCCAATTAGCAGATGTTGGATCAAACATTTAGTCAAAAGGGTTTGACCAATTAACTCATGGGATCCATATACAAGGCCTTCGTTAAAATAACTTTCTGAATTATAGCTAAAACGTTAACGGTAATATTAAATTTTTATTTTATTAAAACCTAAAAATAAGCATATTTATGGAATATGATATTACCAAGTGCATTAAATCATACTAACAGATAAGTTAATTAATTAACAAAATAAAAACAATAGATGAAACATATGTGAGTCAGCATCACTATCTTAAATATATAAGTAGTTCAAAACATTGATTTCAAATTACTAGAAGATTCTATCAGAGTTGCACGTGCATGCATTCCATCTATATTTTCTATTGTCTCTCGTATGTCCAACTTACCAGTAAAAGGGTTGTTAAGTTGTCGCATTAGTGATCAAGAATGGGGAATTGCTGAATATGAATTGGATTCGTTGCATGTGTTAGGTTTGATGTTTATTTCTTGTCTTCAAAATTTTTGGTGCTAACTTTGATGATTTTTTTCTTTGATTATATCTGAATTCTGAAATCACATGGTCGCATTATATCTAAAGAACAAAGATTGTGAAGATGTTGAAATATCATTGGTTGGAGAAACAATAGTTAAATACACTCCAATATCTTAGTATTTAAGTTACTGATTATTGTGGATATAACAATTACTCCTTTATCAAGCAGAATCATTGACTGAACTGCTACCCATGTGCCTCTAAATTATATAAGTTGCAACCATAAATACATTGATATATAAAGCAATCGTACAGAAGAAAACCAAGCAAATCTATAATGCTGTAGTAAGAAAATATTAGTACAAAACTTAAATTATATTTATTAATTAAAAATTTCAGCTATTTGAAATTCAGCAAACCCTACCATGAGTCAGAAGTAACAGAGTATGCGTGCATTTGTTTTTTCAAAGTGTGATAAGAGATGATGTCTCTCTTTCTTGATTGATTATACATCCTCTTTTGACAAATTTTAAGAAGCTGATCACTTTTAGATATCGTGTCTATCACCTTTCTTGTCACACCTAATACTAAAATTATTAAACAAATTTTTAATTTAAAATTGCAAATCATCACAGTAACCTTTGATATTTGTCATAATACTTTATATAATCAACCTTAGTTCAATGAAAAAAAAGGCCAATGGAGAAATTTTCTAATTTCATCTAAGTAACATCTAATTCATTTTCATGTTTTTATTTTATTTCATTAATATTAATAAAAATCTATCTAAATATATTTTATAAATACGTTATGGCAAAACAACATGTACATACGTGATAGGACATATACATGTGTGGCAGGGTAGCATGTATGTGCGTAGTACATGCTATCATGCCATGACGCGCATGTTATATTATATGGATATGTATATATTGATTTTATAATAATAAATGAGTAACGACTAAGTAATTAAACATTATAATATGCGCGTATATGTCATGTATATTTTCTGAAAGGTGACAATTCTTTAAGGCAGATGGTTAATTATTATCTCCAGAAGTTTAGGTATATATCTCTTGATATTTCTGAACATCAACGATCAGTCATAACATGATTAGGTTTCACCAGTTTATCATTCAACTCCTTTTAAATGTGCTGCTGGTAAATATCAGCTAACTTTGAATACAAATTCTAACATGCCACTCATAATAACAGGTGTTAAATGATTGCACCTAGTTTGCAATGATAGTTGAAGATGATAGTTGTAGCTGAGTGATGAATGTGAATTGCGAAACTTAACAAAGAATTTTGAGAGGTATTTGCTCTATCATGCATGCACATGTTGACTTGTCAGCTAGGGTTGGATTTCATTACGAGGCTCTTACCAATGATGCAGATTTGGAGACAATAGATGTATGCAGTTTTACCTACAGGCAGAGCTAGATATTAATTGTTTTGAGATCATGAGTGACAGACATTGAAAATTTGCAATAATATCAGTTTAATATATTGTTTTATACATACTATACAAGTATTTAATATAGACTTAAAAAGAAATTTTGGTTTTTTTTATTTTTTAAATTCTGAATTTTTTTTTATTTATTTAAAATAGAGACATTTATTTTTCAAATTTTATGATTTTAGTTATTTTATTTTAAAACAGAGATATTCATTTTTTCAGATTTGTAAAAATCATTATTTTTAAAAATCATTATTTTGGTTCTTTCAAAACTAAAAATATTGACCTTTTAAAAAAAATTATATAACTTAACTTTAGTGATTAATATGATATTATTTGTTGAATACAAGTTGTAGTCAATATTAACTTAAAAGGAATAAATGATTTTAATCTGATGAAAAGATAAAAATTAATTGGATATTTTATAAAACTAAAAATCAAATATCTCTGTTTTATAATAAAAGGACTGCATTCAATTACAAACTTTAAAATATAGAAAGATAAAAGTTACTTTTAAATCTTTTATATATAACAAATCTTGTAAATCTTTTATATATAACAAATCTGTCTATCCAACACAGAAAACAGGGGCATATATAAAATCTTTCACTGTCATTTTCTCTTTTGCTCTAACATTGGAAGATATGGAGAAAAGAAACTCATTCAAAGTTTTTAGACTATATAGAGTCAAATATTTCTCATAGAATTTGCATTTAGTCATTTTCTATTTTTATAAGTAGAAATCGAAAATAAGTATTAGGGTTTATAATACTTATATTATTCAATAAAATGAGTTATAATTTTTTCTAATTGTGATGGTTTAATATAACAAGTTTTTTTCTTTCTTTCTTCTTCTTCTTCTATTTTTTTAGCCTTTTTGTAAACATTTTTTTTTCTCATCCATTAAAATGCTTCCTCTTCTCACTCTTTTTTAGCAAAATAGATAGTTAATCTTAGTATAAATGAACAATTATGAACTATACTTACCAAGAAATTAAGATTAATCAGGGCACGTGAAACATTAATCTGGACAGCATTGAGCACAATAAAAACGAAGTTCCACCATCACAACTTATAATGAAGACGGATAGCAACTTCAATAAACAACTAAAGAATTATTATTATTACTCAAATATTAATGCATTGAGGTGGTAAGTAATTCCGACTACATAGAATGAGTTATAAGAGTATAAGTTCAATGTTCCCAACCCAGGAAAGCTAATCTTGGCATGGGGTGAATCACATAGTCCTCATAATTTAGAGGTCAAGGTTAGTTCCATGGTCAGTTCAAATCTTGTAGAATTCCTTGTGATCTAACAAAGTACTATTATCATTAGTCAATAATAATTTTTTTTATAAGCTTAGTCAACAATAATTAGGCTAAAAGAAATACTTTTTTTTTTTATTTTACAATTTCTTTTATGTGATGGGAGCAGCAATAATTTGGTTGTTTACAATAAAAGAGACCCATCCACCATAAGTCAATTTCTTTCGGCCCTACCAAAGTAATAGACGGAACTTTCGGGGATTGCTTCTTGCACCTTAATAGCTACTTCATCCTTTCGATTTTTTTATTTACCTTTTCGATTGACTAATATAAAAAGAATAGAAAAAATATGTTTGTTACAATTTAAAAATATTTTTTTGGAAATATTTTTAAAAAAAATTAAAAACAGAAAATATTTATTTTTAATGGTTTCAAAATTTTAAACAAAACAAAAACTTAATAATAATATTATAATCATAAAAAAACTATATATAAATATATTTTAAATTATGTATATAAATATTTTATAATATTTTTATTAAAATTGATTCAATTTAATAATACTATTTTTTAAAAATAGAAAATATCAAATAAAACAAACATATTTTCTAAATGTTGAATATCTAAAAATCAGAATTATTTTTTTAAAATGAAAAAAAAATAAAAATAAAAGAGAAACAGTAAAACCAAATTGCATCTAAACAATCCAAAATGTAATTTTATATTTCGGTTGGCGAATCGAGAAGCAGTAAAATGGTGTAGGAAACAATTTTTTTTGTGCCAGAGTAATGGCCAGTTTTGCCAGAATTTTTTTCTTAAAAAATTGGTTTGAAGAAAAAAAGGTTGTGAAACATGCTCGGCCGAAACCATCCCTAAGAATTGGGCCTTTTCTTTTTGCAGCCAAGTCTTTTTTATGCACTCATCTTTTTAAATTCCTAGAATACCCCCTGCCCTTTTAAATTGTCTCATGCTTGCTTGAAGCCCTAATTTTGTGCACCATTTTATTTGGCAAAAACAACAACTGCTGAGTGGTAATTCCATAAAACTAGTTGATTTTACAGTAACATTGGTTCTAGGAGGTTGCTCTAAACGTTACACATAATCAAATCCTTAATGCCATAGCAGAACATTATAGATTTAGTTTTCTGTAAATATGTTTGTGTATCAAATGTTACAAATCATGTGATTTTTAATGCACTAGATTATTACAACGACCTAAAAAATGTTAGCTTAAGAATTATGTAGTTAACAATATACTTAATTAATAATTACAAATATTAAAAAAATAACAATTACAGATTATATAATCCGTAACTTTTAATGGTTATATTATGAATTACAAAATCCATAACATAGGTAAAAAAGTACATTATAAATTAGGAAATATGAAATACAGTTAAAAAATATATTAAAAATTATTTAAAAAATATATTATGAGTTACTAAATTTACGTATTATATATTATGAAATCCATAATACAATTTAACAATACACTACGAATTACGACTTATGAAATATACGATATTTAAAAAAAATGTGAGTGTAAAAAAAAAAGTATAAGAATTGAAGAACAATGGATATTTATGACAAAAAAAAAAAAAAACCCACCTATGACTAGGAAAACAAGATGGATGAGTTGCAGTAAAAAAACCAAGATGGATGGGTTGGACCATCCAGGGAAAATAAAACCCAAAGAACCATTATCGAATAAATCGAAATATAAGATTATAATGTGCATGTTTGTATGAAAATTACAAGTATTTTTGTAGTATATAAAGTTAAATGATTAGTGTTTTTTTTTTCATACGCTGGATCTTGTGGAAAAGAATAAGATTTTGTTACAGATATAAAAAAGCATTGGAATTCGAAAATGTTTTTAAGGACATGTTTAATAAAAGCACATAATTTGGAATGAATAAGATTGTTTTAGAAACCCTACCCTATCCTTTCATTATAAAGATCCATGCTATATACACATGGTTTCGAGAGTTCTCTTCCACATATTTTCTCTTTTTCTCGATGAGTTCTTGAATTATTCTCATAAAATTAAAAACTTACTAGTTCTGTTATTCCAAATAATTATTAATCATCAAGAAGAGAGCATATTTAATCCCGAAAATTGTGAATTTTTTATGTCTTAGCTGGGCTTTGTGATCATATATATTATAGTCTGTAAATGGTCGGCTAGTTATTCATGATTGATCATGGTAATACACAACAAAAGAAAAGGATCAAATTATAATAGAGCAATTGAACTTTAAACATAAAAAGGAAAAAAAAAAGTTTATAACAAAATAAAATTATAAATGAAAATATAGAATAAATTACAAATACTCCTTTAAAGTTTGTTTTTATTATACCTAACACTCATCTTTTATTTTCATATGAAATCTTTTGGTAGTTTCTTTTAGAATCCTCTTAGTTGCTATTAGCATACTCTCAACATTTATTATATTTTGCAATTTTCTAAGATGCCCTTACTTGTTTTAACCAAAGTTTTTTTTTTTCACAAAACATTGAAACTAGGTTTTCACTTTGCATGCACCTTTGCCAACTCTCTTTTGAAAAGCATTTAATGACTTCTTCGTTGGTTTTCATCAAGCTTCCTTTGAATTCACAAAAAGCATTCCAAATCACATGAATATACATAATGTATTCTAGATCAACTGATCCAAAATATATTATGTACATTTTGAATCAGGTGATTCAGAATGCAAACACGAACTTGACAATTGTATTCTGAATCACCTGACCTGAAATGTATTTTGGATCAATTGATCTGTAATACATTATGTATATTCTAGATCAGATGATTTGAAATGAAACATAAATTTGACAATTGTATTCTGGATTAATTGATCTGAAATACATTATGTACATTCTGGATTCAGTGATCCGAAATCATAAAAATTTGTATTCTAGATCGATTTGTTCGGAGCTATAATTTTTTATGTTCCAGAGCATTGAAAATCAATATTGAATACCAAGAACGATGCACATGGAATACTCAAAATGAATCCTAATTAACAAGAAACACCACAAAAATCATACCTAAATGAAATTACTTTTTTCCTTTCTAAATAACGCTTAAATCAATGAACAAAATAACAATATCCTAGGGACTTACAATAACATCCAATATTCAAGATATATAATAGGGCACAATGTGACAGTTGATATTTGACACATAAGAGGAACAACTAAGCAAAACAACACACAACAACACAGTAAAAACAATATAAGTTCGAGTTTAAAAATCAAATAATAGTAAAGGTATGTTTGAATTTTTCAAAATATTATAAAGACTGAGCGATGTGAATAGTAAATGAGGAGATGTTAAAAAAAATTTTCAATCTTTTGATGTTTTATTTTCATTACACATATCTTTCTAAACAAAAAATAATACTAAATTTATTTTTTAAGAGACTAAAAATAATGTAATAAAATAAAGAATAATATATATAATAAAAACAAATCAGTTATTTGTTATTCATTAAAAAAAATGTAATGTTTGAAAATTGTATATGCATGGGTTTTTGACCTGGGCATTAAAAAATTATTTATATTCATGATAATGTAAGTAAAGCACATAAGTAAATGTAGAATATTCCATGGATGAAATTGGTAATTCTCATTCCAAGACAAAAACCACAGAATTGACAAGAGTCAAACTGTGAAGTGTAACGTTGAATCAATAACTTGCTGCCTAAGTCCATAAAAAAAAATTGAAAGCTGATAAAATGAATAACTTGATGCCCAAGTTTAGCTACATCTTCAAGAAACTTAATCTTATTTAAACATCAGTTAACGAGTTTCAAATGCATCAATTTGCACACTCATCTAGATTCAAGAAGATTGACCACCAATTCTAAGTGATTTCTCATAATTTAGTGTTTCTCCTTCACACAAATTTTGTTGTGCTATGCTAACATTGGATCTACTTGGACATTCCTGATAGTTTGAACATTGAATAGTAAAATGGGTCATAAGGGTCACAAAAAAATGTGGTTTTTTTCCATAATAAGATCATTTAAGCAGTTATTATGTGGTACTGTGAAGACAAATAGTACTGCAGCTAGTGGACCTGAGGCCACAATGGTTGCAGCATCAAAGCATTTCTCTTCAGCTCACAAAGTTAAGTTCAATTAATTGTTGAATGTTTCTTAACTTCAGCGTGTATAACTATGAAAGCAATCTAAATAATCTTTTCGGGATGGGATTGTAATCAGCATATTGTTTGTTTTTTTTTTTGTTTTTTTTTTTATTTTAGGTAATGGACAATGGCATCTGATAGGAGTTATTTTATAATTTTATTTTGGAACTCCAGCAAGTCTTGCTGTTTATATCATATGCATCATTCTATCCTACCATTTTTTTAGTGTAAAATTAAAAGTATGTTTACTTTCATCTTTACTTTAAAGAAAAAGTTTCCATGTCCTGCTATAAAAGATTACTCTTGAATCATATCTAATGTGTCATATTTGATGTGATAGACCTCCCTTATAAATAGATAAAAAATGTTCTAATGGAAATGTGTCGGTTTATTCTTTATGCGTTAGGAAGGATATTCTTCATTTCCATCCCATATTTCTTTTTCTGATCACTAAAAAAAAAAGTTATGTCAAGAATTATATCAATTTACATAAAAAAGGTTATGCCATTAAATAATGCGACAAGTTAAATGACATAACATAGTAGAGATAAAAAAATAGCATGAAATGAAGGATAAAATATTTTCATCTTAATGTTTTTATATTTTTTTTAAACTTATTTCATGTATTCGTTTAAAGTACTTTATTTATCTCTTTTTACTGGACTTGTGCACTAGAGTGAGTCACTACCTAGCTAGTATTGTTAAAAAACTTAAATATATTTTTGTACTTTTAAGATATTAATTAATTTTTTATTTTTATAGTTTATTTAAAATAGTTTTCTAATTTTTTATTTAGTTCCTATAATATATTTATTATTTATTTTATGTCTATAATATTATGGTTATTTTGAATTATTCACCTTTAAAAATGTAAGGGACTATATAAGAACAAAAGCCAGAAAATAAATATATTAAAAAGACTCAAACAAAATAATAAGAATGAAAAACATTACAAAGACTGTTTAAAGAAAAATAATTTCTTAAGGATGCAAATTCAAACAATAATATTTAAAACCAACAAGAGAAAAGAAAAATATAATATTTAAATATAAATATAAAATATGAAATACAAATATTTAATTTAATAACTTATTTATAATTTAAGAACAAAAATTTAAATTGAAATAAATAAATAAAACTTACAAGAGACATTAAAGTTTTCTACTCTTTTTCCTTGTATGTAGAGAGATTTCAATGTGACACATTTTCTATAAATAAGATGTAATTAATTTTCGAATCTTAAAAAGTATCTAATAATAATGGTTGTAAAAAATGTTGCACATATTACAAAGATAAAAAGGGTCTCATTTAGTCTATATACAGCAAGTGGAAGAATATCACACATATAAACTAAAATTTAGATAAGAAAAGAATTATAAAACTTAAAAATTAAATTATATTTATAAATACATGTCTCAAATAAACAATTTTATTATAAACATAGTATCAGTTATTCAGAATGTTTTATTAATAAAAATGCTTCATTATATATTAATACATATATAATTGTTTAAAAAAAATTAGACACTAAAGTAACTAGGTTGGATGACTCAAAACATAATCCAAATTCATGGTCTAAATCAATTTCATCCAGTTACGTTAACAAATTGGATTGAAATTGAATGATGCTCACCAAGCATAACACAAGGAATAAATTCGAAAGCCAATTAAAAATTAACAAGTGAAGAGTGTAGATTGATATATTGAAGTGTAGTAGCTAGCATGATTTGTTTGATTCTATAATTTGTAAGCAATTTCCCTGATCTGGCATGCACCAGTAAAATGAAATAATAAAAAATAAAAATCCGCAGACACGCACCAGTCATACCAGTACAGACTAGTCAAAGTCAAGAAGATATTCTATTAGTAGAATTTGAACAAAGGAACAAACTTGGTGACCAAGTTTGCTTAATTAGCAACATCATCAAGAAATTACTTTGGATTCTTAACTATAAAAAGACAAATAATTAAACTCAATTCACAGACATGGAATAACCAACAATTATCATACATTTAGGACATAGAAATCTCGATCAACAAGATTTGAAAAACCACATATTACCATTAATTAGTTTGAGACACAGATTCTATATACAGTGAACACATCAGTTTGGGACCAGTTTGAATTCCAGAAACAAGATGGGCAATAAGGGTAAGGACAACAGTTCATTATTATCTACAGTGAAATCTTTAGTAGTGTCCATTTTTGGTGGAAACGAGAAGACAAGTAAAAGTGCTGCAGAACCTGCAGGTGGACCTGTGGCCACCATGGTTGCTGCATCAAAGCATTTCTCTTCACCTCACAAAGTGCGGTTTGGTTAATTACTTTACTTAATTTAGATACTTTGCAAGACATAATCATATGTATAGTTAGCAATATTGTATATATAGTTAGCTATATATCTTTGAAATATTATGAAAAGCTTCAAGTCTTGAATTGAAGATCAGTTTATGTTTAATACTTTTGCAAAGGAACAAAGAAGTTTGTTGGAGGAACAATTGGGCTCAAGGCTGTTACACGTCAGGGGCTTAGAGCATGAAATAAAAGAAGCACATCTAATTAGTAACAAAAGAATATCTTGATGCCATGTATTTAATATTTTAACTTTTGTTTTAAAAAAATCTGTATTTTTTTCACCTCTAGTATTGGTATAAATCACCGTAGCAATAACTGACTTTGATCATGATGGATACAAAAGTTTGTATTCATGATAAATGTATAACTCTTTGTATATGTAAATTAGAATAACTGCTTTGGACATTAATAGTTTTTTAATTGTTATTCTTTAATTATTGACCATTTAAAATTATTTTTATGATTTTTTCTTATATTTTATTTATTTAAATTTATCATATTTAATATCTATGGTTATAATTTACATATTCTTAAAACTCAAAGCGATTTCACCCTTTCGACTGTTTTTGACTTAAGAACTTATGGTCTTACCATATCAACTTGATGAGCATATTAGGTATGTCATCAACTTGGTGCTTTTGTCAAATTTTTTTTATTGTTCTATATTCTCTTTTCAATTACACACTTAGCTTTGTTGTTGAAATGTGATAGTTGGAGTGGTCGCAATATTACTTATTCAATTTGTTAAGTGTAAAAAGTGTATATATTTCATTAATGTAGGTATTTTTAGAATTTTGTTTGGGTATTGTTTTTTTTTGGCTTGTTTTAATGTAAGTATAAAATTTACATATTTTTTTATATAGACGAGGTAATTGAGCTAGTTTTTAAGAAATATGATAATTTACATTTATTCAAGAAAATGTTTTTTAACTAAGTTTAATATTTTAAAATAAATATTAATAGTAAAAATAATGTTAGTTATATAAAAACAAATTATTTATCATAAATTTAAAACAGAATCTATATATTTAAGAATATTTATTTATTATAATTTTAGCTAATAATATAATATATATTTGAAACTATTTATTTATTAATATTTTAATTATATTATATAAAATAAAACCTTTGGTGACATTTGGTTTGAGAAAATATTTTCTGTTTTCATTTTCTTAAAACTGTTTTTATTTTTAAGTTTTCAACATTCAGAAAATATGTTTGTTTCCACTTGATATTTTCTATTTTCAAAAAATAATATTTTTAAATTTAATTAGTTTTAGAAAAAAATATTATAAATTATTTATATATATAGCTTAAAATATATTTATATATTATTTTTTATATATTTATAATATTACTATTAAGTTTTCACATAGTATTAACCTTTGAAAACACTAAAAATAACTTTTTGTATTTTAGTTGCTTTTCGAAAATGTTTTACGCGAAAATATTTTCTAATTGTAACCAAACATATTTTCACTACTATTTTTTTTTTAAAATAAAAACAGAAAACGATCAAAACAAACATCACGTTATATTGTACCATAGAAATGGTAAAACAACTATTTGCAAACATAACGTGTCAAAAGTTTAGCCCCGATTGGTTTATAGTTTTTTTTGTTAAATTATAAAAATAAAAACTAGTTGTTTTAATTAAGTTTTTAAATTTATGAAAATATTTTTTAATTTTAAAATATTGTTTTCAAATATTAGTTAACCTTATTATTACTAGTGAAAACATAGGCATTACTGCACCCGTATATTCGCATTTCAATTTTGGTATGTTATAACAAATTTAGGGTTTTAATTTAATATGTTTTATAATAATATGATAGAATATAAACAATTTACTGTGTTATTTTGCATATAACATGATAGAATATATATTATTATTATATTTCTTTGTTTATGATAACCTGATAAAAACATATCAAATCATCCATAAATATGATAGATTTACAATGAATTTGAGAAAAGTTGGAGAGGAAAGAATTTGAATAAAATTCAAAATGTTATTTTTCCATTTTCTTTTTATTAAAAATATTAATGATCAAAGGCATACATCTATTAACAAAAATTTTATTTGTGAGAAGTCATAAAATGCTTAGAAGGGTAAAATAGTCATCAATGTGGACACCAAAAGACTTTATTTCCATCATATGATATAAAATATATTATTATAGATTATTGATTATACATATAGATTATAAATAGTAGGACAATTAAGTATGTTAGATATACATGTTTTAAAGTAATTTTATCTTAAGGTTATAAGGTTGATCTAGTGGCATAGTTTACATTTGGTAAGGGAGAGGTTGTGGATTTGAATCCCTTATATGACAAACTAGTTTATTTTTAAATTTTCAAATAGGTATCAGGGTAGAATAAGTATTTTGAAAAGTAGACATTAAAAAGGAGAATTTCATTTATTAATAGTATAGAAAATATATAATATAAAATATAATATTATAGATTATTAATGATGCATATAGATTATAGATAGTAGAACAATTATGTATGTTCGTTAAAACGTTTTAAAGTAATTTTTTTCTTAAGATTATAAGATTGATCTAGTGACAAGGTTTCCATTTGTCAGAATAGGTATTTTGAAAAGTGGACATCAAAAGAGAAATTTATTTTATTAATAGTATAGTAATATAATATAAAATAAAATATTGTAGATTATTGATTATACATATATATTATAGATATTAGGGCAATTAAGTATGTTAAATATAAATGTTTTAAAGTAATTTTTTTCTTAAGGTTATAGGTTGATTTAGTGACAAAGTTTACCTTTGATAAGAGAGACATTGTGGGTTTGAACCCCTTCTATGACAAAGTAGTTTATTTTTAAAATTTCAAATAGGCATTAAGGTAGAATTAGTATTTTGAAAAGTGGACATTAAAAGGGGAATTCAATTTATTAATAGTATAGAAAATATATAATATAAAATATAATATTATAGATTATTGATTATACATATAGATTATAGATAGTAAAACAATTATGTATGTTTGATATAAATGTTTTAAAGTAATTTTTTTCTTAAGGTTACAACGTTGATCTAGGGGCAAAGTTTTCATTTGATGAAAGAGAGACTGTGAGTTTGAATCTCTCTTACGACAAAGTAGTTTATTTTTTAATTTTCAAATAAGCATAAGGGTAGAATAAGTATTTTGAAAAGTTGAAATTTCCTTTATTAATAGTATAGATAATATATAATATAAAATAAAATATTATAGATTATTGATTATACATATTGATTATAGATACTAGAGCAATTAAGTATATTGGATATAAATGTTCTAAAGTAATTTTTTCTTAAGGTTATAAGGTTGGTCTTGTGGCAAAGTTTACATTTAGCAATTGGAGGTTGTGGGTTCAAATCCCTCCTATGACAAAGTAGATTAATTTTAAATTTTTAAATAGATATAAAAGTAGAATAAGTATTTGGAAAAATGGATATCAAAAGGAGAATTTCCTTTATTATTAGTATAGATAATATATAATATATAATATATAATATAAAATATAATATTATAAATTATTGATTATACATATTGATTAAAGATACTGGGGCAATTAAGTATGTTGAATATAAATGTTTTAAAGTAATTTTTTTATAAGATTGATCTAGTGAAAAAATTTACCTTTGACCAAGAAGAGGTTGTGAGTTTGAATCTCTTCGATAACAAATTAGTCATTTTAAATTTCAAATAGGTGGTATAAGAGTAGAATAAATATTTTGAAAATTAAACATCAAATGAAGAATTATCTTTATTAATAATATAGATAGTATATTATATAAATAAAATATTATAGATTATTGATTATACATATAGATTATAGATAGTAGGCCAATTAAGTATGTTGGATATAAATATTTTAAAGTAATTTTTTTAAGGTTATAAGGTTGATCTAGTGACAAAGTTTACATTTGGTAAGTGAGAGGTTGTGAGTTTGAATCCCTTCTAACTACAAAGTCGTTTAGTTTTAAAAAATGACATCAAAGGTGAATATTATAATATAGGTTAATGGATTTATGGTCAAACGGTGCATCATTAATCAAACTGGTTGACCTAATGTAATTAAAAAATTATAAAAAAAATAATATTATAATATAATTTTATCAATCTATACTCCAACACAACAACAGATGAATTTTTGAAGTCTAATTGCATAAATTAAGAATTAAAGAAATTATTATAAAAAATCAATAACTTAACTTATAAATTCTAATAATTAGCATAAAAAGTAATATAAATATTGTTTAACCATTAGAATTTTAACAAATTAAACTACACTTGTATTTTTTTACTTATAAACTACTAATTAATTATTATGATTTAATGGTAAGCTAATATATATTATTTAATTTTAGATGTGTCATTATTTATTTATTTATATTAAAATTTATATTTTTTTAAAAAAGTCAAATTGAGTCAACTCGGTGCAACCACACCAAGTTACCAATTCAATCAAGTTAGCCCACTAGGTTAACCAGGTCAATCAAAACAAGTTCATTACATAATTGGTCTAAAATGTAACTCAAACAAATTAACTGATTAGTTTCTAGTAAGATCTATCGGGCTAAATCGATTTTCATAACTATGGCCACCTATGGACGATGCTCAAAGGTGATGATCAATGACTAGTGATGAACAACCAATAATCAATGACCAACAATCGATAATCGTGAGTGATAGCTAGTGACCCATGATTCATCAATGATCAATGGTCGAAGGTAGCGACTAGTGATAGTCATATGTGACAATTAGTGATCAATGATTGATTATCGATAACCGATTTTTAATGGTTAGATGTGTCGATCGAAGGTGACAATCAATGACAAATAGTCAGAAATGGTGCAGGAAAATGACAAGTGATGGTAAGCGAAGTGAAGAGATTGAGTAAAAATAAAAACATAAATTTCAAAATAAAATTTTATTATTTTTTTAAATGAGTTAGAAACTGTTTAAAAAATAATTAAAAAATAAAATAAATTTTTTTTCCTGTCAAACACATTTCTATAAATACATTTAAAAAAAGAAAACTGAAAATCAATTGTCCTTAAGTTGTAGTAGCCCATGTATAAATGATTGTGTTTATCTCTTTTAATTTATTATTTTCATGTTATTACAAAATTTAATTTCAATATATTTTAATAGTATCATTAATAATTAAAAATAAAAGTATACAATGATGTAAATTATTTATTGAAAATTTAAAATAAAATTTATATATTTAAAATATTTATTTATTATAAATTTTAATTATAATATAGGTTAGATATTCAAAATAACATCAAATAAAATCCCACACATCATGTTGGTAATCTAACTAACTAAGGCTCGTTTTGTTATATTCGATGTTTAATAGACAGAATAAATCATTTACTAAAATATTATTTTAATATTAATTATATTAATATTATTTGAATTCTAAATAAAAAATGTATACAAGTAAGCTAACTCATAGATAATATGGATTTAAAATAGATGATAAAGTTTTCAATTAATGAACGATGTAAGTTCAAAATATTGACATGATAAAGTTATTGTAGATAAATAATATAAATTTAAATATAGATATTGAAATATATGTGATTTTTGAATACTTTGTCCTAAAAAAAAAATATTGTATCTTAATTTTTTGAGTAACAAAAATTTAAAATTTATATTTAGTCAGTATAATTTTTTATTTGTTGAAAATTATTTTTTTAACTAAAATGTAGATAAAAGCAATTTTTTCTGTCCACTACCTCAGATTTTAACAAATCAAACAAAACTTAAAACTAAAAGGCTTAAATTTATTAAAGTGCTATTAGACAATGATTTCACTAATATAAAAACTAAATGATTTTGACTTATGATTTAAAAAAAACCTTGTTATAAGAATTGAATAAGAGTCATTTAACTTTATTGCCAACTTTATCAGATTCTATATTTGGTGCGTAATTTCCTTGATCTTGCGTGCGAAAGTAAAACATATTAGAAAATTTTCTAAGAAAGAAACATGCATAACAAACAAAAATAAAAATATAATATTCGGCAGATACCAGTCATGGGAGAAGAATCGAGTCATACTTGATAGCCAAGTTTAGCAACATCAACAAGAAACTACACTTTTAATTCTTATAAAAGGCAAATGAACCAAGTTCACAAACATCAATTAGCAACAAATATCACAAATTACATATCCTATTCTCCAACTATAAGTGCTTCTCTGTTTCAACTTTGAAAAATAATTTACTTTTTTTTTTTCTGATACAAAATTTGTAGTCAACATAAGTTCTGCTTGATCTTGAGAACAATTTGAATTGCGGCAGAAGCAACATGGACAATAAGTGTAAGAAGAATAGCTCCCTTTTCTCTGAAGTAATTTTAGCAATGTCCATTTTTGTTGGAAAGGTAAAGACAAGTAAAAGTGAAGCACCTGGTGGACCTGTGCCTGTGGCTACCATGGTTGCTGCATCAAAGCATTTCTCTTCACCTCACAAAGTTCGCTTTTGTTGATTTGCTTATTTTATGTCATTTTAATTAAGAATATAATATTTAGTTTTAAATATATTGTGGTGTAGGGTTATTTTCTATCAGATATTGTGTAAAAAAATTATAGTCAAAGTGTATCTAAATTCAATTTTTAATTAATCTATTCAAATCATTATATGCTGCCATGTAAATCGGAGTGAAGAGGGTGTACCTTCCTTTATGTTTTTGTCCGCGTGAAAAAAAAAATGTCTATGCATGATAATTATATAATTCTGGACATAACATCTCAAAAGTTCTGAGATTTAGCGATACTTTAAAGGTTAATTGTAAGGTTGTAGCAATCTAAGTGTAACCCATTTATGTTGCAATCAAAATACAAGCAGATGGCTAATAAAAGTTTGAAGAATAATAAGTGAATAGAACAGAGTTATTATCGATTATACTGTCATTTAGATTGAAAAATAATTTGAAATTTGATTATAATTTCGATTGACAAAAATTACTACTCAAGACAAAATCATTGTGAACACAATCACATCTTTTAGTATACTTTTGAAAATAAGTGAAAAATATTTTTGAGATAAAAGTGATTTTGTTAAAGGATGAGACCCTTATTTTTATTTTTCATTTTACTTTCATACCTTTGATTTACATTGAAATCTCTAAAGAATATTTCTAATTTCAATCCCAATATGCACCTATTTAGTTCAAATTTGATTTTGTGGTGCAAAATTAAGCTTGAATTTGCAAAAATATTATTACCCATACTTTTATGTTTAGATTATATTGGACTTTTAAATTAGCTAGTTCGTGCATTATCAAAATAAAAATAAAAATAAATCCAAACAAACACTTAATTTCATGAGAATATTATGTTATGTAATATATCCTTGTTATAATGAAGCTTTCTCAATGATATTATTGTATAATCAAGTCATTATGTATATATGCCTGTGAGAGAAGAACTCCTTTTGTGATTTTCATTGCCATTGAACTTTTGTGATCAAGAATGTATTATGAACAAGTTTTCAAAAGTCATTTTTAATCACATCCCAAAAATTGTAACTTTTGGTTGGTCAGAACCTTTTATCGATTGAAACCCCCTTTGTGAATAGCCCTTTTCGAGGTGTCTAGTTGCTTTTGGAACTAACGAGTAAGCCCACAGACTAATACAAGACTTTTTAATGTGTGTTGTCCTCGCTTACACACCTTTTGGAAAACTTTCTATCAATTCATCCATCTTTTCATTACTCCAAGTCAAAAACACTTAAGTGTGAAGTTCTTAAGAGATGTGCAATCGAAAAGTAGAGACATCTTATTAATATAAATAGTGTATATATATATATATATATATATTAATTTTTAAGCTATTCACAACTTTACTGTCTCACACTTTTCTCGTTTTGGTATGTCCAATTTGTTACAAATACCACTCTAAAAGGAATAATTAATATTAGAGCCCAATAGGCTCTAAGACATTGAAAGATTCTTTGCACATGATAACCTCCCAACCTCCTTTGTACAACTTCAGTTAAAATAATTTCAAAAATGTTATCAAATTTCAAAAAAACATTATATATTCATATAACTTGACACTGTAACATCCCAAAATATTTATACTATTTACACCATTATTTCCCTTTACTATTCTATTCACGTACAATTTATATTCCAGCAATATTTTCATTATACTAGACTCTATTACAGCAAACATCATACTAATTTCAAATTTCAAAGCAATATATAACATGATACACAAAATTCAGCTTACCTAGCGAACCTCGTCGCTTGGCAGGACCAGGGTAGCTCGCCCAATGAGGACCCTGTATCAGACTGTCACAATAATAGGGACTTCGCTCATCAAGATGTGTCGCTAGATGCAAATCCTCAATAATCCAATCAGAGACAACTTTGCATTGGGTAAGACCTTTCGTGGGGCACAAAGTTACAATTTAATCCTAACTTAGTCTAAAGCTCACTGAGCCAGACCTGTCACCCAGCGAAACCCTAACAGATAGTAGAACCTCTACTACATAATACGCAAACTTGTTTCCTGTTATTAAATCATACATAAACATAATCTTTACCACTTAACACATTCATAACATGTTATCTACACAAATACATTACATGCCTTTTCATAGTAAAAAACATAAACAATACTTAATTTACAGTATGCAGATGCATAACATGACATTTCTCCATTAAAACATAACTATTACATAGTTCAACCTAACCTAACTCCAGTCATTATAACATACTTAAAACATAGGTTACAATTTCAGTCAATCCATACACTCAACCTTCTCAAAAGAGTCTAAATGCGTATACATATACATACGTTAAACTTAAACTAGTTTTATTACAAAGAGTAACTTCTACTGTTCCCTTTGATCCTCTGTCAATCTTGCTAGTTCTGATCTCTACCATCATCACTAATATCTGCTTCCGTGCAAAGCACGATAATCACAATCATACAGAATACACACACAATGCAAGGGTAACCTAATGAACTATAAATCAACATAAACTTTAACATAACACACAATTACATTTATATTCAATCTAAATGGCAATAATGATAACTCAATCAATCAATCACCCTAATGCCCCACCTGAACATAAGCACTCAAAATCAATCCATTACACTTATGCTCCACTTGAACATAAGCATTAACAACAAATCAATCAAACATTAATTAAATATCACAATCAATCAAATCAAACGCACTTATATTTCTATGAATACAAAATTTTCACACAACAACATGTTCATATGCGACGTATTCTGGAATATCTACATTGAGTTCAGACACTGAGGTGACTTAAGACCTTTTCCAATTGGTGATAGGCGTCCAAGTTACACTGTGTTACAACCAATTTAAGTCTAAGTTGTCAAACACAAAAGTGTAGCGTAAAGAAGTACTGAAGGAAAATTTTGTGTATTATTCAATGGAATGAAAATGGCTTATATAAGCCTACATGAAACAGAAACGACATGTACTAACCCTCATGGTAACAACCCACGCTTCATGATAACAAACTGAAAATGAAGGAAACTAGTTCTAGAAACCAGGACTTATTCAAAACACGTTAAACAAACTTTGACTAATGATTTTAACTAACATTCCATCCCTTAAGTTAGATGCATTTGCAGCTAGCTTACTTCAATGACCTTCATTTCTCCAAGCATGCTACGAAGCTTTTCAAATCTCTTAAGCTTTAATGGTTTTGTCATTATATCCGCAACTTTGTTCTCAGAACTGCAATAACTTAGTCTCACAACCTCGTCTTTTACCAAATCTCTGAGAAAATGAAATCTTATTGCAATATGTTTGCTTCTGCCATGAAAGACTGGATTCTTGGACAATTGAATGGTAGAATTATTGTCACATAATATCATTGTGCCAGTTGCTTCCTTCTCTTCAGCTCCAAGTTGATCTAGAATTCCTTTAATCCAAATACATTGACAAGCACAGGATGTTGCAGCAATGTATTTTGCTTTAGTGGTGGACAAACTTACAATGGGTTGCTTTTTCGAGGCCCATGACGCAACTCTAGATCCCATCATAAGTACTAGGCCAGAAGTGCTTCTGTGATCATCCAAGTCTCCTACATAGTTGCTGTCAGTATAAGCTATAAGGCTTGTGCTTCTTCCTTCAGTTTTGTAGAAAATCTCGTGCTCTGTAGTTCCTTTCACATATCGTAGAAGCCTTTTTGTTGCTGCCCAGTGTGATTCTTTTAGATCGGTTATGAACCTACTGATCAGATTGACCCCAAACATTAAGTTAGGGTGAGTTACAGTTAGATACATGAGACAAGCTATTGCTTGTCTGAATTTCATGGCGTCTACCCTAGAGCCATCCTCATCTTTTGACAAATTGGTTCTTGGAACAATTGGATTCCTTATTGGATTACAATGTGTCATGTTGAACTGTGTCGATATTTCTTGAGCAAATCTTCACTGATAGATGAAAATCTCAGCATCACTTTGAATTACTTCTATTCCAAGGAAATGTGTCATCCTTCCCAAGTCAGACATATCAAATTCTAGCATCATTGAACCTTTAAATTGTTCACACATTCTTCTATTATTTCCAGTGAAAATTAGATCATCCACATAAAGGCTAACTATCAGAATGTTGCCTTCATTTTCTTGGTAAACAGAGTGTGTTCACTAGGACACTTTTCAAAATTCTCTTTGGCAAAGTATGTCTCAATTTTGCTATACCAAGCTCTTGGAGCTTGTTTAAGGTTGTATAATGCCTTTTTTAATCTGTAGACTTTATCTTCTTTACCTTTCTTGACAAGACCTTAAAGTTGTTGTACGTACACTTCTTCCTTGAGCTCACCATGAAGAAAGGCACTCTTCATATCAAGTTGGAACACCCCCCATCCATGTTGAGCTACTAAAGCTAACAGCACTCGCACGATGTCAAGTCTTGCTACTAGGGTAAATACTTCGATGTAACCCACACCATACTGGTGTGAATACCCTTTTGCCACTAATCGTGCCTTATGCTTCTCAACATCCCCACGTTCATTGAGCTTGGTTTTAAGGACCCATTTAACTCTAATAGGTGTGACTCCTTTTGGAGCATCAGTTAATTCCCACATTTTGTTTCTTTTGATTGCTTGGATCTCTATATTCATTGCTTCTCTGTTTTTCATGTTTTGGGATGCTTCCTTGTAGGAGTGAGGGTCACTCCCATTTTCAGCCATCATCAGCATCGTATTAGGCTTGCTTCTTCGGCAGAGAAGTGCGTATAATTTACCATCCAAGCTGGTTTTCTTTTGTGCCTTATTGCCCTCTCTTCAACTGGGCAGTCTTATTCATCGTCATCTGTTAGCGGTCTGATCTCATTTGGTCTGAGCTCACTTGGGCGACTTGAGGAAGCACCAAGAGTGATGCCCTCATTGCTTCATTTTTCATGTTATGTAGATCCTTGGTCTTCACTTCCAATTTCAGTTATTTGTTCTTCCCAGTGCAGTGCATCAGTTTTGTGTCCTTCTTCAGTTCCTTGCCAATCCCAACTCTTGTCTTCTTCAAAGATTACATCAGGGCTTACAATGACTTTCTTTGCTATAGGATTAAATAATTTGTAAGCTTTAGATTCATCACTAACTCCCAAGAAGACATACCATTTCTCTTGTCGTCGAGCTAGCTTATCTTTTGATTTTGTATGTGAGAATGAGCTATACATACGAAGACCCGAAAATGATCCATTATTGGTTTTTCACCACTCCACGCTTCCACTGGGGTTTTCTGTTCGACTGTTGAAGTTGGACTTCGGTTTTGCACATGTATACACTATCTAACTAATTCAGGCCAAAAAGGTTTGGGGACTTGTCTCTCATTCAGTGTTGCTCGTATTGCATTCGTGAGTGTTTTATTTCTCCATTCGGTGACTCCATTTTGCTAAGGCATAGGTAGTTATTAATTTTCTGGAAATTCCTTGATCCCTGCGAAAATCTTCAAACTCTGTTAAGGTAAATTCACCTCCTCGATCGGTCCTTAGCAAGTGATGCATGCATCAGCTTCCTTTTCAACGCAAGCTTTGAATCTTTTGAACATAGTAAATGCTTTCGATTTCTCTTGCAAAAGTTAGATCTAGGTTTTACGAGAAAAATATCAATGAAGATTAATCTGTACCTCTTGTTACTATTTGAGGATGGTGTGATGGGACAACAGATATCTGCATAGATTAGTTGAAGTTGCTTTGAGGCCCTTCACAAGATTTTCCTTGGTATTGACTCTCATTGGTGCTTGCCAATGAGATAGGTAGTGTAAATTCTTTTTGGGAACTTCAGTGGTGGAAGTCCAGTGACCATCTGGATACATGCAAGTGTGTTTAGCCCTTTGTAGTTAAGGTGGCAAAAACGACAATGCCACATATGGGTTTTCGAGTTTGAGGTGGTGTCAGCTTGCATACATATGGGATCTTTGGGTGCTGCAGAGGCTGTCACATAAAACTTTCTATTTCCTTTCATACTAGTGTGCATGATTAAGGCTTTCTTTGGATGAAACACTTTGCAGCTTCCATTTTGGATTAACATGGATAACACCTTTTCTTAGAGTTAGCCTAAACTCAGTAAATTGTTCTTAAGCTCAGGGACAAAGTAAACATCATATATTACCCGAGTAATGCCATTGATTTGTACACAAAGGCTTCATTTGCCTACAACTGTCATCGTGGTATTATTTCCAAGTTTCATAGTTCTACATAATCCCTTTTCCATTTCTGAAAACCATTCCCTATTTCCTGTCATGTGCTTGCTACAACTGAAGTCCAAGAACCTTACTTCCTCATGTATGGTTTGATGCAGCTCTTGATATTCCACTAGTAAGAGCTCTTTGTCCTCTTCTTCAAGCTCCGCATAATTGGCCTTCTTCTCCCAATCTGGGCACTCATATTAAAAGTGACCCAACTTGTGACACTTAAAGCACTCAATGATTGCTTTATTGAATGGTTGTCTGCCTCTTCCTCCTTTGTTGCATCCTCTTTTGAATGAACCTCTACCTCATCTACCCCTAGTAGGTCTATCGTCATTGGTTATCTTCAAGACATGTTCTTCTGTTTGGAAACCTTGCATGCGTTGCTCATGCACCAGAAGGCTGCCATGTAGTTCATCAATGCTTAAGATATCCAAATCATTTGATTCCTTTATTGAACATACAACATAGTTGGACTTAGATGTCAAAGATCTGAGTATTTTGCTGACAATCATACTTTCCTCCATTGCTGCACCATTTGATTTCATTTTGTTGACCACATGGAGAATACTGCCCATGTAGTTGTCAACCGTCTCCCCTTCTTTCATAGCAAGCAATTCAAACTCTCTTCTCAATGCCTGAAGTTATGCTTGTTTCACCTTTTGTATACCCTTGATACTTTCTCTGCATGGAGCTCCATATTTCCTTTGAAGTTCCTTTGTCAAGAATAGTTTCAAGAATTTCTCTGTCAATGGCTTGAAACAAGAAATTCTTCACTTTCAAGTCTTTGAGCTTGGCCTCTTTTATACTTTTTCCAGGTGCAGGGGCTGGTATACCTTCTTCTATAAGGTGCCACATTTCTTTACTTCGTAGGAAATTCTCCATTGTCATTGACCAAAAGTCATAATGGCCATCAAACTTTAGAATGGTTGGTTGAACAAATTTTTCAGACATAGACATGTTAAACCTTTGGAATATTTTCTTTTCCTCACTCTCACCCTTGCTAAGTGTTTCTTTCCTCACACTGTACCAGGCCCCTTACGAAGCTCTAATACCAATTGTCAAACACAAAAATGTAACATAAAGAAGTATTGAAGGAGAATTTTGTGGCTTATATAAGCCTACATGAAACAAAAACGACATGTACTAACCCTCGTGGTAACAACCCACGCTTCATGATACAATTGAAAATGAAGGAGATTGGTTCTAGAAACTAAGACTTATTCAAAACACGTTAAACAAACTTTGACTAATGATTTTAACTGACATAGTCTAAGCAATACTCATCTGGCAACCACAAACTGATGTCTAGTATCTACCTAACATCTTATGACACACAGTCGTTGTTTGAGTATGTGCTTTAGGCATCCTCTTGCATATATGGTACGAGGATCACAACGTAAATCAGAGAAATATCCCCTTGCATATTTGATACTCTAGATTAAATTGACACCAATTGTGTCCCTAACATCAATGTACCCCACCAAACATATCATCCAAGGCTAAGTTAACTGAGTGTAACTGTCCGCAACCAACAACATCAATAAATATATTTTTCATCATGCATTTCAACAATATGCATTATATAAAAAATCCAAATATATCATCATCATTTCAACAAATTCAATTTCAAGCACAGAAAGTTAACTCAACCAAAGCTAAGTTATGCTACTGTAACTGTCACATCCAAATTATCTAATAAACGTCCAATTCAAGATAAAAAATCACTTATCAACTGCGCAACACATCATATATATCAAAATATTTCATATTACAAATTAATCAATTCAATCACAACTCAATTCAAGAACAAAACTCAAATCCTTAATCATAGAAAAACACTCAATTTTACATAACACTCAAATCAGAATAAAAAATTTAATTGCTCAAAATCAATTAACTTCTTAGATATTAACTCATAATTTCTCAAATTAAAATCAAAGATTTAGCTCCCCTTACCTATTTCTCCTTTCTAGAGCTAAATCAAAAGAAAAATAGGAAATCTACATGAAGAAATTTGACAAGAACCTTACAAAAATTCCAAATTAAACAGGAACCTCAAAAATCAAGATTTTCAAAGCAATTCCATTTTAATGAAAAGGGAAGTATCGAAAACAATCGAAAAAAGATTCATTGATTCAAGATAAGACTTACCTATAATAGAGATCACCCAACAACAGGAGTTATGAAAGAGATCGCGTCAAAATTCATCAACTCGAAGACCACCATGCAAGTTTCCCAAGAGAGACGGTGAGAGAGAAGATCAGTGTAGTGAAGAAGAAGAAATTTCGAAAGAATAAGAAAAGGGAGAAAGAAGAAGAAAAAGGAAGTTGAGTGTATTTAGTAAGTTTAAGTTGCTATTTGCACCCCTCCTTTTCCTTATTAAATAAATTTTCGAAATTAGCTAAAACCTTTCGAAACAATAGAATAATAATTATTCTCACCTCTATATCCTTCTATTATCAATTGAATATAACCATATAGTATTAACAAACTAATAAATCCATTACATCTCAATTCAATTAATAATTTAAATAAAAACTAAAATTTAATTCCCTTTACCATATTAAACTAAATATAAATAAATATTTAATTCTCTGTAGTATTTATTTTCCTTCCATGAATAACTTATTAATCAACCTGGTCCTTACAAATACAATAGTATAACTAATAGCGTGATAGAAAAAGGTCTACATACGTAATTATAGAAAAGGAATTAAATTCAACTTTAGCATCTAGATGTTACAGAAGTGGTTATGCTTAATTGCATGGTGAACTTTTCTATATATAACACAACAAATTCCAAACCCCTTATAATATACAATGCACAAGTTTCTCTATAGTAAGGCAAATATAAATAGCTGGTTTTTTTTTTGGCAAGCATAAATTGTGAATTCATTTAGTAAGGTGCTAAATCTACACTATATGTACAATCAATAAAAAATGTCCAAAATGTAGCTCCTATTCCAGCTTACAAGTTGCATAGCCCATGTGCCTAACCACATTTATTCACATTGACCCATCTATACAAGAATAGTAGGAAAGTTTTACCATGATGGTAACCCCCTGATAACCTGCATAAAATAGTCCCCACCACAAAACAACCCCTAAACCAAAACTACCATATTTCATTACAAAAGGCACCTCATTGAATTGAAAATATCTTAAACATTGCAGTGGATTTGTGCACCAATCAACAAAAACTCTACTCTTGAATGCACCAAAATGGTTATTCAATCACTTCCATGAAGTATATTGAATAAATTATAGAATATCCAAAGATTCCACAATTTTATAATTGAAAACTATAGAGTTTCTAGATATCTATATTCCCTACACCACCACATGCCAAAAAAGGTACCTAACATCCTATCACTTTGTATCACAATGTTTGAAAAAACTTACATGTTAAAAACAAATGTTTTCAATCTTCTAGAACCTCTTTTCAAAAACAACAAAGAATATCCTCCCTGAGTAATCTTACATCACGCTTCAGTAAATTGTCTTTCGTGGGGAGCCTATTGAGCAATAACCTCCAAGAAAATGCAAGGACTTTAGATGACAATTTTTCCTTCCATAGTCGATTGAACAATTGGAAGTCTTCATCAGAGCTACTATTTGCTCTTGATTTTGCATATAAAGTCATATAGCTGATGCTATAGAAAATTAAATATTTCCCACAATACTCTATACCCACTAGTCTGCACCCTATTCAAATGGCTAAAAATTCTACAATAATTCAATCAGTTCACATACTAGTTCTTCCTTCCACACAAACAGAGATCTTTTCCACTCCTAATTCCAGCATGTTAATCCAAAACATACACCCCTCATGTCATACATTGAAATATACTTATGTATTGCCAAAGAAAATAGTCTAGGATACTTATCCACTAAAGAACCTCCACCTAGCCAACTATGCTTCCAAAATAAAGTATGATTTCCATCCCCTATTTTCCTTCTAATATTCCTTGAGAACCACCTGAGGTGTAAAGCCTAATTGTTATCTATAGACTAAATATCCCTCCACCAAATAGACCATTTAGGCGACCATGGGGTTATATAAGAAATGGTTTGGAAAAGTCCATATCTATATCTTAACATTTAATACCATATAACATCTTTGTCATTCAAATATCTTGACTTCCACTTCGTCCAAACTAAGATTGAATTTCAGTAAATAGTTCACGCTTAAGCCCCCTTTTTTCTTAGGCATACATACTCTTCCTAACTAACCCAAGTAATTTTATGAATCTCATTATCACCTCCCCACAAAAATTTATGTTGTAACCTAACTAAACATTCAATAATTTCTTAAGGGCCTCATAGAAAGAGAAGAAATACAACGATAAACTAGTAAGGACAAAGTTCAACATTATCAGGCATCCCTTGAAAGACATGCTTTTAGTCTTCCAACTGCTAACCTCTTCTTGAAATTCTCTACCACTGGTTTCCATGAAGACACATGCCTCAGATTAACCCCAATTGGAATGCCTCAGAGTAAAATGCTGATCCACACTTAGGCCATACAAATAAATCTTGTAATAATTAACCTTCAAGCTAGAAACCAATTCAAAACCCCTTAGGATTGCCTTCATAGTCCATACTGTGTGGAAATTAGCTTCTCTTATCATGATTGCATCGTGTGCATACTTCAAAAATAGAAAAGGTTGCCAAACCTCTAAATTGTATCACATTTTTTAACAAGTCGGCTAATCCTTCAGCCAACACCAGAAATAAAAATGACGACAATAGATCTCTCTATTTAATTCCCCTTTCTGGTATAAGTTCATTTGTGGGACTTCCATTTACTAGGATAGAGATATGACTATTCTTGATTAAGGAAGAAATTCATATTCTCCACCTTTGGTCAAAGCCCAACCTACAACACATATAATCTAAAAAATGCCAATTGAATAAGTCATAGGCTCTTTCAAAATGTACTTTAAACAAAAACTAGGATTTCTGGAACCTATGAGTTCAGTCAGAAATCACCCCATTGAGCATTTCTTAATCCTTGCCATTAGAATTTCTTAAATAATTTTATGTATACTTGAAATCAAGGAGATAGGTCTATACTGAGAAAGATTCTGAGGACTCACCACCTTCGGATTAAAGCTATGGAAGAACAGGTTATAGCTTTAGGTAACAACCCATAAGCATGAAATTCCTGTAAAGCCATAGTCAAATAATCCCCTATTATTGCTCAACACAATTTATAAAAAATCATCCCAAAACCATCTAGGCCTAGGTTTCTCCTCCCTCACTGGACCAAATTGCTTCCTTGACCTCCTTTTTAGTTAAAGGTGCTTCCAACATGCATTTGACCTCATAAGATATTTTCCTAAAATCAACTCCATCCAAGTTCGACCTCAACAAGTCCTTTTATGAAAAAAAATGTTTAAAATGATCAAGTACCTTCGACTTCATCTCATATACATCTTCTATCCAGCCTTGCTCAAAGTTAATTGCCAAAAATTTGGTTCTTTAAACACCTCATTTTATAGCACTTATGAAAATATTTTGAGTTAAAATAACCTTCCACAACCCATCTTATTCTTGATTTTTGCAACATAGCACTCTGCCTTATCCTAGCCTTACTCCAATATTCAGATAGAATCCTACTCCTCACAGCATCTGAGTTGATAAAGCCATCAATGAGATTTTTATCTGCCATCCCAAGTTGTCTAATTTTGTCATCCAACAATCGTTATTCTCTATGAAATATGTCTTTACTCCATTCTTTTAAGACCATTTTTAACCCCTTCATTTTATTTTTGAATTGAACTAGATGTCATCCTAACCCCACATTGTGCACTTCCAAATTTCCTTCACTAACCCATTAAAAAAAGGATATTGTAACCAATAATCAAAGAACTTAAATGGTTCCCCCCAAGTTCAGCCTATTATCTTTAGTAATATCCAACAATGATAAGAGAATTTCCTAGAGTCAATCTATTGGGATAAAAAATTTTCCAAAACTCACATAGACCATTAGAGATAAGAAACCGATTTAATATGCTATAAAAAGCTCCATTGGTGAAATATTGAACTTAATATAGCTGGTTTATTACAAAGATAGCCCTTAGCTTATCAACAACCTTTTTTCTTCATGGCACCTCAATCAAACATTATTTGTAAAATTATCTTAATTTTAATGATACTTGAATTTCCTCATGGCTACCTGACCCTCATCAATCATGACTTTGTATTCTCAACCTAACTATGTGCATGTTTGGTTTTGGAGTACTTATTACATGTTTGGAAATAGAATGAAAAAGTATGAAATAAAAGTATTTTTGTAAAAGCATGCAAGTCTTGTTTTTCATTTTTTTTATCCATTGAATTTATATATGATAAGTTGGTGACTCATATATAACATTTCCAATTTTAATCCAAACATTTTCTTATTTAAGTTTGAGAATGTTTTTGTTTTGAGTTTAATTGGTATACACTGTCAGTGTAAATGATCATTATACTGACATTCAATCATGACTTTTCATTTATGTGACTTTTAAAGTAGTAATGAGTAAAGTCAACAAATTTACCATGAATGAAGGGTTGTTATTAAATATCAGAATAAAAGTCTTTATATTGATCGTGTATACCAATTAAATTCTTTTGTTTTTCTGTTCGGATTATGTTGAATCTTTTAAGTTATCTGTAAATCAATTAAATGAAAGTAAATTCTGTTTGGATTATGCATGCAATAAATTCCTTGTATAACGGAATCAACATTATATATCCTTTGGATATACATTTTTGTTCCCTTTCATCTTTGGCCACAAAATGAAAGTGGGTTTTTGAAATGTACTTCAAGTTCATTATTTTGTGGTCTGGAAAACCTAGCAACTTATGAACGTCTTTTGTGATTGGCAGTTGTGTATTTGAGTGCTTGATGAAGCAAACCTTTAAATCCTTCGTAGTCTTTTTTCGGCCCCCATTATTGATCTACTGTGTACTCACGTGGGAGTTATATTAAGTGTGCCAACTGTTATAAACTATAGCTCTAATTTTATTAATTTCTCAATAGGTAATGTCATCATTTGCTTTTTTATCACTTTTTTTTTAGCTAGATTTTCAAGGGTCCTGTAGCAATGGTCCACATGAATCATGGATATTCAAAGGTGTTGTCATGTCACTGCTCGATTTTCATACATTGTCCTTCAGAATTCAACATAGCACATTGGCAAATTTAATTGAATTTTGAGATCCCCTAAATTAAAGGCATTTTTACGGTATGACTGTGGTAATTTAATTTTCTGTTTTAACCACTATTGACCCATCACTATGTTTCCTTATAGGTGTTTTCTTTATACATGTCTTTAATTAACATTATATGATGTATTTTTACATAATTTTTATTTTTTAAGTAATTACAATTTTATTTGAATAAAATCTTAAATTATTGAATTTTGTCATTATTTGTCATAATAGCGGACCACTTCTTAACATAATAGTAAAGTTGTGTCTAAATAATCTCTTAGTCATTGATTTGAATATCTATTTGTATATGTAAAGACAAGATTGGACCACTTCTTAACATAATAGTAAAATTGTGTCTAGATGACCTCTCAGTAATTGATTTGAATATCTATTTGTATATGCAAAGACAAGTTTGCATACAATAAGCTTCTCTCTTGTATCTTTGTACAATAAGAAACCTTAGACAATATAATACACTAGTTTATTATTCATGTAAAAATTAGTTGAAAAACTAATTAAAAACTGAATAATTATCTAGTAGTTGAAAGCTAGTAGTCGTTAGTTACTGAAAATTGTTAAACTAATTTAGTAAATCATAATTCTTTGATAAAATTATTTGTTGAAGTAATCATAAAATAAAAGAAAATAATACATTGTTACCCTATGTAAAAAATATAATAAATATTGAAGACAAAGAATGAATAAACATAAAAATCTATATATGGTTATATTTGATAAGGTATTTCAACCAACTTCTAACATATTTTACTAACTTTCAAACTTGTTGTTTGACTAGTTGGAAAGTATTTTTTTTTTAACTTCTAATGTGTTTTGGGTAGTATTTTTTAAATTGATAACTTATATCTTCCATTTTTTATATTTATTATTTTTTATTTAATATTTATTAGGTTTTTTTAAATTGTTATATAAGGTAATAATTTATTACTTTTTATCATTTTTCACTTTTAACTTATTTTTATTATTCTATATAAGATAAGTTAATTTAACAACTTTAAACTATATTAGTTACATCTTTCAGTTACTATATAGCTTTCTAGTATAAAATTATGAAAATGATTATTTACTAGACACAAAAATTAATTTAATCAATATAAAATTTAAGTTATGTATAAATTAATTTAAAATTTTTAATAAAAATGTGAATCAACTAATATGAATTGTTCCAATTTAATCAATTTTAAGTTATACCATTATGTTAAATGTTTAGAGAAAAAACTCTGTAGATGTCCTACTTAATATGAAAATGATTATTTTTTTATAAGATAAAATAGGTTCTAATATTTTATGGTTCAAAGACAAAATTATAAATAATGTTTTTAATATAAATATTTTAAAATCTAAATATATATACATAAAAAATAGTCAGATAATTTTATTAAAATATATTTTAGTTGGTTAAACAAATATTATATTTCTAACAAAATTTAAAATATTTCATTCTTGATTCAATTTATTAATAATCTATGTATACTATCAACAAAATATCACGATTGCATATTAAATATTACATGTACTACTAACTTTTAGTTTAACTACTATTTTCTATATTTATGATTATAATATACATGGGTTTGCTCATCGGCTTTGCATATAAAAATTAAATAATTACATTAAATTAAAAATTCTAAAGAAAATTTTGTTTTTAGTTTTTATTATTACTAGACCTATTTTAATTTATAATATTGTTAAATAATTACGTAAATTTTTTAAAGTAATTTCCCAACCATTTCTTACTTTAATAATATCAAGATATTTTAATAAGATAATTACAAACCACTGGTCATTGATGTGATTTTATATCTATAAATAATACTTGTAGTCTCTGTTATAATTAAAATATTTTAGTTTATAATATAATTTATTAATTAAATGTAAATTATTTTTAATTATGAGTATTTCAATAAAATAAAATTATAAACTGATTATATTAAATTATAAAATTAGTGATTTTCAACATAATTTTATTTGCGGTAAATAATATTTATAGTTTCTACCATAACTAAAAGTATTTAAATTTATAATCTTATTAACATATTTTACTTAAATTTTTATAAATATTTAAAAAAAATATCATAAAATAATTACATTAAATGTTTAGGAGACACAAAATTATGTTCACAATCATTAAATTCTATTATTTTTTGGTGAAACAAATAAATTCTAGTATTTAATATATATATATATATATATTTAATTTATACTTTTATTAAAATATTTATACTAAAAATAATTTAAATCTAATTATTTAATTAGATTAAAGATTAGCACTATCAATGCAATACTATTATTTAATCACAATATAATATTTTATGACATTTAAGATATTTATTGATAAAGTCAACAATTATTTTTTAAATAAATAAAAAAAATTAGCATATATAAACTGTTATCTACAAACTTTTACACTGTTAGTATAAGATTTTCTATTATTTAATAATATCACAAATTAAAATATTTTAATTATGATAGAGACCAAAATTATTATTTATGTAAAAAAAATTATCTCATAACTATTAATTTTTATATTATTTTATAATTTTTTAAAAATATCTATACTAAAGCTAATTTAAATATATTTAATTAATAATATCGATCATATATTAAAATAGTTTACACTACAAATATTTTACGATAGATAAATTTTTGTTCAAGACCATTAAATTCTATTATTTAATGTAGTTAATTTATAATTTATTTTTATTATTAAACATATTTATACTAAAAATAATATAATTTTAATTATTTAATAATATCACAAATTAAAATAGGTTAATTATGATAAAAATATAAGTATTATTTACAAGAAAAAAATCTGGTTACGTCCATTAATTTTTATATTCATTTATAATTTATTTTTTAAATTAATTACACTAAAATAGTTTAAATATGATTATTTAATAATATTATACATTAAAATAGTAGTAATATTTTAGAAGAAAAATTGTAAAGAGTTATAAGGTTGGTCTAGTGATAGTATGCACATGTGGGAAAAAAGGTGGAAGGGAGTGATCTTGTACTTAATATTTCTATTAACAAAACTGACATATTAGCCACTAATATTTACCTATTTAAAAAAAATGTAATTATGATATACTCTAAAAACTTTATATAGGAAGATATAATCTGCTCAATACTATAAATTTCTATAATTTAATCTAATCAATTTATACTTTTATTTTGTTGAAATATTTTTACTAAAACAATTAAATATGCTTAATTAATAATATTATAAATTAAAATAGTTTTAATCATGATAGTGAGTATAAACAATGTTTACAAAAAAAAATACTAATGAATTAATATAATTTTAAGAGTTTAATTGATATACACTATCAGCGTAAAAATTTTTATATTGATATTCAATCACAACCTTTCATTCATGGTAGATTGTTGACTTTACTCGTTACTACTTTAAAAGTTATATAAATAAAAAGTCATGATTGAATGTCAGTGTAAAAATCCTTTACACTGACCGTGTATATCAATTAAACTCTAATTTTAAATGATTTTAACAGTCAATATTTTTAATTAATATTTTTATTCTGTAGTTGAATTTTTTTATACAAAAAAATAATTTATCTATCATGTATCTAATATATACTAATTGTTTTTTGAAAATAAGTGTTGTATAATATTTACAACAATTGATTATAGATGAAAATGTTTATATTAATTTATATTATCTTAGCTAACATTTAATTTCATTTTATACAACGTGATAATACAATTAGATAATCTTGATCGTGAAAAATACAATTTAAAATTTTTATGATATATGTTTATTTTATTAATGAACTAATCTAATTATTTATTTATTATTTAACACAATATGATATCATTAGTCAACAAATCTATATTATAATATATTCCCAAAACAGAGGGAGGGACCAACGGACCATATATTAAAGCAAACCTAAAAAAGCCACGTCTCAAACAGTCGAACCATGGCAGAAGAAAGGACCACCATTTGCAGGTCACAGTGAATCTCAATCCTATATATATACGTATATACCTTAGATATCTCGAACACAACAACATATGCATGGATACGTATATTACAATTTCATACGATCCATATTCTTAATTTGTTGCATGCATGGGTGTATAAAAGATAGGATTTATACAAGAAAAAGAGAAATGTTCGCTCTCTCTCTATATATATATTTATCAGAAATAATTAATTTTGGTATTCTCTTTCTTTATTTAAAAGTGAAATATATAAAAATTGATGATTTTAAATAAATTTTATCGAATACAAAATGTTATAAAGAGAGTATTAGAGACACTAATAACATACGTTTAAGAAAAATCATGTACTCATTTTTAAAAATTAAAATTTTGTTTAATTGCATAAATATCTCATTTTTAATTATCCATTAATATTGTCTTTTTTTAATATGTAAGTCTCCTGAATGGATGTTACACGTGTAACATTTGAGAAATGTCAGTGTAGTTTTAAACATATGAATAATGTTAGTAGTATAATATTTTTAAATTTAAAGAAAAATCAGCATAAAAATATATAAAAAAGATTAAGGCAATGCTGTAATTTACTAAAACGAAAAAAATATCTATCGGAAGTTTCACTAGCTACCTTATGAGTTTTATCTCAATTCTCAAAGCTGAAACTACAGTACTCTCCTTATAATTTTTCTCTTTCCTTTGAGAGAAAAATTTTCTTAATATGTCTCTTTCTTCCCTTCTCCTAATTTAAATTCTTTCATATCTTCTTTGATTTTTTGTCGATATAACTCGTGGTTTAAACTAATATTCCCCTCTCATATTTAATTTTACGGATATTTTGTCTGACTATTAATAAATTATCAGTATCTCCATTAATTATGTTTATCTGTTTTAACTAACTAATTTAAATTCTTTGTCTGTTACCTTAAATTCTTCTATTTCTTGCCAAATTTAATTTTAATATATTTTATAACCCTGACCTCATTAATTATGTCTTGAAACATCTTAATTAATTAACACAGAGAACTATTATTAAATTTTAATTATTTTGACAAAGTGAAATATTTTTATTGCAAAATTTAATTTTAATATGTTATATTATTTTCCTTCTCTAACTTGTATACAATAATTTGAACTAAAGAATATGATTTTTATATCAATAATAGTGATTTTTTTTAATCCACTTTTTGGTTGTAAATAAAATGATACGATTTTGTTATTATAGTATATATACTCGTAACATTATTTATTATATATCCTTTGTTTTAATATATTCTTCTAATAAAAGATATACATATCATACAATTGAATTATATATATTATAATATATAAATAAACGATGTTTATTTATTTATTATTATTAATAAAAGGAAATGAAAAAGGTGAAAGCAAAAGACAGGATATCTTATTTATTTAATATTTTGATCAAATTAAATAATAATAACTATTATTGTTATTATCACTCTTACTAACAATAATATTTTTTATAATTAAAATAGAATTTAATAGATATATACAATGATTTTACATTTACATCAAGTCATATTCCTTAATTTATGATAAGTTTGTTAATTTTTATTTTATAAATCTTTTACACAATTAAACTCTTACAAATATCTATCAATTAAATTATTATAAACTTAACAAATTTATTTTTCATGGAAATTTGTGATTAAATAATAATACAATTTTTTTACAATATGGTACATTTTAATTAGATTTACCATATACTAATAATAATCATCAGAAGAGGAAAAACAGTTTTCATACCTTGAAATTGCCTAACATGGACCAACTCACATTTTTTGGTAAATTATTATGATTCAGGTAAAGAGACTTGAAAAAATGATAATGATTAAGAAAGAAGAGAGAATACGAAAGGGGGGTTTATTGCCAAACGAAGAAGGCTCACGAGACACCCATGGGGTCAGCCACATGCTATCCCTCCTTCTTCTCTCTCCGCTTCTCGTGACTCACTCATGTCCTTCGCCGGAACTGCCACCAACCGCCACTTCTACGCCGCCGGCGAACACCCTTTTCAATTTCTCACCCAAAGTTCACACCCCAATTTCCCCTTTCACTTTTCTTCTCTCAATTTCCCATCTTTCTGTCTCCGTTTCCCTCAAAGTTCTCTTATTTTTCGCGATTCAGAAGTGGCCAGTGACACCCTTTGGAATTTCTCACCCGAGTTCAAACCCCAATTCCCCTTTCTCTTTTTCTTCTCTCAATTTTCCATCTGGGTGTCTCTGCTCCTCTCAAAGTTCTCTTCTTTTTCGTGATTCAAGAAGTGGTCCGTGATACCTTTCTTTAGAACGATGAGGGCGGGGAAAGGGAACCAGGAAGAAGATGAGTACGAGGAAGATGATTTCGGTTCTTCCAAGAAACAAGGCACTTCCTCTGCCCCTAACGCCAACAAAGGTACCCCCCTTAATTTTCGTTGAAAAGCATTTTTGTATGATTTTATCTCATTCCTACGTTATTGTTAGATCCAATTATAGGGTGTACTTTTGTATTGTCAGTGCTTCCTGGTTTTCTGTTCTTTTCTATTATTATGTTTTTAATGTTAAGGATTGTGTTAAATCTACTCATGTGTGCGTCCTTTTCTAAAAAGGACTTTTTTTGGGGAGATATGTTGAATTTGGTGAAGTTAATTTATCGAGGGAACTTTTGTTTTGCGTATGAATTGTTGGGGTTGGATTCATTTGCGATCTCTAGTTCATGTTTCAATGAATTTAGAGTTCTGCTGTTATAGCAGATGGAAAAGCCATCGATAAGGCTAGTGCAATAAGATCGAAACATTCTGTGACCGAGCAGCGAAGAAGGAGCAAGATAAATGAGAGGTATGTTATCTGTGCAACTTATTGATAAGATTATTGCTGTAGTGCATTGAGTGTTCTAGTATATGTTGCTTGAAAATAAACTGAAAAATCAAGTCATATTCTAATATTAGTAATGGATGGTTTAAAATAGAAGTTGTTGATTGTCTTGAGTGCAATTCTTTTTATTTGATGGATAGTGAGTATGAAAGTTGATAGATTTGTGATCTGTCACCAATTTTACGTTGCTTCTGATCTTTTCACTTCGTTGCTTCTGTTTTATTTGTGTTTTAACTCATGCTGCAGACTTGGTTGTAAGGAATATTCATGTTAATAGTTGTGAAAGGGGTTGCTTAAAATGTGTTGTGAAGTTTTCTCATTTAACTTCTCCAGAAGTTAAGGAGCATAATTTGATTTTAGCTTATTGGAGAAACTCAATGTATATTACCTTCTTATTTTCTTCTCTTATAAGTACGTTTGAACAAATTTATCCAAACATGGTTATAATATGCTACATGATAAGTTTATAATGGATTTATGGGGTTGTATATATTTTTTAATTAATTTAGAGAGATAGAAATTTTAGTGCATTTAGTTGGAGTGTGATAATTTGTCACTTAGCTGGACTGCTGGAGGTTGATGATTGATAGCCCTTTCCTCCAGATTCCAGATATTGAGGGATCTCATACCTCATAGTGATCAAAAGAGGGACACGGCATCATTTTTATTAGAGGTACATTTTGAAATGTGAAAAATAATTACATTTTTCTTGTTTAAATGGTTGAGAATATATCTAACAACCTGTCAATTTGTCCTATTTCTTAGCAGGTGATTGAGTATGTTCAGTACTTACAGGAGAAGGTACAAAAGTATGAAGGTTCATATCAAGGTTGGGGTCAAGAGACATCGAAGTTGATGCCATGGGTAAATGAGAAAATCCATAATGTTTTAGGATCTTTTGCTTCAACTATATGCAAATCATTTATTGTATAGTATAGGTAGCCAAAAACTAAAACAAAACACTTGTTTAGCATGCAAAATTGATGACATGAAGTTTGCAAACTCATTATAGCAAATACATTGACATGTGAGCACTTAGATGACAAGAAAATTAACGGAATAAGGAGTTTAGAGTGAAATAGAAAATTAACTATCTTTATAGTTTGCCAAATTGATCTCTATTATTTGATATATTACTTTTGTTGAAGTGTTTTTATCATAAAAGGTCCACTTTTTTCATTCAGTTTGTTTAACTCTGTTGCTTTCGATTGAACTTGTGAACTTAATTTCTTGACTGATAAAATAGAGTAATAAGTATGATAATGCACCTAGTTCACTGATTTAAATTTTTATTATTGTTTTAGCTTGCTTACTCACTGTAATATTACAGAGGAATAGTCATTGGCGTGTCCAAAGCTTTGCTGGTCAACCTGCAGCTATAAAGAATGGTTTGGGTCCGGTATCACCTTTTCCTGGAAAGTTTGATGATAGCAATGTTAGTATCTCTCCAACTATGCTTAGTGGCACCCAGAACACTATAGATCCTGATCAGAGCAGAGATATTGCCAACAAGACAGCAGAGAAGCAACCTGATTTATCAAGCAAGGGAATACCTCTTCCACTTGGCATGCATGCAAACATGTCAGTTCCTGTCAGAAGTGATGGTGTACTTGCACATCCTCTTCAAGGAACTGTTTCTGATGCACAATCAACTGAATGCCCAACAACTAGTGAACCACAGAACCAGCAGGATGAACTTACGGTTGAAGGAGGGACAATTAGCATCTCAAGTGTATACTCCCAAGGGTGGGTAATTGCTGAGAGTTATTACTGTTGCTGTTATTATTATTACTAGCAGTAACACATGCGCTACTGCGACTATGTGTCTGTATTTTATTTTTATTGTAATTTTTTAAAGAACTATCTTGTTATGGTTTTAAAATTCTAATCATGCTTTTTATGTTGAATCTGTCTGCTTTTAAGTTGGTTATCATTATTTGTGTTATATTCTAATGCTTGTCCATGTTACAGTTTCACAAAAATCATGATATGATGCTTGATAATTGTAAGGCTAGATGTATGTTGATTTTATGTTCCCTGTTTGTTACATTTCATTCTCTTGTATATATGATCATGGAGAAGACAACCTGAGTTGGTGCTTTCTTCATCTTGGTTGATGGGAGTTTGAGATTACAAAACTGATGGGTCTTTGCTTCTATGAAAAAAAAAATAGAAAAAGGGAACTTTCCAGGACCACTAGTAGCTCATGAGGAGTTATCTAAATTGCATTTGTTCCCCCAATTTTTATGTTACCTGATGGGTATTGAATTTAGTTTCTTGGTCACTGTATTGTGTAGGTTACACATCACTAATTCATGGTATGCATCGTTGAAATGTTAGGCAGCCTGGGATCACACTACTGTTTTATTTACCTTGTCTTAAAAGCATGAAATGTGGCTGACATTCTGAAACCATCTGTTATTCAACTTGTAAGAACTCAAATACTTCGGCATTTGCTTAAATTAATGACCAGTGTTACCATGTTGTTGCTTGTAGTGTTGAAAAGATTTCTAGTGGTCTTGAGTAAATGAGTATAAGCGGGAGTTATGGATTTTAGTATTATTACTCCTGTTGACTTCCAGTACTACCATTGTGTACCCACCCTTGAGATGCTTTTTCAAATGGTTTGGATGGATAGCTATAAGCTAATGCCATTTAGAGTAGTGGTCTAGTTTTTTTCTGTTCTCTTTTTTCTTAAGGTCTTTGTCATTTTGTAATAACAAGTATTTAACCATTTGATCAACAGGTTGTTGAATAATCTAACTCAAGCGTTACAAAGTGCTGGTTTAGATCTGTCACAGGCCAGCATCTCAGTTCAGATTAATCTTGGGAAACGAGCTACCAAAGGACTAAGTTGTGCGACCTCTTCTCTCCAGGTATATATTGGCATGCTGTCTTCTTTGATACCTGTGTCTTTTTATTGCAAGGTGTCTATGAAACTATTGATACACTTTCAGTGTATATCGAAATGTAGTAAATGAGTATCATATGTCCCAGACATTTTTATTTTTATAAAAACTATGGAAAAAATCATGTGCCATACAAAATTAATATTTTAGATAATTTATGGGATAGATTTGACAAGTATTTTATTGAAGTCTAAATTTATATTCTAGAATTTCAATGCTTAGCATAATTGAATTTATGATTTTAGTATCATTAATTAATTCATAACTAAAATTTGCTTTAAGACTGTTATAAGTTTGAAATTGGGATTTGGGGAAAGAATTTTCTGATGTTTTTAGGTAGGTTATACTATTACCTCAGACAGAAGTAATTTGAATCATATTTTTGACTTAAGGTTGTGGTCAAATTTGCTTCTTTATTTGAATCTTTCTTATATGACTACGATTGTAATTTGTAATCCCATGTACTAAAGTTATAACTCATAAACTCAGTTGTGAAGAGAGTCATTTTTTATCAAGAGAGTCACAATTTGCTCTGCTCAGATTGTAACAAAGGAGTATAAATCTGAGAGTGATAACTAGTTTGATTTAATTAACTACTCAAAGTTACAGTATTACTATTTGAAACTAATATAGGTGGTGTCTTTGATGATATGCTTCTCCATGATCTATTTGGTGAAGGTTTGATTAAGTGAAATCCTCCAAAGCAAAATATGCAAAATTTCAAGTACCAAGTGTGTCTACTGATCCTTTTTTATTTGTGGTATGCAGAATCATGACAACCCTCCTTCAAACAATCAAACAATTGCACATTTAAGAGATGCGGGCAGTGGAGAAGACTCGGATCAACCACAAAAACGAATGAGAACATATAAGTGATATATGTGGTGTTTTCATTAGCATCCACTTGCATCCAGATTTCTCACTTGTTCCTGGCACAGCATATCGCATGTGGCTACTGTACATCCTTCCCCATTCGTTTGACTTTTAATTGTTATATTAAAACTATATCAACCTTGAAAATGATCATTTGTGGAAATATTGAGGCTTCTACTGTAGTGGGGCATGTCTTCTATTTTGCTTGTATGATACATATTATAATTATAGTTATTCAGTATTATTGAGATTTTTCTTGGCAATTTTATGATATATATATTTGGTTATTTGGAATCTGTTTGGAAAAAGTTACAGTTTTATGATATGTTTTAGAAGTTAAAATCTTTGTAGATTATACAAAAACATACTACTTTTCTTCTGGGATGTTTTAAATCACTCTTCCCTCCAAAGAGCAAAAGTTAGAGAAGGAATTTTCCTCCTCTCCTCTCCCTTAAAATTTGAACTAAACAACTAAACTTTAAAAGAAAACATTCTTCCCTTTATTCCCCTCCAATCAAATACAATTTAAAAATATTATTCTCTCTTAATAGTCTCTAAAGTAAAAAAATTATACAATAATTTTTCAAGTATTAGAAGCTACACTAAACAAATATTCTTCAAATTAGTGTCTATAATAGTAAAATATATCAACAGAGACTAAGTTAATGGATATTGAATATTTTAAGAGTTACTTATATAATTTGATTACTTTGAATATTATTTTAAGAGTGTAATAATTGAGAAACTAAAATACTAGATGGTATACTCCTGCTCTAGTTTTGCTATTGTGGGCGACTTGGATTTGGGGAGGGTAGTTCTTTTTTTTAGACTTTCACAATGATGCAAAACTAAATTGCCGGTTGCAGGTTTTGGACTAGAGTTCCTTTTCTGTAAAATTAGGTAAGAAACTTTGGAATGGCTCAACCTTTCCCTACCTTATTTGAGGCAGGTAATGTGACATCACCAGAATCTCGTGATGAAATAATGAATAAACTATGAGGTGAGGTCATTCCACATGCTAATAGAGTTGTGTGACTTGTGTCTCATTAAGGAAACGTCCTATATATTTTTGCGTCGAGTGTTTCAATGAAGAGTATTTAGTTGCAGAAATATGCAAGTGTTCCTGTAGTATTTAGTTTCTCTGATAAGGTGTAATAATAGTCAGAGGGTTGTATAAAAGCAATTGGGGATTGAGAAAGAAGTAATAGTTTTTGTGAAGGGATGTTACAAGTTATTTGTGCACTCCGACATGGTTGATTCGACTCTAGGTTAATGAAGTTGCCTTTGCAGAGGTACTGAGTTTCTTGCTAGACCAAATGTTTTCACATTCTCAGTCCTTCTCTACTCCACTGGATTTGGTTATGAATGATGAGGTTTGGCACTATGGCATAGCTTGCCGTTGTAAATTTGATAAAGATCTTGTTTATTTAATAAGATGAAGTTAGGATCTTCTAGTTCTCTATAGTATCCTTTGGAGCAACTTGTGCAGCCTAGATAATTGGTTGCAATGCAGGAGCTTTTGGTAGGAGTTGTGTCTTCCTGACTAAGAGGAGGGGTTTGTGATAGCTGCTTGAACTCAGTCAACAATGTGGTCATCAGAAGTAGTGACATAGGTAGTGCTAGGTAATTGACAATGTGTGGTGACTATATGGCACCGATGATCTGAATAAGTTTATCATTTTCCAAAAGTGACTCCTAGATGATTTGGTTAAGCCTTTTTTTTTAACCATGATATTGATTCATACTAGTCATTGTCTCTTTGGGGATCCTTAGCGCACACAAAGTGAATATTTCCCTTCTAGCCAAATAAGTAAATGAAAAGGTAGAACACAATTGCAAAGTACTCCAAAGTTCAAGTCAATATGCCAATAAACATGGAATTTTTTCCTGCACCCCATTCTGATGGTGCATTTTTGCTCCAAATTGGATATACTGAAGGGGTGTAAGCAGAAAATACAGAGTTGCAGAGAGAAATTCCGTGAGTTCAACGTGTAATATCTCCAAAATCACTGCATATTTTGAACTTCTTGGAAATGGCATGGGCAAGGCCACTAGGATGTTTTGTTTTGAGGCATATGGAACATCGTCATGCCCATGGGGCGTAGGACGAATGACTTTGGTAAGCATCAAATGATGAGTCCTTAATCCAGTGAAAATCTTGAAGCATTTTATTCTAGCTTCCACGTCGTTTTGGTACATGGATGTGATTTTTGTGATAAAACGTATCCACTTAACGTCATTCCAAAAAAGCAAGAAGTAGAGTCTTACCAAGTTGGGTTGTTAGATTGGACTTAATTGTATAGATTTGAAACAAAATCTATTCAAGTTATCTTATTTATTCAGAATTTGTCAAGAAATTGAGATTTTAAGCATATTCTTTACTTAAGTATTCCTTTAATATAATTCATTAAGCATCTAAAAAGTATGCTTTTATTATAGTTTAATACTTCTAATAAGGCCTTAATTTCTATTCTTAGTATTTCTTTCAAATATCTTTTATTTAGGAAAAATAACTCAATACTACTAATATCAAATCCATCGTTGCTAATTTTTTTTTTAACAGACTCGAGTTATTTGCTTTCTCCAAAAATTTAAATTTGTTTTAACATTAACATAACGTTTGCATTTTTTCAATTCATTCTATTTTAAAATTTGCAACTATTGGAAATCAAATAAAAAAGTAAAGTGATTTCATATTTTAGGATTTTTCGCATAAGTTGAGTAAAAGAAAATAAATAGGTACCGTAAAAGAAGAAAATAAATTGATTTGATATGTATAAAAAAATCAAAATGTTAATGGTTTTTTGCATAAGAATTAAAAGATAAATCTTCAACTATTTGTGATCTTTTAGCACCATTCATCAAAATAATATATTAAAAAATAAAAACATACAGACAAAGACACACACAGGTAGATATACAGACACACACCATTGATCAAAATAATATATTTTTTTATGTAAAAAGCTTGCAACTAATTTCTTATAAGATTTTCATATTTATTTTTTTAGTTAATTTATTGAATTTTTTAAATTTATTTTTTATTTATGTATATTGTTTTAAATCATGAATTTTAAAATTAATTTTTTAGTTATTTATATTTATATTTTTTCTCATTGTTTTAACTTTTTTAACTGCTTTGTAATTTATTTTTCAGTTTATATTTTTAAGTTAAATTTTCAAATGCTTTTTACCAAAATAATTTAAAATATTATGTTTAAAATCTTAATTTAAAATATTTAAACCGAAAAAAAAATTACAAAACATTTTTAAAAACTTTAAAATAATGGAAAAGATACAGAACATAAAAATAAAACACATAAAAAAATAAAAAGTAACTTAATTTTTTTTTAAATTATAATTTTTAAAAGTTAATTTGTATTTCATTTTTTTATGTGTTTTATTTTCATGTTGTGTATCTTTTTCATTATTTTAAATTTTTACAATTATACTTTTTTTAAGTTAACATGCATACAAATTATAATTTAAAAAAAAATGTTTTAAAAAATTTAATTTAAAAAATATGAAAAGAAAAATAAATTACAAGGTAATTTTAAAAAATTAAAATAACAAAAAAAGATACACAATCTAAAAATAAAACATATAATAAAATAAAATATAAATTAAATTTAAAATTTTAAAATTTTAAATTTTAAAATTCATAATTTAAAAAATATACATAAATTTAAAAAATTTAAAAATTGACTAAATGTTTTCCAGATTTATTTTCTTAAATTTCTTTTAATTTATTTTTATGTACATATGTTTTTATAAAGTATGATTTTTTAAAAAATTTTTAAGTTATTTTGTATTTCATTTTTTTTCATATTTTTTTTTATGTTGTGTATCTTTTTTGTTATTTTAAATTTTTTATAAATATTTGGTAATTTAATTTTTAGTTTAAATTTTTTAAAAATATTTTTAAATCTAATATTTCAAGCTATTTTGGTAAAAAGTGTTTAAAAATATAAACTAAAAAATAAATTATAAGGTTTTTAAAAAAATTAAAACAATGAAAAAAGATACACAAGGTAAAAATAAAACATATAATAAAATAAAATATAAATTAACTATTTTTTTAAAATTTTAATTTTAAAATTAATTTTACATTATAAAGAATAAAAAATAAATTTAAAAAGATTAAAAAATGACTATTTTTTTCTAGATTTGTTTTGTTAAATTTGTTTTAAAATTTTTTATTTATGTATTTTTTTCTGAAGTATAATTTTAAAAAAATTTTATGTTTTAATTTCATTTAGTATCTTTTTCGTTATTTTAAATTTTATAAAATACTTTATAATTTATTTTTTAGTTTAAAGTTTGTAAATAAAGATTGTTAAACCTAATATTTTAAATTATTTTGGTAAAAAGCGTTTAAAAAATTTAACTTAAAAAATAAAAACTGAAAAATAAATTACAAAATGTTTAAAAAATTTAAAAGAACGAAAAAATATACACAATATAAAAATAAAACACATAATAAAATAAAATATAAATTAACTAAAAATTTTGATTTTAAAATTCATGATTTAAAACAATATACATAAATAAAAATAAATTTAAAAAATAAAAAATTTGACTGAAAAGGTAAATCTGAAAAAAAAAATTCTTATAAGAAATTGATTGATCAATTTCTTATAGGCTTTTTACATAAAAAGATCACATTGAGAGATTTGGGTAAATTTTTTTTTCTATTTGGTATATAAAGAAAAAAAACCAACTAGTTATACCATGATGTTAAATAGCTATTTTAACAAAGTGATTGAATCCTAGAGTTTAATTACACCATCTATTATTAAGAGAAATGTTATTAACACACTCTTTGACATACTTTTCCTAACACGTTATTATTGGTTGATATATATTGAAAACTATAAAATTAAAAGAAAGTCATTTAATGACATGTGAGACTTACATAATTTGTTTGTTTTTGATAAATTTTAACTAGAGTATGTTAAATAGCGTGCTCTAATATTTTTCGTATGATTACATATCATGCAATCAATTTAATGACAAACGTGGTCAGTGTGATCGTCATGTTAATGAATCTTCTTCCAATTTGGTTCAATGTCCTATAACCAATCGGGGCACAAAATCTATAGCTTCTGATGTAAGTTATGGTCCATAAACTGATGACAAGCACTCTTGTGGGTTTGTGTAGAAATACTCCTCTTCCTTGGGCTTTTCAGGCACCACAGATCTTGTAGTTGGGTTCCCTACACGGTCTGCATGAGCTACTTTCACTGAAGTAGAGAACTGGTTCCAGCTTATGGTCCCATTTTTGTACTGGTCTATGAGTTTCACCAGAAATTTTCTGTTTAATAGAATTGTCCTCTTGAATCCCAAGTACCTGAAAGCATAACTAAATTAATCTTTATATGCATGGTAAAAAATATGTGAATTGTTAATCCTATTCTTGCCTTTCTATGTTCTAGCAACAAAAAAAAAATTAAGTAAACTTTATGAACCTTTAAAGTTTGTGTTTATCATTTTATTTTTACTTTTAACCCCTTAAGGGTAGATTTTTTTGGTCTAAGAGTCTGTACATTAAAAGTAAAAAACACTAATGAAATTAAAAAATTTAAGATTTTTACATAAGACTAAGAAACGAAGGGGTAAACCTCATGGAATATTTAATTTCTAAAAAAGTTTATGCACCTTCTGTGGCCTTCAACCAGTTTTGCCATGTTCCCTTTGTACGAGGGAACAAATATATCACTTTCTATTGACACGTAATAATCCAGTGCTGCCATTTGGTTTGAATGGTTTCGGAAAGGGTCAAGTTCTGAGGGTTCCAATAATGTCTCCTTCTTCACCTGTTGAAGCAATTAATAGATAATAAGTTAATGTTCATTTTGTTTACATTGCCAGAAATAGTTTGAGTTCTGAAAAAGTTGTGTTTACCAACCAGATTTGGGAAGGCTTCTTTTAGACTTGCCATTCTTTTCTGTGATTTATATATGTCCCCAGCAGCAATATAAACTTGAATATTAGGATCAATGTTTAATGCACGTAGTGTTAAGGCTGTTTCTTCAGGAGTTAGAGGGCATAGACCACCTTTTCTTTTCTTCTCTGAGTCTATTCCTTTCTCTTTCCACCAAGGATAAGCATATCTTAACAGATTTCAAGAGTAGATAATGATTTTAGTGTACTATAGCTACAAGAAATTTACTTTCAAAATATTTGGCATATGTGAAAAAACCATGATAATTTTTACCATGCTTGCTTTACACTCCTACATAGTTTGTGTTTGACTTGTAGTTAAGCACACAATTGAAGTAAAAGTTTATGTTTAATTCTTTTGAATTAAATGTAGATTGGGTTGGATATGTGTTAAGAAAAGTGTTGGGTCAAACTGAGGAGGTTAAACACAGGAGAGATGTATAATCAAGGGATACAAGCCCATATATAAAAGAATATGACACCAGCTTCAACCTAAAACCTTAAGGCATTAGGTTATGAGTCCCTTGCACCACTCCAACAATCTTCCCCTCAAGTGTGAGTCCCTTCCACATTGTAAGGACTCCCCCTCAAGCAGACCCTTATTCACAAAGGAACATGCCTCCTGAAACCTCATGAAGGACACCACCTTCAACCCAAAACCTTAAGACATTAGGTTATGAGTCTTTCTCGCTTATATATTACTCAACTTTCCAGTTTCTTATCAATGTGGGACTTCAACTCACACTTGCACTCCAACAAAAAGATCATTAGAATTATCCACAAAAGAGTAAATTGTATGATTTTTTACCTTATAAAAAGGGGTGAAACTAAAGGAAAAAAATTGTAAGTGGGATCTCATGGCAAAATAAATTTACATATTCATCTTTTATGTGTTGTGTACCTATCTTACCTAATGAGAAAAGGCTTTTGTCATTACCGCCTCAAAATGTTCTTATGAGAAAACATGCAATTGTGATGCCAACTGAATACTTTTTTCTATGCAGAAACACAAGTCATAGAGAAAAAGCTTTGCTCCAATTAAAACTTTGGTGGACTAGTGTACTTTAAATGGTAGATTATGTGCAATTGTACAAGTGGTGTGCAAGTGCAACTTACTTTCCCCTGTTGAAGAGTGAATAATGTTGCTTACCTCATTTTTGTTAACTCATCAATCTCTTCCTTGCTGCATCCTTCATTGCAACCAGTGAAAGCTATCATGTCCATTTCATATCGAAGATGAAGTGACAAAAAAGTCCCTTTCTCCTTAAGAATCTTAACAATCTTCTTTGCCAATAGTTCAATTGGAGGAACAAATCTCAAAGCATGGTAATTCACTCGGCACCTAAGTTTCTGAACTTCTTCAGGAATCCCATTATTTGCAAGTCTTGCATCAGATTTGGTCAAGTGTACTACCCCATATGTTTTTATCCGGGGAAGAATCTGTATTTTAGTTAATATATGAAAATTGAAGTTAATTTTATATGATTTGAACACTAATATTGTAATTTACGTAACTTTATGCGAGAAGATTTGAATGAAATATTTTTTTAGTCATAGAAAGTAATAGGTGTTGGTGTTTAAATTTTGAAAAAAAAATTATATAATTTAGTCCTGATTATTTTTGTGCAAGTTAGTATGTAAAACTTATCCAAATCACTTTCGGTACCAATTTGTATCGAAAATTTACCTGATTTTTTTTTTAAATTAAGTGTTAGTATAAAAATGATTGATGATTACTTACCACATCATAGTAATATGACATATTTGACCAACTAATGGGTGGCATGGAATAGAGGGACTCTGTATCCACCTTCTGCTTTTGTTGTGGAGGAAGCTCTTTCAGTATCTGAACCTCATTTCTCAATGAATAAATGAAATAATCCACGTCGAATATATCTTTGAATTGGCTGCCATAACAAATACACATTTTTTAATGATACCATTTCCTTTTTGCCTCATAACCAATGAGTGGTTCCTAATGTATCCGTGCCTAAAAATTTTAGTAAGAAAAAAATTATATTAACTTGAAATTTTTGCAAAAAATTTCTCAATACTCTTTTTTTTTAACCTTTATAAAAACTCCTTTAATTGATTGCTAAGAATTATTCTAACAAAATTTGTACATTATATTAACTTCATTCATTTTTCAAAGACTTTAATTATTAAAAAATTTAATGGTAATAAACTAATATAGAATAATTTTAAAGTTTAATTGGTATACACGAGATATTCAATCACAATCCTTTATTTATAATAAATTTTACTCATTACTATTTTAAAAGATATAAATGAAAAGTAATGGTTGATTGACAGTTAAAAATAAATATATGTCAATTAAATTCATAATTTTATCTTATCATTTAATTCCAAATCATCGTTGGTCTTATTATTAATGCAGTTATTATAAGGCTAACAAACTAATGATTGTGATTAAATGATTTACATGTTAATCACATTGTGAGTGCCCATGATATCGTATATTTCTTTTGTTTGAAATTATACTCTATACCCTTTTGAGGGAATTGTTGGAAACTTAAAAAGAAAAACAGGTTTTGTAGGATTTCAATTTTCAAGAAACCTCCAAGAGTGTAATTTACCCTATAGAAAAAATAGTGAAAAGAAACAAAGTGATTCCACTTACCTATGATCATTCCAAAAGGAGGTATTATCCAGCTGAGGAACTATTAGTGTAACATTTAAGAATCTTGCAATGGTTACCATGTCACATATCTGCACAAATTGAGAAAACAATAACAAGAATTAAGAATGCTACTAATTATGGAAATTGAGCATTTGCACGCATCAGTAATGTATCCAAGTATTGGATCAATTTCAAATGCTTACTCCAGCTCTCATTTGATTCAATCCTCCATTGGAAGAAACCATTAGAAACCCATTATTACTCTCGTGAATCCCTGCATGGAAACATAGGGGATAAGATATTCCATGTTGCTAATCCATTTTGGTTAGTTATTAACTACAGTTGGGAATTTTCATCTGTGGACCTTAGCTTCATTTGGGAACATTGATGTGTGCAAATTCATGTAAAGTTGATGCGTATGGTTGATAAAATGTACAATGATTAAGTGCTTGCGTGCAACTATATACAAGCCAAGGTTTTAAATTTTAATTATGTGATTGATTTTTAGTTATTACAAGGAAAAAGGAAACCTGTGATTTTATTCCTGGACCAAGGTAGACAGAGAAGGCAAATTCCTATTTGGTGGTTTATGATTTATGGGTTATACAGATAATAGAAAATAAAAATATATCATTAATTTATGATTATCTTTTACTGTTTATATGAGATTCTTATCAATTAGAAAAAAGATGAATTACCTTCATATGGTGTATGGTATTATCTATTCTATATGAGATTTTAGCGAATTTTAAAATCACGAATGCTCTGGGGCATCAACCAAATTAGGCAGTCATTGATTATGGATCCTTTTGGCCACTTAGGTAGCATTTTTATGCTACAATGCAAAAACTTGTTTAACTGCAAAAATAGCCTTATTTCAAAATCGATAGTGTAACAACTTTCATACACTTATAAGTTAAATCAACAAGCTAATTAATTGTTATTTTATCTTTCTATATTAGTTTTTTTTAATTGATAAATGTTGTTATTAGGTTAATTTTGAGATTCAAGTATACCACCTCTCATTTTCCGTCACCTTTATAATCAATGTTACAACTCCCTTTCTAAGTTAAGTTAGTGTGTGAATAATTTTTTTATATTCACAATTTAATTTTTTATACGTTTCAAAATAGATAATTTTATATAATTTTAATTGTTTAATTTTAGTCCACCATATTTAAAAAATGAGTCATTTTAGTTTCATTATTAACTCACCATTTAATTTTTAAAGATTTTGGTGATGCAATAATCTAATTTAGCTATTTGTTTTAAATTGGATAGTGACATTTCTGATTATATTCATATTTTTTAAAATTGAGTTGCAAAAAAAAAAAAAGTTATTTAAACCTATATAAACACTAAAAAAAAGTCTTTTTATATCCTCCAACACTACTTCTCCTAAATTATTAACTTACCATCTAATTTTAAAGATTTTGGTGACGCGATAATCTAATTAGCTATTTGTTTTAAGTAGGATAGTGACACTTCATGATTTTATTATTCATATTTTTTTTTAAAATAAAGTTGCAAGAGAAAAATTATGTAAACCTATATAATTCCTAAAAAAAGAGTCTTTTTAGCTTCTCCAACACCAATTCTCCTAAATAAGTAAAATTTCCAGAAATTAAGATAATCATAGGGGGAAAAAATGGCAGAAAGATTAAAAACCTACTTGGAGGAGGAAAAGAGAAGGCAGAGTGAGTGTTTAACATGGTAGGTGTTACCATGTGATGACCAAGGCCTTTGAATTGCACCACAATGGTCCAAATCAACATCACAATTGCAACTCTAAGTGTCCAAAGCTTCAACAATGATCTCTTCCTAGCAAGCATGATGAATCTGAGTTTGTGACCCTTTATGCCACCATTTAACAACTCTTTGAATTTCTCATCCTCGACCATGATCAAATTGATTAGTGATTTTCTCATCTTGCTATAAGGCTTCTCTCTTATACTTTTCTCTACCTCTGCATCCTCAAAATTAAACAACCTTTTTGTAGAGCATTATGCGGATTTAATTAACTAGCTAGTTAATTTTGCACATAATTAATCTGCAACGTGGTAATAAAAAAAATAAATACAAAAGAGAAAACTTGTCTTGTGTATATGATTAGTCCTACAATGTAAATGGGAAAAGGATAATAATGTTAGGAAAATGAAGAGAAGCAGAAATAAAATGAAGATTGAAGAGAAACTTTTCTAGGGAAGAGAGAAAAGTAAAATTTGAAATAGAAGAGTTATGTTGGCGTTGAAGGAGAAGAATTTCCAAGATGAAGAGGTTCAGGAGGGTTGAAATTTAGAATGGAAAGTTGGAGAAGACAAGGTTATTTAAACGTGAGATTTCGAAAGTTTTACTTCGACGACACACATGGTAAGAAATAAGAATGTGGGTAATTCCATGTTTCTTTCATTGACCAATTTCAATGAATTAACGACGCCTTTCTACTATTGTTATACGATGTTATGAAATGCAAAAAAGAACATTTCAACCCTCTCAAGTAAGTAAGAAAATACTAATATTGTGTAATCACTCTTGATATCAATCATGTTAACATATTTCAAAGTTTAATAACATTGATAGTATAAAATATTACCATATCAATCAATTAATTAAAAATTATTGGTCAGATTTTAAGATAATTGTTATAAAAATAACAAATTTACTATATATAATAAGAGTTTAATTAGTATGTCTTGTCAATATAAAAAGTTTTACACTAATATTTCATTACAACTATTAAATATTAGCTTCAAACCCCGATATATACTAATTAAACTTATGTAATAATTTTTAATTCAATAATAAAATTATTTTTCATTATCAACACGCAATCTAGTTTTTCTTTCAGGTTTATTTTCACTTTTCTGTGTTTTACAATATAAAAAGTGTACAATATAAAATGAGTTTAATTAGTATTTACTAAAAGTGTACAATATAAAAAGTGTATAATAAAATTGTTGACTTTACCAATAATAATTTAAAAGTAATATAAATGAAGAGTTGTGATTGAACGTTAGTGTAAAACTTTTTTGCACTGTTAGTACTAGTTAACCTCTTATTTATATGACTTGTATTAATTGGTAAAGTCAATAAAATTATTATATATAAAGAGTTATGATTAATTGTAATTGTAAAACTTTTTACATTAACGTCTAATCATAACTTTTTATTTATATGATTTTTAAATATTAACCGGTAAATTTAATAAACTTATTCTAAATAAAAGATTAAGATTGAATGAAATATCATGGTAAAACTTTTTGTACTGAAAGTATAGAGACTAGCAGGCAAAATTTTTTTAGTTAAACTCTAAAATATATATTAGTTCATAATACTGTTAAAAAACGTTTCTTTGCTAAATAAGGCTCATTTTTGGATCATTAAATGAAAAGGTAAATTGTCGGATGTTATATTGGCCGTGCCATTTTTATCAGAAATACTGAAGCTGTTATTATAAATTATACTAGAATTTTTTTTTTGGATATTATTTTGGCCATGTCATTTTTATAAAAAAATACGGAAGTTATTATAAATTACACAAGAGAAAGTTTTTGGTATTATTTTGGCCATTACATTTTGGATATTATGTGATGAGTGAAATTTTAGAGTAACTGAAATACGATGCTTCTGATTCAGAATAATTTTTTTCGCTAAAAATTTAAGGTATGTTTACTGACTTTTTGACTTCTTAATTAAACTGATAGTGTGTGGTATACCTGATGAATTAAATGTTAAAGATTTTTATAAAAAAAATTATTGTGATATTTAGTTAAAAATTTTAATGTTTTCAATATTATAAATAAATTTTGTCATATTCAATCAATGCTGACGATTTTTTAACAAGACTAACAAAATTTTATAATATTCAATTAAGTGTATTTTAAAATAATGAATTTTATCTTTTTGTATTAAGGGATAGTGAGTTCTATTTGAAACAAGTGATTTAAAACAGGTGTTTTGCCTTCTCTTTTTTATGTAATTTTTTTTTTAAACTCTTAAAGAAAGCATAGAAAACATATTTCGTGCTTCACTGTTTTTACCAGTAAAATTTGTTTTGCTTAATAAAAAAACTAGTAAAGCATGATAAGATGGGTCAAATTTTTATTTTGATCAAATTTCTTAACAAAATATCACATAATTTCATGGCTACACACATTTCTCTACCTACCTTTTTTAAAGAGCACTCTCATCCTTTTCAAATATACATGGTAAAAGAAATTCCTAAAAATAGAGATTTAGGGTTTATTATTTCTAACAAGGATATTCAAAACTAAATCAACCTAAACTTAAAACCAAAAAACTAATGCAAAATATCTAAAGTTAATAAAAAAATTTGAGATTGGTTGAGTTTGTTTGCTTTATCAAATTTATAAAACACCCAATTTAGTTCGATTTACAGTTTAAAATTTAAAAATTAATACAACTCGAACCAAATGACAATATACATAATTCTTATTTGTTTTTTCAAATAATACCTAATTTAGATGACATGACTTATGTTATAAACATACTGGTGCGAAAAAATAAATAATGGACAAAAATGATACTCTGATTTCTACTAGTTAGATATGCGATGAAATTTTATTTTTTAGATAGTTTTAAAGTGAGGTTGATTTTTAGTAAATTATTGATAGATATTTAAATAATTATTAAAGTAAAACAAATTATTAAAATACTTAAAAACATTAATAACCACAACAAACATTTAATAACATATTTTCAAAACTAAAAAAGCAAATAAAACTAAACACTAAAATTGGTTTAATTTGATTTAAATTCTATAATACTTTCAAATCGAACCAAGTTGCACCACTAATACTCCAAATTTTTAATATGACATTGAAGCTTATCTTAACATCTTTATCGTTAGACTTATTATACCACTCACTATTGCGTAATTATGAGATTACTTGCAGATATCTAATTCTGCAAACTTCATACTTTAGATGTCTCGTCCATAACACCTTACTTTGCAAAACGATTTTATAAAGTTGAATTAGACCTAAATTCATAAATGAAGCATAATCAAATCAACCACCAAACACTAGCAAGATATTATGAAAGACTGCCATGATACCAAAGGAAACATAATCATCCTTTGCTAAGTGTGTTAATTGCCAAAGTAATTAAGTAAACACCCGAAGTAAATATTTAATGTGCTTCACTATTATGATGCTTAATGAAACTCTAGCACCAACAAACTTTTAAACCGAATGGAAATTTTAAAAAAATTAAAAATTGAAGTCCTCTATATTAAATAAGAAGTCATTTCCCTAATGACACCAAAAACTCAGTTTCTTGCTTCTGCACCACGTGTCCATGATTTCGACTACGCACCACGTGCACCAACTACATAATAGCAAATTGAAAAGTGCTAATTACTGGGAAACTCATACAGGAAATACTTACACTTTCTCACTTCACTCTATAACCCAGTAGCATAAGCAGGGAAATACTTTCTCTTGTTTGGTAGAGTGAAAATAAGGAAAGTGTCACAAATATAGTAGATCTTACATGTTTTATTTTTTGCTCAAAACAAATATGAAAAGTAAGGAAAATGTAAAAGAAATTAATCTTTCAAGATTACCCTTACTCTAAGCAGGAAAATTTATAAAAATCAAGAAATTATAAGAAATTTTGTAATTATAATAATTTTAAATTACAATTTTCCTTCCTTTTTTCCTTTTCTTTCCTCGCAACCGAACTAGCCTAAGAGCTTAAATTTCTGGCATCAAAATGAACCAGCTTCCATACAGAATTAGTGAACTACATAGTTTCCATTTCCTCAAGTACCATGGTGTACACAGGGAGGAAGATTCAGCATAATGCATAACAAATAGGAAGCACCTGCAAAACAAATTTAAAATTTCAAATCATATTTTCATTTCCCAGTTGTTAAATTTCCTAATTGATTCAGAGGATAAGCTACTAACATCTTGCAAGTCTTATTATTACTCCCTCCAAACCCAAAGCTTGCTAACTCCCACTATATATATCAAGGAGAAACCCAGAAAGATAATATAACAATAATAAATAAACAGTTATGCAATTTAAAACATTGTGAAATATTTACTTTGAAAGAAAGCTAATGGAGATTTCAGTGATATACCCACGTAGATAGATGCTCAGACTTGTCTGCATCTCTGGAACTTAGGTAACGACAGTGCTCTAGGAGGGCAGAATATTTTCCTTGACGCAAACGAAAATCCTCCTCAGATATAACCTTCCAACTACTGACCTAATAGCTTTACTTATTCGTTTAAAAATCCAAAAGCTTTCATGAGGAAAGCATACTCATAAGCTGTTTCATCACATTGAGCATAATGACCGCCTTCGCCAAAATGCCCTCCTATCATGCTTGTTTTCATGATGACTGCATGTGAACAATGAGAGCACGTACTATCTCGTACTTTAGCAACCCACTTAGCACCTTCCCAAACTCCAACCCTGAGAATGAATGTCAAACATCAACATTATTTTAAGTGATTAGAAGTTGCTAAACACATAATTAGGATGTAAAGAATGCATATATATATATATATGTAGACACACACACATATAAATAAATAAGCAAGAGTAAGATGCCTTGAATCATTAATTGCTGCCGTAACCAAAACTGAAGGAAAGCAACTGCCTCGAGGAATGTTGTCATAAGGAGAATAACTAAACATGGAGTCAAAATTTGATTGTATTTGAGGATTTCCAAATTCTTCATAATCCAAAATAGTGAGGGGCAGACTGGGATCCAACAATGTGTTGCATACATCTAGAAATGGTACCTTCAGAGAGGGAAAATTTAAAAATAAGAAAATGCTAAAAAAAATATGTGAAAGGTTGGTACAATTCACTCTCAGCTATAAATCAAAATAAGTTAAATTGTTTAATTAAACAAATATCACCCTTTTCCTTTTAAAGTTAAATTAATACATAACAAGCGAAGCAGAAATCATTAGCACAAGTATACATGATAGATGTGCATCATTGCAAAAGGCAAATAACATTTTACTTTATGAACATATAAATACAAGTTTCACAGAGAGGGAGAGCGCAGAAAAGGTAAACAGATTCAAAGAGATAAATAATAGATTTCCAGGCTCGGTGTGTATGCTTTCAGGGTATCAAAGTTAATTTGGTCCTCCAGAGACCATTTTACAGAGTAGGTTATTCATTCAAAAACCATTTGAAAGTAATTCTCCAAATCTCAAAGTTCTGCGGCTTCTGCCTTTCCAGTTTCTAGTTCTCCTAACATTGTACGTTATGAGAACATAATATACAATCTCTTTAGGTTTACATTTTAAAAGAGATCATTATTTAGTCTTTAGAATTCTGAGAAAAAACATCGTAATAAATTAATTTAAGCCAAACAATAGAAACATTTAAAGAGCTTAGATTTTAAATATCCAAATCTTTTCTGACTGCTCACCGTCTCTGAAAAGCTCAAAAGCTATCCTTCACATTAATGTAACGATCACCAATCTTATAAAACTTACTTTTAATATGGCAGCACGAAAAAGTTGTGGACACATATTCATAGCTGCACCAACAAGAAGGCCTCCTGCACTCCATCCAATTGCACCAAGCATATCACTCTGAACATAACCCTCGTTAACCAGGTAGTTGCCACAGGAAACAAAGTCAAATATTGAATTTTGTTTATTTAATCCACTCCCAGATTTATGCCACGAAGGACCTCCACCACCACCACCACCTCTGGTGTAACACAAGTTACCGCATACACAATATTTAAAAACACATATAAATTTAAAAAATCATAAAAAAATTATCCCGTTTATCATGGCCAACAGGGCTATAACATACAAACCATTAAATTTCATTTTTCAACTTGTATGTGTATCATAAGAAATAAACCTGTGTCACATATGAAAGAAGAAAAGAAAACTAACAAAACTATAGAGATAAATGTGAGGCAACCAACCTTACATCAGCAAATGCCACTACCCAACCACGGTCCAATAAACTCAGGCGATCTGAACACCAGCTCTTCTCTAGATCTTCCCCATATGCTCCATAGCCTACTAAGAGTCCTGGGGATTGATCCTTCTTCCAGGACACTTTAGAGTACACAATGGTTAGTGGAACCCTTACACCATCACGGGAAATAACTTCATCCCTCTGACAACAGTATACTTGAGAAAAGTCTTTCCATCTCTGTGAATTAAAACTCATGGCACAATTGTTCTTATCGCTAACTTCCTCTTGAATTGTACTTTTACTTGGCTCAAAAGTTGGGATGCATGACTGACCAACAGAATCACAGTTCACTTCCTCTTGATGCACAATAGAATATGTATGTCTTGACATGTCATAGTCGACAATTAAATCTGGCATCTGTTCACACCCCCAAACCCCACAAACGGAAAGAAAATTAATATAGATTTAAAGTTAAAGCAGTTAGATAAAATACTTCAACAAATATGGACTACTTCAACAAAATCATAAACATTAAATGATAACCTTCAAGGTAGCAATACAAATTTAATGAATTTAAATTACTATTAGTAATCGTGTATGCTCATTGAGTAGATTTAAGATGTGCCAATATGCAACAATTTATTTCATCAATATCATTGAAGCCATAAATTACAAAACCAGAAGCTGAATTATAGTCAGAACTCACAAGTCAAAGCACTATTGAAAACATCAAAGGCTCAGCTCCCACAATTATAAATAAATACAATTTATAGAGTGCCTCCAAAATATAGATTACAAAGCGTAATGACTACTCAGGAAGTATATATCTGGAGTTGACCAATGAAAATTACAACCAAATATTTATTTCCAGGTCTTCTAGTTTTTGTGCATATTTACTGAAACAACATATGACTATGTAAATTACTTTTACACTTCACAGATTACAATGAGAAAAAATCTGGAAGAATGGTAAAATTCAACAAAACTATTGCAATAAATTCCTCCAGTCTCTCACTGATTGTTGTTTTTGCAAATAAGTTGAAGCATATGAAGTCTTATTTTTTAATATATTAGCATATTAGTAGAGAAGAAACTAATCTGTTTATAGAATACTACAACGAAACTTAGAGTAAAATAATATGCTTTTTGTTTGATGTTTAAATTTTCTTTTTTAAAATTCACTTGACAGCAACTGAAAAATGTTACCACACATCATACTACATATATAATGTGGGTTTTATTAGGCAAGACCATGGATATAGAAAAAAAAAACTATAACATCAACAGGAAATATATATCATAAATTCTTTAAAAATAAATAAAATAAAAAAGTCACAAAATATTAGCAGTTGGCAGAACAGTCACAAAATAGATTTACACATTGCAAAGAAGGCTAAACATAGTATTGCATTGAGAAAGGAACTCGTACATAATTCCAAATCAAATTTCAAATCATGTCTCTACTGGAGGATAGTGAATTAAGTAAAGTAATAAACAGGCATCCAAATACATATATTGATAAATTTTAGAAGAATCAAGAATGCGTATTCTGACACATGCATCACGTGCCATCCTCAAAACAGCAACAAAATTCAACATTAGTTGACTATTAAATATAAAATCTTTACAAGCACATTCTATTTAATGATCAGATGAATTAAGAAAATCATTGCTGAATCTACAAGTATGTATTGCATTTCTAAGTATTAGTAACATACCACAGGTGATGAAAGCACCACACGGTAAACCGTATTGTTGAAGTCATGATTAGAACCAGGACTGACACTGCATGTATTTGATGGAAGAGGAAAGTACCAGGGTCTCAAGTCTTCAATATATACTTGATGCTACACAGTAATTCAAAGTAAAAAAAATATGTTAATGCATGTAGGTTTTAAATTGGAATAAAATAGTTTATTTTATGTTTCATCTTAATGAAACTTTATTTCGAAAATAATCACTGATATACTTTAAAGGTCTATTTCAAACTACCAGCTGCATGAAATGTCTAATAGTCCACAATCTCTGCAAAAAGATCCTATCCAACATCTACTACTTTAGAGTTGAACATTCATAGTCACATAATGTTATGGTCTCTTGTGGGAATGGGAAAATAAGAGGCAATGAAATTTAATCCCCTGATGACATATTCATTGCATATTTGTCATTGTAACAGAATACAATTTAATAATAATATGACTCGACTTGTAAAACAAGTATAGACACGCCAAAACAGCAATATAGATTCTATTTTTATGACCATTTCAATTATACTCTTCCAAACATATATATATATATATCTTCATCAAGTTACTACATTCAATTACTATTGGTTAAGTATCATACACCCTGGAAGGAGCGTACATGCACAAAGGAATTAGGAAAGGAAATATAGTGACAAACTCTTCTGTGTTATCATATTGGAGTATCCTTTATTCATTCTGTAGTTTACAGGGCATATTCATCAGAATCAAATGGTTTATATGCGGCAGAGGCAAAGTAGAAAAAATATGATGACAAAAACCTTTCAGTTAAGTGGTAAACTAATAAAACTGAAATTCATATACCTTCAAATCAATTTGCAAAGGAAAGTTCAATGAGCATAGCAGAGGAAGACCTTTCTTATTGAAGAAAAGAACCAAATATCCATTAAAAATATCCATATCACATAGGCTCGTATCTTTATCTGGAAGGATGATATTCTGAAGTGAAACATAATCATAACAAAGAGGAGTTAGAGACACAACAGCATTTACAAACACACACACACATAATAATGAACTCAAAATCAAGATGTATGAAACTGATCACGAAACCTGCACTTTAGCTGACTCTACATCTTCAACTTGGCATCTAACCAGGTAATAACCTTGACCAGACCATTCAGCATCAGGAATAGGAGCATTGGTAAGAATATAAAATAAACCAGAGTGATGTTCCACAAAGTATTGTACACCAGAAGTACGATTACATACTTTTTGTAAACCATTTGACGTATCAACTGAATCTATAACATAAACCTGTGATAACCATAAAGATCAGCATATCACTAGAAAAGAATAATTTCATTAGGAATTTTATAGTAAGACAAATAAATTCCTTCCTCAGATGAAGTTCTTGAGTTTGAATTCACAGTTATGAATTTGCCATCTTTAGTGCTTGTTATGTCCACACAAAAGCTGGAATCGTTTTCAGTAAATACTGGGAGATCATCCATGTGATCATATCCAAATTTTCTACAGAGAACCCTGCCACAATACCATATGACAGTTAGAAAGGCATCTTAAGCTAAAGCCCACTGCTTTACCCAACCCCGAAAAGTGACAAAAAGAATATCCAATTATAAGATTTGCCTGTAAGGTCGCTGATTTTCATCTGATAGAGTATAGAACAAAGAATTTGCATCTTGAGCCCATGCCAAGCTAACAGCACCATCAACTTCCAATTTCGGGTCAATTAATCCACTTCTAAGGTCTTTTACTTGGAGCATGAATCGTTCTCCACCAGAAATATCAAGTGTGTATGCAAGGTAGTTGTGATCAGGAGAAACTCTGCATGTTCCAACATTGACATACCCTGCAATCAGAAATCACATATAGCATATAGGAGAGAAAAAAAAAACTTCAAGCAGAATTTAAACTATTAGAATACGAACCATCCTATGAAGGCTTGCTAAAGTCCAAATGACAGACCTTTAAAATTTAAGATAAACAATTAATTATTAAATATGTCATGATTGCATTCTGTTTTCAACAACAATGCTGGATGCAGTAAACTGGTACTTAACTAATTCCATTAAAATATGACAAAGATGCCATGTGTTAGATATGCATCTTTTGGTATCGGCTCACATTAACGATTGAAAAATCAGAAGTCCAGACTCATGAGCTTCCTGTCCCCTACTATTATTGTCAGGAATGGAAATACAAAACAAAAATAGTGAAGCTGGAAGACACATACCATATTTCTCTGCAAGTTCATTCCAGTCAAGTAAAATCTCCTCCCTTTTTGATCTTGCCATTCCACAGTGAAGGAAAACATTCTTCAGCCAACCAGTTTTCTCTGTTTCCAGCCTCCTACACAGTACAGGATATTCTTTCCCGTCTGGAATATACTGGTAATACAGCCTGATCAAGAGACGAGGAAATATGAAATCAATTATACCAAAAAAGAGACAGTGCAGAGAAATGGTACATTGCTATAGTTGGTTTGTCACTCCACCTGTCCACCAACAACAGTTCTATGCTTGCAATTACATTAGTTCTACATTATCTATTTAGCAATTGTGGCTTTTTGGCAAATTTGGGGAATTGGGAAAAAATATATAATAAAGTGGGAATTTTACAAACTATTTACCATTAGGGAGTTTTAACCATTGACATTTTTTTTTTTATTTTGCGTGTATTCAGGTGGCTCCAACTCACTTTGCGCAACTCAAAGTAAGTGGTGCTAAGTAGGTTATTAAGGGAACCAATTTTGTGAAGGTGGCCTCAAGTGGTTTTGGCCAACACAATCTGCGAAGTTGGCTCCAAGTGGTGTGGGGCAGCTTGTTATTTTTTGTTTTGTAAAGGTGAAAAGCTAAGTGGTATTTAGCAACTTGTGTATTTATTGTTTTGCATGTGACGCAACTGGCTAGAGACAACCTATGCACAGTCCTTTATCATGCCATGCAGATTTTCGTGCAATGGTGTGCATGAAAAATAAAAGTTCTGTTATTCTTCCTGATGTGATCTATACATTATTCTTGATGTGTCTGTTATCCTGTCAACAAACGCTTAAGGAACGAAATAGATTGGATAGAGTCACAACTAAGACAAACTTGTTTCAGCATTATTGTAATATGTAACTTCATTCAAAATTAATAATTTATTGAATGAAAATTTTTGTAAACTATTAAACAAATGCCTAGTATTTTTTTTCACAAAATTTAACACATAATGATAATGATATTTACATATGTGGCTTTTTAAACAACAAAATTACTAAAATTTTTTTAAAACTTGGTGTTATTGGCGTCTCAATTTGCATTGGTCGGCTTATCACAATTGGCATCACCTAAACAACCTAAAATTTGTAAAAATTGCAGATTGTCCCAAACAAATTGGTGTCACTTGCAGAACAAAAAACTACACAAGTTGCCAAATATCATTTGGCACCATCTTTACAAAAGAAAAACTAACGAGGTGTCCCACGCCAGTTGAAGCCACCTTCACAAACTTTGTTGCCCAAACCCACTTGGGGCCACCTTCACAAAATTGGTTCCTTTAACCACTTGACACCACTTGCTTTGAGTTGGCCAAAGCGAGTTGGCGCCACCTGAATACAGCTAAAAGAAAAAAATTTCAATGGTCAAAACTTCCTAGTTTAGTAATTAGTTTGTAAAATTTCCTACTTGGTATATACTTTTCCCCAATTTCCCAGTTTTGTCAAAAAGCCCAGCAATTGCTGTGATACACAACAATCAGCTTGTGCCACCCAATTCTCTACACCTCAAGCAATACATATGCGTGCATAATCAGGAGAAAGAAGTCAATCTTGACAATAAAAGCATATATCAATAGTAAAGATTAGATTCAAGTATAATCAATTTCAGTTGTCCATGTATAATTATACAGTTAAATTTGTTCCTCTCACATAAAAAGCTTTTATTCTCAACAAAGAGTACAATGTTACACCATTTACTAATCTGACACTAAAAATATTGTGACATCAATCATCTTACATACAAAGCAACGTTGTAAAAAAATACATATAAGCCAAAATTCTTGCAGAAATATCTTCTGCTAATTCATCAGTGATCTACTTCCTCTTTTATTTTTGGATAATTCGCTGATATAGTCTCTAAAATGATGAACAACAGTCAACTTGTAGTCTCTAAAGAGTTGTAAGGTTGGTTTAGTGGAAATGTCCACATGTGGGAAGGAGAGGTTATAGGTTCAAATTCTTACACTAATAAAACTAGCATATTAACAACTAACATTTGCTTAAAAACAATTTGTGGTCTCTAAAATTTAAAAAAAAAAAAAATTCTTTGCACTACAAGTGTGAACTTTTGAGTTTTGAAGAGTCCTAATAATACACATTCAAATACACTCTTTTATTTATTGATTAAAATTTATTAAAAACTATAAATTTCAATCTGTGTTAGAAAGAGTGAGTAGCATTTCTCAGAACTTATATAATATCAAACAATCAAATATCATGATAGCTATTACTCCATCCTGCATCCAAATTTAATTATAAGCAAAAGCAACAATAAAAGAAAATTTTAGAATCAAATATAAGCCAATTTTAATTACATTAATCGATTTAATGATACTATTTAAGAAAAACCCTAAAGTAATTGTATCTATATTTCAATTACTCTTTCTAATTCTTTATGTTGACATTTTAGAAATATTTTTTTGATTGAGAACGGTAAAATTAAATAATATTAATTAATTTTCTTAATTAGTATAAAGTTAATTATTTTTTGCTTATAATTAGGTTTGGAAGAAGTATGCTAATTAGTACAAAACTCAACCCATCTACCATACATAATACTTTGTTCAGTAAGTTTATGTACTCAAGTTTAACATTATTATTACTTTGTATAATAAGTGACCCATTTTAATTTTAAATTACTTATAAAAATGAAGCTTATTTTTAAAGACATGTTATTCCATTATCAGTGTAAAATTTACACTTATATTCAATTATAAATAATTTATGTGACTTTTAAATTAGTAATAAGTTTAGGTACTTAAGTTTAACATTATTATTACTTTGTATAATAAGACTCCGCATGACCTATTTTATTTTTAAATTACTTATAAAAATGAAGCTTATTTTTAAAGACATGTTATTACATTATCGGTGTAAAAGATTTTTTACACTAACATTCAATCATGTGACTTTTAAATTACAAATTAACCATAAATAAAGAGTTATCATTGAATGGCGGTATAAAAAAAAATCTTTGTATACCAATTATACTCTACTTTCCAAAGTTTTTATTTTAGGAATACTATTTCATTGGACAATAAAAAATAATTTATAAATAATTTTAATTACTTATGACCCATTTTATTTTTAAATTACTTATAAAAATTAAGCTTATTTTTAAAGACTTGTTATTACATTATCCGTGTAAAATATTTTTTACATTGACATTCAATTATGAGTCATTTATGAGATTTTTTTAAATTAGTAACAAGTCAAGTCAGCACATTTATTATAAATAAAACGTTATCACTGATTGGCAGTGTAAAAAAAAAATCTTTAAATATATATCAATTAAACTCTACCTTACAAGGTAAGTTTTTATTTTATGAATACTATTTTATTGGACAATAAAACATAATTTATGAATAATTTTAATTTAAAAACATAATTTAAATTAAAAATGAATATCGAAAAACAATTTTTATTTAGGAGCTTAAAAAATCAAAGCAATGCTAAGAAACTCGCTAGCAAACTCTAAAAAAAAGTTATAGAAATTAAAATGTTGGTAGGTTTCATTTGTGGGTGATGTCCAAAAAATAGGTTTTGAAAGAGATTATCATGGTGAATTACTATTTATCTTTTAGAATTGATAAGAGAAAAATAAAGGAGAAAGGTGGAAGAAACCACTAACCAGGGTCCCCAACGCTCAGGAGGAGTGGAAACGGTGGCTGGCAATCGCGCTTTCATCTCAGAAGACAGAACGGAACGGAGGTTGAGAGTGTCAGCCATGAACGCATCCGCGTAGCCGTTTTCGCGGTTCAAATGTTCCAACAGATTCGGGTCCTCCGTGTTCGACATCCACTCATACGGGTCCTGCCACGTCTTCCCGTGAACCGACACCGTGAACGGCACTTTCTTCGGTGACGGCGGAGGTTGCGGCGGCGGCTGCGACTTGCTCCGCCGGAAACACGTGAAGGTGCGGCATGACCTGGTCAATGCGGCGGTTTTCGACTGAGCAAGTGCGCGCAATGGGAATGCCATTACAAAAATTTGTGAAATTGGAAGTGCTTATATTCATCTAGTCATCATCACTCATCACAATGATCACGTTAGGGATTCAATTGTTTTGAAGACAAAATTTTTTTATTTTGTCTTTGAAAAATTTTAATACCCCTGTCCAAATCCATTTGTTGAAAAATTATAACTCTTTTTTATGTTTAATATGTAATGTGAAAATCAACTCGGAATTTGTATATAAAATAAAAAATAAATTTTCAGTGAAACTAATAATATTCATTTGAAGAGTTTCAAATTTAATTTTAATTTTTTATTATTTTAATTTTGAAAAATTGATTTATAAAAATAAAATAATAAATATTTGAGATTAATTAAATAAACCGTTAGGATTTTTTTTTTTGTTTTTTTGTAAGGGTTAGATTCTTTAGGGTAGTTGTTGAACTTCATAAATGTAAGATATTATTTAAAGTCCAAGTATGGATGTAAACAAAATTAAAGTTTATGAAATTTATTTGAAAAAGACATAAAGGTGAATTGTTATGCTCTCGTTAGCTTGGAAGTTTAAAGCAGCATATTGGATGGAAAATTAGAAATGGAGTGGCTAGTCTGAGTACGTTTGTTTTATGTGTTTTTTGTTTTTATTTTTATATAAAATAGTAGTGAAAATAATCAAAATATATTTAGTTATAATTTAAAAAATAATTAAAAATAGAAAATGTGAAAAAAATTGTTTTTAATGTTTTTAAAAATTAAAATTATGTAAAAACTTAGTAATAATATTGTAATTATAACCAGAATTATATATGAATGTATTTTAAATTATACATATAAATACTTTATAATATTTTTACTAAAATTTACTAAATTTAACAAAATTATTTTTAAAAAAATAAAAAATATCAAGTGAAAACAAATATATTTTTTTAATGTTGAAAACTTAAAAATAAAAACCTCAAAAAATGAAAATAGAAAATGAAAACATAAATCATTTTCTCAAACCAGCGGCTGCTTGACATAAGTGGGTTCTTTTCTAAAAATAATGACCTAAATGGGCCTATTTTTAAAAATTTTACCAATATGAGTATGTTTTTGGGTTTTACTTTGTCAAACTGCACAATTTCAAGTTGTAGTTTTAGTGTTACGTCAGTTGTATGCACACTGACCTCCAAGTTGGCACCAATCAATTGGCCAAACAGCTATCACAAATTACGATTTAATAGTAGTAAAAAACAATCTCATTGGGACTACATGAAGTGCAGAATAAGTTAAGTAAAACCGCAAACCGCACTTGCAGTTTTATTGGTCTTTGACCAACTGTTTTGCTTACCGAATGGATATTAACATCATTATAAACTATTGTTAAAATGTAAATTGTAGTTGTTGTCTTAATTTTCTCTACCCACCTTTTTGTTGTGGATGAGCTATTCATAGGCCTTCTTAAAGGTAATTTTTGTGACACTTATTCAATGATTATGCTCAATTGGCCCATTTAAAACACATTTGTTTATTCTTTGATAGATGATGTTAACATCATGGAAAATTATATATGTACACCTCAAATGTTATTATACACCTAGTTAGAGAAAGAAGAAAAGAGAAGCATATATATATATGTATAATATGATTTATGATATGAGGGAAAGAAATAGATAAAAACAAATAAGAGGTGTTAATGAGGGTGTATCATTACTCTAACGATAAATGGATAGTAAATTGGGTATTCAGGTTAAAAGTATGTAAGTCCAATGAGAAGAATGACTTGGATATGGGGAATATGGGTAAGTTCAACATAGTTTTGCTAGGTAAGTGGAAGTGAAGGCTACTAACGGAACATGAGACCTAGGAAGTGAGAGAGAAACATTGCTCCACATGATGGACAACTTGCAATCCATTGGGTCGGAGGGGCAAGGGCAAGAAGATTGCTAAGGTACTGGTGTTCTCTTGGAGATTGCTAAGGGACAAACTACCCACTGTTGAAAACCTGCTAATGAAAGGGATTCATACTTCTGTGCTCAATCCTGTTTGTGTATTCTGTAATAATGGAATAGAGACTAAGAATCACCTTTTTTTACAATGTCCAAGCATACAAAGGCTGTGGTATAAAGTTATTAGCTGGGTAGGGGTACAGACACCACTCCCGGGAGATCTGAACCAACTGTTTCTGTTATCCTCTGGATGGGTGGTGGGAAAGCGGAAGAAGAGGTGCATGTATGTGTTTTGGATTGCTGTATGTTGGTGCATTTGGTTGTCTAGGAATGCTATTATTTTTCAAAGGGCCGCGTTGGAATCCCTTGATATGTTAATGTCGATAAAATTTTTATCGTGACAATGGTTGTTGTATTCCTTTGGTTTTAAGGTAGGATGTGTATTCTCTGATTGGTGCTCCCACCCTAGATTGTGTATGATGAATATGAGATAGATACATAGGTTAGGTGGAGCACAGCCAAGGTATTACTATACTACTGTTTATCAGTTGAAACGTTGTGTTTCAACTGCTTCTTATATCCTATAATATAATATACTTTTGCTGTTCAAAAAAAAAAAAAAGGCAAGAAGATTGGTGGTCAACAAATGTCGGTTGAAGGTAGGGAATGGAAGTGACATTACATTTTGGGAGGACTTGTAACGAACGGTTTAATTAATAGATTATTAGTGGAAGAGAAATAAATGTTACAGGAAATTGAATGTTTAATTGTCTTAGATTAATATAGCAGTAGGAGAATAATTGAGTTTATTTATAATATTAATATTAGATAATTAATTTTGATAGAATAGTTGGGAGGTGAAGAGGGAAATATAATAATTATTTCTTAGCTTCAGAGAGTTTTGATTGAGTTTCAAGAAGTTTTCGGAAATTTGTTTGGAAGGAGATGTGAATAGTGTAACATCCCAAACTTTTATACATTATTTACACCATAAATTCTCTTAATAATTATTTAAATCACTATTATCTATATTCCCAAATATTGAGATATAAAATTTTTATTACATTATACTCAATATTAAAGTATACATTACAACACTTTTAAAGTTCAAAATAAGATATAACAGAGTATAGACAATTTCAGCTCGTTAGTGAATCTCATCGCCAGGAGAGACCCAGGGTAGCTCGTCGAGCGACAATTATTACCCAGCTAGACCCTGAAGATAGGAAAACCTGAGAAATAGCAGAACCCCTGTTGCCAAAACCAACCTACATACTGACATATAATTCTACATTCTTATGGCATGCATATCATAATTCATCTATCTCTTTACACCATATTCACACAACTTCCATAATAAAATAATAATCACATAACTTAACAACAATGTCTTTAAATTTAAAGCGTTATTTTTATACAACTCTCTTATATACATATTGAACTATAGAATAAACATCCTTTTAGACTTCCAACCATAATCCAACATACTTCATTTCAGAGCATTCTACCTCTCTACATCAGCACTGTTATCTGCTCCTGTACAAAGCATGATCATCACAATCATACAAAAAACACAAACATTACAAGGGCAAGCTTACATAATACGCAACATACCATTACATTAATCATAAAGCTTGAAAGTTGCACAACGTTTCTATTTAGTATCATTATACACATTCACTAATAGTAATCAATCAAACAATCATTCTTATGTTTCACCTGAACATAAGCACTCACAATCAATTAATAAAATAATAATTAAATATCATAATCAATCAAATCCAACACACTTATATTCCCTTAAATACAAGTTTTTCACACAATAGCAAGTTCAAACGCGACATATTCCGGAAGATCTATATTGAGTTCGGACATCGAGGCAGCTTAAAACTTTTTCCAATTGGCAACAAGTGTCCAATCTGTCTGTGTTACCACCAATTTAAGTCTAAACAATATTCATCTGACAACCATAAACTAATGTCTAGTGTCTACCTAACCCCCTTTGACACACAGTTGTTGTCTGAGTATGTCCTTTAGGCACCCCTTTGCATATCTAGTACCAAGACCACAATGTAAATCACAAAAATACCCCCTTGTATATCTTATATTCTAAATTACATTGACTCCAGTTGTGTCTCTAACATCAATGTACCCCACCAAACATATCATCAAAGGCTAAGTTACCCAACTCTAATTGCTCACAACCAACAACATCAATAAATATATTCTTATCATGCATTCCAATCAGATGCATCACATCACAATTCCAAATAATACATTGTCATTCCAATAATTTAATTCCAGTCACAAAAAATCAATTCAACCAAAATTAAGTTACCTTACCATAACTGCCACATTCAAACTATTCAATAATCATCCAATTCAAGATCAAACATCACTCTCATAATAATCATCAACTACACAACACATCATATATCTCAACTATGAAATTCTAATATATGTTAACTCAATCAACTCACATCATTATTAACAAATACACTAACTCAATTAGCTTACATCATAATTAACAAATATGCTAACTCATTTAGTTCAAATCAAAATCAAATACACACTATATTAAATAACTCAAAACACAATTAAAATAAAGGTTATCTTAAAAAGCTCAAAATATAGTCAAAATACTTGTTATTTCAAACAGCTCAAATCTCTCAACTACTAAATCACTTATCCATTAAAAAAAATCAACAAAAGAGCTTCCCTTATCTATTTCTCCGTTCAAAAGTCAATTAAAACATAAAGGGAAGAATCAATTGAAGAAATTACACAGGAACCTAACAAGAATCCCAACAAGAACCTTAGAAATCAAGATTTTCAAAGAAATTTCATCTTGAACGAAAATGAAAGGATCGAAAATGATCGAAAAAAGGTTTAGAAAACTACGATTAAATATACCTATACTGGTCACCTCTCAAAATCAGAAGCAATGTAAGAGATTGCGTTAGATTCTGTCACCTTTTCGATCACCATGCAAGAGACGAAAGATTGCGATGAGAGAGAAAACGAACGGCGGAAAAATTGTCAAAGGAGAAGAGAAATAATAAAATTAAAAAAAAAAGAATTTATATAGCATTGTGTTGTATTTAGTAAATTTAGTTTAGTAAATGCAACCCTTCCCTTTTGATAACGGATTCTCCGAGAACTTTCTGAAACTTAACTAAAACCCTCTGAAGAAAAAGAATAATAATTATTCTCTTCTCCCACATCATTCTATCACCAACCGAATACAGCCATGTAGTATTATCAAACTAATAAGTCCATCGCATCTCAAATCAATTAGTAATTTAAGTAAAAAAAAACTTAAATTTAATCATTTTCACTATTTATTCTTCGAATTTATAACCTATTAAATAAACATGTTCTTACAAATAGTAAGTCAAAACTCACTAAACTCACCCTACTCCCTTTTTTTTTTCTTTTCTTTCCCCTTTCTTCTTTTCTTTCTTCTTCTTCTTCTTCGATTTTCTTTCTTCTCTACTGCTTCAATTCTCTCCCTTACCATTTTCTTCCTTGCTTTGCATGGTTAGCTTTCGGTTGACAGATTTCAATGTGGTCTCCTACATAGTTTTTGTTGTTGAGTGATCTCTATTATAGATAAGTCTGATCTTGAATCAACAAACCTTTCTTCCGATCGTTTTCGATGTTGTCATTCCATTAAAAAGAGAATTTCTTTCATTCCTATTTAATTTGGGATTTTTGTTAGGTTTTTGTGAAACAAGTTTAATTAGAGGGAATTAAATGGTTGAATATTATTGGTATATTTTGTATCATTAATTTGGGATGTTACAAGACTCATAGTTTAGAGATCGCAATCTTAAGGATGAGTATGCTCATCTTTATATGTTTGCATTACATAAAAATGTAGTAGTTAAGGATAAGAGGGAATGGGAGTTGGGCTAGAAGGCGACCTAGAGGAGGGGGTTATGTGCAATGGGAAGAAGAGTTATTAGAGGATCTCAAAACAAGGTTGGAACCAATTTATTGACAGTAGAGGAAAAAGATCAATGGGTATGGACCCAAGACAAGTCAAGTTTATGCTCAATTTCCTTAACATATAGGTTCTTAGCTCAATAATATAGAAAACCATTTAGAGGATTTTTTCAAATGGGTATGAATGAAAGGTGTGTCATCGAAAATACAACTCTTAACATGGCAAATGGAAGCAAATCAATTGCCAATAGGACATAATTTACTAAAAAGGCAAATCATACACACTGACGAGGAGCTTTATGCGATTTGCAAAAGACAAGTGAAAACAACTAACCACCTTTTCTGATTTGCAGAGTGTCTTATCGTTTTTGGCAAGAATATGTTGCAGGTGGGAGATCTCTACATTTTTTTCAAATTCAGTTCAAGGTCATTATTAATTTTGAGACATGTACATGAACATTACAAAACGACAAAAAACATGGTCTTTATTTGGTTTGCTGTGATATGATAGATATGGAAGGTCAATAATGTAATTGTGTTCAATACAAAATGTTTCGACTTACCATTCAAGCAAGACAATTAAGTTCATGAGAGTGATGTCGAGGGACTACCTTAAGATCATACTCTCTTGGGTAAAATGGTTAATAAATCATCACTTTTGTGTTTAAAGGAATATGAATTGTCTCACATGTAATCTGTTTTGTTTTTCTTTTTTTTTGGTTATATTGTAATTTTGTGTTAATTCATATTCGAACAAGGTGTGGATCATATTCCAAAATTGGGGTGAATCTGATTCAGAATAAGTACAATTCCCAACATCCTTGTTTTTCACTGTGATGGAGAGAGATTATTTCCCTGCTTCAGGAGATCAATATTTGTCAAAGCATCATTCATGAATGGTGTGGAGCAATAAATTTTGATTGCGTTTCTTTTGATTATGTTGATTCTCTTTTATCTCTTTTGAGAGATGCTAATTGTAATGTAGCAATAAATTCTTCTTGTTCAGGGTATAATTCCACTTCTCTCCCCTAAAAACAACAGTGAAGGAAAAATTAAAAAACAAGATATAAATGTTATTCTTAAAATGGAGTAGTTAAAAGATTGATAGTGACAGAGAAATAAAATGTTGCAAAAATTCAAGTTTAAATTAATACACTGAGAATAAAATAAAACAAATTAAAGTTTTTCTGTAAAAAAAAAAGGTGTTATATTTAAAATACAAAAAGAAAAATTATGAATTTTAAAAAATAAAAGGATAAAAAATACATTTAAGTTTAAATTCAAAAACATTTATGCTTGCTTATAAAAAAAGTAATATTTATGTTTAAAACAAAGTTCAAGGCTGGATTAATATAACAAAAAAAGGTTAAAATTACATAAGAATAAAATATAATTTATCTTCAATTTGTTTAAGACTTCCCAGGTGTGAGCAAATATATATAATTTAGGGCCAAATAACTTTTTTGGTTTGTAAAATTTTGTTGTTTTACTCTTTAAAACTGATGTATTACACTGCACATATTACTGTTAAGTTCCTGTTCACGTGGTTTTCAGAATAAAGACTAAAATTAAATAAAAAATTATTTAAATGATCAAAATTAAAATAAATTAAAGGATAAAATAAAAATTAGGCTGTTTCCTAAGAGAAAAAAAATTATTTAAGCCTTTGATTTAAATTGTAAATTGAAAGCATATATATATAAAGGATCACAGTTAAAGACAGAAACCAACCTCAAAGCCATTCTTTCTTTCTCCTTTGTTACAATGAAACACCCCTCTTTGTCATGGCTTCTTCTGATTTTTCTAACATGCTCAACCCTTCTTACTGCAACAAACTCCTTAACAATTCCAAGGCTGAGTCCAATTCCTGAGTGGGAAACAACACTACACAACCACGAAGTTGAAATTGATGCAGATGAAGTCAAAACATTTTACTTCAAACAGGTTTTGGATCACTTCAACTATAGGCCAGAAAGCTACACAACATTTCAACAAAGATATTTCATTAATTTCAAGTACTGGGGTGGTGCCAATTCTAGTGCCCCCATATTTGCTTACTTTGGTGCGGAAGCACCAATAGATAACTCTCCTAACAGAATAGGATTTTTAATTGATAATGCTGCTTCCTTTAAGGCCCTCTTGGTATACATAGAGGTATTGTATAAACAACTCTTTCTTTCTATTTTCTGCGAGTGAACTACCATTTTGATCCATGACAATTATATGTATTATTACTTAACTTAGAAGAAATTTTTAGATAAATTAATCTCTAATATCCTTCCCATGAATGACTTAATTTCTGGGAAAAAATTGGAGGTTCACTCTTTTTATTCACTCTATTGAATGACAATTGGATTTTTGTGACTCTTTCTTTTGTTATTAGCACCGGTATTATGGGAAATCAGTGCCATTTGGATCCAGGGATGAAGCATTGAAGAATTCAAGCACTATTGGGTATTTCAACTCAGCTCAGGCTTTAGCAGATTATGCAGAAATACTCAATCATATAAAGAAGACATTACACGCCAAAAATTCCCCGGTGATAGTAATTGGAGGATCATATGGTGGAAGTTAATTCCTCAAATTAGTCTTCATTCTTAGTGTTCCAATTTTTACCTTGGTTATGCATTAATTAATAAAAAATCTTAGTATAACTTTGTTGTGAAAATGAATTAAATTATCATTTTTTTAGATTTACTTTTATATTTACTTTTATTATATCTGATATCTCTTTTTCCTTTTGCATTTCTTTGAGCATTCCTAAGAAAGATTAGTGTAATAATTTATAATTAAAAGGGAGTCAGGTATAAAAAACAAATCTCATGAGGATAAAAAAATTGAAGAGTATATGACAATTTGTGATTGGATCAAAGTATCTCTTAGTACATATACTATTTACACTTAATATATTATTCATTATTGTGGAAATATCCTTGTTTTTGCAGTGCTTGCTTCATGGTTTAGGCTAAAATATCCTCACCTAGCAGTTGGTGCCTTGGCCTCATCAGCTCCAATCCTATACTTCGATAAAATTACGCCACAAAATGCTTACTACTCTGTTGTCACAAGGGATTATCGGGTAATTATGACCATAATCTGATGTTTTTATTTTTTATTTATTTACTGTTGATGTAATTTATAAAGGTGTTAATTTGATGAAGAAATGGTATTGTAGGAAGCCAGTGAGACATGTTACAAAACTATACTAAAATCCTGGTCTGAAATCCACAGAGTAGCTTCTCAACCAAATGGTCTAGTCACTCTCAGCCAGCGATTCAACACTTGCCAGTATAAACACTATTTTCATCCCCTCCCTTTAGCTTGTAAATAAATGCTCTAGCAAGTCATTCTTCACCTGTTCATATTCTTTAATTTTATTTATTTTTTTAACTATGGTATTGATTCGCACTAATCATGGTCGATAACTATGCCTAACACAAGAAGGATCCATAATACACACAAGTTTATTCAACAAAGTTTGTTTTATACTCAAAGTGGTATAAGAGGATTTGAATATTAGTGTTTGATTGGTTTAATTTTGTTTTTTAGTTTTTTAAGAGTTTTTAAAAATAATTTTCAATAATTTTTTTTAGACAAAAGATAAAAAGAAAATTTGTTCAATAAGTATTATTTAAAAACTATTTTAAAGATACAAAAATGAAAAACGTGTTCATGTTTACAAAAATGTCATTAATAAAAAGTAAAAAATAAGATATTCTCATTATATTTTGAGTTTTCAAAATAAAAATAGAAGACTCAAAAGTAAAACTATTTATAATTATTTCTTTTTTAGTTTTAAAAATTAAAAAAAACATAATTATTTTCAAAAACTGTTTTAAGAAAATACCGACGAAATGAGTTTTTTAATTTTTAAATATTAAAATACTAAAAATATCTTTATAAAATTATTATGAAAACAAGCAACTAGACTACTTAGTCTTAGTTAAGAGATGCTTAGTGCTTCTTATTTCAACCAATGTTGTGAGTTGCACTTGCACCACTCTTCACTAAATGATGTGGCCCGCAGGAGGAGCAGAGCCTCTTGTTGTGATGGCCTTCCAAAAATTTTTGTACACAAAAATATTTATATATAAAAAATCCTAAGCGAATTAAGTTATCATAAAAATAATTAAGTTCAATATTTTAAGACAAACTGAAATATTTTTTTTACAAAAATTAAGAGAATAAAAAATACAATTAAGTTGTACTATCTTTTTTCATAATTCATTTTTTCTTACAGTTATTATTTTCTATCATATCACACATCTTATCCCACCAATCTCATTTTCTTTTCTTATTACTTTTGCAATAAATGGTACATAAAAAAGGGTGTAAATTAATTTGCTAGTTTAGTTTCTGGTGTTAAGCTTTTATATATTTCATTTACTTACAGTGCCACATTTTGCAGTACATTAAACCAATCTTATGAATTGATCAACTACCTGGGAACTGCGTATACATATGCTGCTCAATATAATCATCCACCAAAATACCCAGTTAATGTGATTTGTGGTGGCATTGATGGAGCATCTAATGGAAGTGATATCCTAAGTAAGATAGATGCAGGTGTTGTGGCTCTATGGGGAAACAGCACATGCAAAGTTAATGGCCCAACTAATGTATCTGAGACCACTATTGGGTGGAGATGGCAGGTAATTGCATTTACAAAAGTGTATGTTCTTTTAGAATTTTCATTTGCTTATACTTTGCTCATATAATTTGGTACTAGATTAAAGTTCATGCATCGTTAATATAAAAAGATTTTCTACTATTATTCAATTATAATCAATTGTTTATATATATTTTTTTAAAATGTTTATTAATAAAGATAAATAATTGTGATTAAATAATTTTGTAAAACTTTTTTTCTTATTTGATAATACCATTATTCTCTCAACTAAATTGGATATAAAGATGGTGATGGACATGACACCCCAACAAATTTAAATACATTATGTGGTATGAATGTGTTTTTTAAGAAAATAGAAAAAATAATTAGCTACTTGTAGGATATTTTTCCAATCGTTGTTGATTATGTCTAATGAGAGTATTATGAGACATTCTAATAATATTTATATATAAATTAATTTTATGTTTTTATCTAAGTACGAATTATATCTTTTATAACAAATATATTGATTTTATAACATTACTTAATAATCATTCAAACAATAATTTGTGATAGAATCTATAAAAATGTAAAATTACTTTTTGACTGTTTTACATATCACCCTTGTACTCTAAAAAAAATGCCACAAATATTTCTAGCTAAATTGCTAAGATCATATAAAGACTTGTTCCCACATGAAGGGCTGCAATTGATTAACAATTGTATTAAGGGTAATTTGGGCATATCATGATAAAAGTGTAGGGTAGATGATAATTAATGAATTAGGTTTGCATTGATAATTATATCCAAGACTAGTAGTCACTGAGTCAATCATAAAGGGTACCCCATGCTCTAATTGTTTTAGAAAGTGAAAATTAATTAGGGGAAAAGGAGAATTTGAATCAATTTTCACTCGTTTATTACTTTGTAAAGGATTAAAAATCAGTTTCACTTTGAAATTTCACATTTACTAAGACCAAATAAGTACGTGCATGGTAATTTGATTTCTAAAATTTCCACCTATGCCTTTAATCAGTAAGAAATTAAATATGTTGCATAAAAAAAGAAGAAAAAACCCTAAAAATCTAAAATGCAATGATGCTAGAAGGAACCGTTCTTAAGGCATATATACTCCAAACCACCAATAACACGTTAGCTTGATTCTTTCGCGGATGCCATTAAATTGACGAGCACTATAACTCATAGCTGCCACGCACCAACCAGCTCTATTGTTAATAGAGCAGTCAAAACCAATTGGGTCAATTCGGTCTACTATAAATAAGAGGTGGGTCAAGTAAAAAAAAAATAAGAAATATATATTGTAATAAAAAAAAATGATCAGACCTATTTAGAGTTGATTCATACCGATTCTATCTGGATAGATTTGGTAGCCGGTATTGAAACTCACTTTTAATTATATTTTATTTTAATGGTAAATTTGTATTTTATATAATTATTTTTTGAATTTTAAATTATTATATTACATAATCAAATAGAAAATAATTTTTTTTAATTTTAAATAAATACTTAATAAAATAGTTAACTTTAAAATTTTTAAAAGATCCCTTTTTTAAAAATAAATTTTTTATTTTTTGGTGATGGGCTGACCTTATAATCCACAAACTCGTGGTGGGTTAGGTCAGGTCAGTAGATTGAGCAAGAAAAGAGAAATGAGTTGGGTTGAGTTGACTAGCTTGGCTCATTAAGTCTGACCTACTTTAACCCATTTAATAAACATGTTTACTCAACTCGGCTGACGATTCTTTCTTTTATGGTTAAAAAAGTGAGCTCAATTCGGCCCAACAGGGGTTGGTAGGTTAAACGGGCTGGCCACCAACCCACTGAGAATTAAAAAAAAAAAGAATTTTTTTGACTATTTTTAAAAAATATTAAATAACTTATGATAGCACTAATTTTAAATTTAATGAGTTTAAAATAAAAAAATGATAAATTATATTCTCCACTAAAAATCTACATTTACGTGTTAAATATTAGTTTTAAAATAAAATATTAATTAAATGATATCGACAAACTAAAAAATATATTTTCATGGAATATAGGTCAAATAAGTAGCATAATAATTTAAAACTTAAAAATAAAATAAAAAATGATATTCACATAATAATGAAAATAAAATTTAGGTGGGTCAATTTGACCCACCACAAGTTCAACTTGGGTGAGCCGAATTATAAGTGTGTCAACCCGTATATTCAATACAATAAGCTCACTTTTTAATTTTTGAACCTGTCTCATCCTAAACCCGTGGTGGGTTAGGCTAACCCATGGGTCCGAACCCATTTTGATAGCTCTAGTCATAAGGAGTGTTAAAGATATATGATTAATTGATTACATGTGTTTGATACTTATAGTCCCAAAACTAATAATTCACATCAATAAGCGTGTCAACCCATATATTCAATATAATAAGCTCACTTTTTAATTTTTGAACCTGTCTCATCCTAAACCCGTGGTGGGTTAGGCTAACCCATGGGTCTGAACCCATTTTGATAGCTCTAGTCATAAGGAGTGCTAAAAATATATGATTAATTGATTACATGTGTTTGGTACTTATAGTCCCAAAACTAATAATTCACATCAAAAGGTGAGAAAAATAGGAATCGACACATAATTATTTTTCACATAAAACTGATAAAGGAAAAATCACGGAAAAGACTAGAGAAATACTTTCATTAAATGGAAGTAGAATTACAACATCTCTCTAAATATAAGAAGAGAATAATTTCACACACTTTCTTCTACTAGGAGAATACATTAAATTAAAACTCTTGTTCCTAACTCTCTCAAATGAAGAGCTACTAGTGTTGACTACAACTTTGTGGTGTGGTGCTAAAACTTGTAGGAAATAATGGTATTTATAGCGAACGATTTGTGCATAAGCATTTAATGACATTGTGAAACTTTTTTACCACCTAACCAATTCATAGGCTTAGCACATAGAGGTGAAGTTTTCATCCCTCCATTTTTTATAGTGACTTTATCATTGCACACATGGTTTCACAATCTCCCACTTACAGCTACTTTTGTTTTATTACAATATCTCTCTTTTTCCAGTTCTTGTTGCTTACATTTCCGATAAGCCAATTGAGGATCAACTCCATGCAAACTTGTTTACATTGATTGGCTTAATCATAACATTTGGTAGGTTGTCTTTAGTGTGAATCTGTTGCATGTCTACAATTCCTTCCTTTAATACTTCTGATGTGATCTTTGATGATCACTTGCCCAAAGGATCCTTTCTAAGGTGACTTGGAAGGGAAATGGATTTATGGAGAGGAAAGCAATGGGGTGAGGCGCCACAAATACTAGGTTTGATAAGCCAAAAGGGAGAGGCCACAAGGGAAGGGTCCCTTGATAACTCTTAGAAGCTCTCACAAAGGAGAAGGAGGGACACTCAAAGGTAAGAACCTCACAACCAATATGGTCTCTAGGATTAAACTCAAGTGTAAAAAATACAAGTGAGGGGAGGAGCTCCTATTTATAGAGGTAGCTAACCTTTTGAACAAGATAACCTAAAAAAGAATGGCTAGGATTAAAAGGAGAGATCTAAGGGAGGAGGATTGAGAAACAATTCCCTCCTTAGATCATCAAACTTGGTGCCCAAGCTTATCAAACCAAGGGTCAAGATTCCTTCTTATTAGCTTAGGGGATTTATGTAGGAAAAGAGGGGTGTACATATCAAGGTTACCCCTTATTTCCTTCATAAAGACCCAAAAAGCTAAATTCGCCCTCTAAATTCCTAAGACACATCCTAAAATAAAAAATGGACTAAATACATGTCCCAAATTAAATTCCTAATGCTCCTCAAAATTAAAATAAAGGAAAATTACATTTTATTAACTAAAGTCTCTGGCCTAATATCTTCACTCTCTATAGGAGGTGAAGTCTTCCTTTGTCTGCAAGGGCTAGGTCTTCTTCAATCCTTCTAGCCATGACCCTAGTGATAGGTCCTTGGCTAGGCATGGTCACATCATCTCCTCCCCCTTGGAGAGGATTTGACCTCAAATCCATGGGGTCTTCATCATTTTCAGCACCTATAAATGGAGACAAATCAGAAACATTAAAATTGGTGCTTACCCCATAATCCTCAGGCAAATCTAAAACATAGGCATTATTACTGATCCGCTCAAGGATTTGGAAAGGTCCATCTCCTCTAGGGATAAGTTTGGACTTCCTTTGAGAAGGAAATCTATTCTTTCTCAAGTGAAGTCATACCCAGTCGCCCTTTTCAAAGATGACCTCTTTCCTCCCCCTATTGGCGAAAGTAGCATCTCTCAAGGATTGGTGCTCTATGTTAGCTTTAACCCTTTCATGTAATTGTTTTACAAAAATGGCTTTTGCCTCTCCTTCTTTATGCACAACAACAGAAAGAGGAAGAGGTAAAAAATCTAGAGGAGTACGAGGATTAAAGCCATAGACCACCTCAAATGGAGAATTCTTGGTGGTTCTATGAACCACCCGGTTATAAGCAAATTCAATGTGGGGAAGGTACTCATCCCAAGACTTATGGTTGCCTTTAAAGAGAGCCCTTAGCATAGTGGATAAAGATCTATTCACCATTTTTGTTTGCCCATCAGTTTGAGGGTGATAGGTAGTGGAAAAAAGAAGTTTAGTTCCCAGCTTAGCCCAAAGAGGTTTCCAAAAATGGCTAAGGAACTTCACATTCCTATCTGACACTATTGAAGAGGGTATGCCATGCAATCGGACAACCTCTTTAAAGAAAAGTCTTGCAATATTGCTTGCATCATCCACTTTGTGGCAGGGAATAAAATGGGCCATTTTTGAAAATCGGTCCACCACCACAAATATGGAGTCTGTAGCTCGTTGGGTTCTTGGGAGCCCAAGGATGAAATCCATGCTAATATCCTTCCAAGGTGCAGAAGGAGCGGTAAAGGTGTGTATAGTCCATGAGGCATTGCTTTAGACTTTGTTTGCAAGCAAGCTATACATCTAGAGCAATGTCTATGGACATCTCTATGCATATGAGGCCAAAAGAATTTCTCTTGTAAAAGCAAAAGGGTTTTTGAAATCCCAAAATGCCCCATGAGCCCACCTTCATGGCTCCCTTTTGTGAGTAAGTTCCTAATTGATCCTTGGGGTATACAACGCTTACTCCCTTTGTAGAGATACCCAAGTACCCATCATGGGTCTTTAATGTGAATGTAGATGCAGAGGCAACAAAGATGGGGTCGAAATTCTTGTCAGAAGGATACATAGCCCGAATGTCATCAAATCCCAAGATTTTTGCACTCAAGGATGAATAAAGGGCATGATGCCTAGAAAGAGAACTAGCCACCACATTTTGTTTTCCTTTCTTTTACTTGATGATATAAGGGAAGGATTCAAAATATTCCGTCCATGTTGCATACCTTTTGTTCGATTTACCTTGACCCCTCAAATATTTTAGTGACTCATGGTCACTATGAATGACAAACTCTTGGGAGCAAGGTAATGCTCCCAAGTTTGAAGGGCCCTAATTAGATCATAAAACTCCTTATCATAGATGGGTTAGTTGAGGGGGGCACCATTGAGTTTTTCACTGAAATACGTAATGGGGTGCCCTCCTTGCAACAAGACAACTCTCACACCTACACCAGAGGCATCGCATTCAAGTTCAAATGTTTTAGAAAAGTCAGGTAATGCCAAGACTGGTGCATGGGTCAGTTTATGCTTAATTAGCTGGAAGGCTTTCTCTTGTTTCTCACCCCAAAGGAAAGGAACTTCCTTTTTCACCAAATCATTTATTGGTGTGAAGAGCGTGAAGAAATTAGGCACAAAGCACCTATAAAATCCAGCAAGACCATGAAAGCTTTTGATCTCTGTCACACTCTTTGGGGTGGGCCATTCTTGAATAGCTTTTATCTTTTCGGGGTCAACATGGACCCTTTTGTTCTGACTACAAAACCTAGGAAAACTGCACTATCTACACAAAAGGTGCATTTTTCTAAGTTACCAAAAAGATGATTACTCCTAAGAAGAGAAAACACATGTCTTAGATGTCCTAAATGATCATCTAGGTTCCTAGAGTAAACTAAAATGTCATCAAAGTAAACTACACAAAATTTACCAAGGCAATCCCTCAGTACATGATTCATTAAGCCCATGAATGTGCTTGGGGCATTGGTTAGTCCAAAAGGCATAACCAACCACTCATACAGACCAAATTTACTCTTAAAAGCAGTTTTCCACTCATCACCCTCTTTGATCCTTATTTGGTGGTAACCACTTCTAAGATCTATTTTTGAAAATATTTTTGCCCCATGCAATTCATCCAACATGTCATCATGACGGGGATTGGGTGCCTATATTTGATGGTGATATTGTTGATTGCACAACAATCAACACGCATCCTCCATTGGTCATTCTTCTTGGGCACCAACAAGACTGGTACAGTACAAGGGCTTAGGCTCTTTTGAACCCAAACCTTCTCCAACAGCTCATTCACTTGAGACTTAATCTCTTGGGTCTCCATGGGGTTGGTCCTATAGGCAGGTCTATTAGGTAGATTTGCGCCAGGCACCAAATCAATTTGATGTTCTATACCCCTAATGGGAGAAAGTCCTTTCGGAACATCATTAGGGATATATCATCAAATTCTTTTAAAATATCTTGAACCTCTTGAGGAAGGTGCTCATGTGCATGGGATGTGGCAGTGCTCTCAGCAGAAGAATGCAAAATGGGAGAAGGATTTGATGCCTCTTTGTAAAAGAGGAGATAAAAGGGCTTGTTAGTCAAAGGAGATTCTTTTAAATCACGTTTAGTAGCAAATAGGCTCCTTTTACTAATATTCCCTTTTGAAGGGCATCACCTTCCAACTCTCTCTCTCTTTACCCTTTTCAAGCTTTAAGGGTGAAGCTTGTTGTGTTTTTTTTTTTGTTTTTTTTTTTCCTCAACTCTTTTCTTTTTCATCGCAAATTGATCCTCAGCCACTTGAGAATGTGACAAAGGATACAATTTGAAGCGCTTTTCATTATGGGTGAGAATTATTTGGTTAGAGTGACCATGGTGAATAACTTTCTTGTCAAATTGCCATGGTCTCCCCAATAGGATATGACCAACCGCCATAGGAACTATGTCACAAAGAATCTCATCATTATAAGATCCTATGGAAATTGGAACCATAACTTGTTCATTGACTACCATCTCCTCTTGCTTATTGAGCCATTGCAATTTGTAAGGTTTGGGATGGGGCATAGTAGTCAAGGCTAGCTTTTCAACCAACCTAGAGCTACAATAGTTACAACAGGAGCCACTATCAACAAGGAGAGAACATACTTTGTCATTTACTTTACATCTTGTATGGAAGATGCTCTCTCTTTGTGACTGACCAAACTCTAGAGGTTGGCTTCCAAGAAGCCTTTGAACTATAAGAAGGTCCCCCTCATAAGGAAAGCTTCCTCACACTCTTGTTCAAAAGTATGTTCCCCTTCTTCCTCACTCTCACTAGAGGAGGAAGATGAGTTATTCTCACTACAAATGTCTTCTCCCCTCATGATCATGGTTTTATTTTTGGGGCATTGAGAGGCAATGTGGCCTATCCCAAGACATTTGAAGCATTTGATACTACTTTGCCTCTCAGTAGGCTTAGTAGTAGGGGGTTTTCTCTCTATATGAGGTGCTTTTGTATCTTGAAAATGCTTGGGTTCCTCTTTGGGAAAACCCTTGAAAGAGTTTCCCTTAAGTTGGTCTATCTTTGAGTAAAAGGGAGAATTTTTTTTAAAGCTTTTTCTCTTGAGTTGATTCTCAGATCTTACACAAAGTTCTACCAACTCATCAAGGTTTGAGTATGAAAGAAGCTCTACCTTATCTCTAATGTCAGAGCTTAATCCACACAAAAACCTAGCAAGAGTGACATTGGGTTGCTCAATGATATTGGCCCTTAGTATGAGAAGCTCCATCTTTTGTCTATAATCCTCAATACTTAGGTTATGTTGCCTAAGTCTTTGGAGCCTATCCAAAATATCCCTCTCATAATATGAAGGAATGTGCCTTCTTTGCAAACAAGTTTTTAAATCATTCCAGTAGTGAATGTCAGACATTTGTTTACGGGCCCTATCCTTGACTAACCCATCCAACCAATGCAAAGCAGAACCTTGAAAACTAAGGGAGACCAAAGGTACTTTCCTTTCTTCCCTTATTTCATAGCATCGGAAGAGTTGTTCCACTTTGACTTCCCAATCTAGGTAAGTCTCAACATCTTCCCTACCATGAAAATGGGGTAGGTCTACCTTTGGCTCCCAAGCATGATTTATGTTCGCTTGAGGAGAATTATGATTATATGATGAATGGGAGTGATGCTTATGTTGATTTCTATAGTATTCTTCTTTGCTAGAGCTAAAATGCCTAGATGGGGATCTTATGAGAATTCCTTTCTTTTTTCTATGACTCTCCATCCCATCTCTCCTCTTACTTTCTTCTCCTCTCTTTCTCTCTTCTTCCTCTTTTTCTCTTTTTCTTTCTAGTTCTTTCCTTCTTCTCCTTTCTTCATCCTCTTTTCTCTCTCTTTGCCTTCTCTCTTTTCACTCTTTTTTCTCTTTTCTCATTTCCAACATCTCTTTTTTTAACTCTTCCTTCTCTTTTTGTTTTTCCTTTTCTTTTATTTCTTTTTTCTCTTTTTTCTTCTCTCCTTTCTTGTTCTTTAGCCATATCCATTCCCTAAATTCTAAGTTAAGGTTTTCAAGAGTGTCTCCCTTAGAAGTTTTTCTTTGGTTGACACTTTTACTAGATGAACAACTATGTGCACTAGAATGTGTGTGGGAAGTCATGGTGTTTGGATGCTAAAAACTAAAGGGTAGGCCAAAAAATTTTTCTTTTCAAGCAACACTACTCTCTTTTTTTTTCTCACCTAAGGTGGCTTGATAAGTCTTTGGAACTCTTAACCTCTACACTTTTTTCAAAATAACATAAAATAAAATAAAAGTGCAAGAATGTAAAAGAGAAAGGGCTCTAATCGTGTTCCTAAGGTGTTGAAGGAAATGTACCACTTATCCCTTCTTAACCTAATTAACGAGGAACTACGCTAAAATTAACCAAAATTATTACAAGTCAAGGGAGGGCCTTAAGGGCACTCAAACTCCCAATCTAAGATTAAGTTTACACAATACAAAGAATAAAAAATAAAACAAAGTCTTCACTCCAAGCTTGTTAGTGTTTGACTCCTTTTGATCAAGCCCCTTTGAGTTGTATTAACCCACCCCAAGAATGCTACCCTTGTTTCCTCTTGATTGGACTTGCCAAAATCTTGTGTATGACACCTTTCCTAAGCTTTACTTACCAAGGTCGAATACAACACAAGAAAAAAAATAAAGGTGAATAACAAAACAAGGTTCACAAATCCAAGTGGATAGATTAAACAATAACAAACTCAAAGAAGTAAATAAGACAAGCAAGAAAACATAAGGCTCACAAAGGAAGGTAGCACACAAATAACTTTCCTAGATTAGCTCTAAGAGTGGAGATGAAAAAAGACTCAAACAAAAAAAATGAAATCAATAGTTGCACACTTAATAAAATTTAAGTGACCAAAAGCTAAAAAGCTTACTCAAGTAATTTTTTTTTTAATCACAAATGGTTCCTCATATCAAATGTTTCTACTATTAGGTACACAACTTCAAAATTGTCTTTCTTTTTTAGTTCTTTATCTTCTTTTTTTTTTAACTTGAACTTTTTCTAATATATATTTTTTTAAAATTTTTCTAATCATTTTTGCTGCACCTAATAGCTTGTTGAATTGAAATTTTAATGAGGATACTTGAAATAATAACGCTTGAGTGAATAAGCACAAAGCAAGGTCACACAATTTTCAAGCAATGCATGCAACTAAAGACAAAACAACTTAGTAGTTCCAAATACCACTGAACTAATGGTGCTTAAGGAATGATTTAAGGTTGATTTTGAAGTAAATTGATTACTCAAATTACTAACAAAATTCACCCAAGCTAAAATTCCATAAAGAGACACCAATAGTGAAGGTAAACCAAGTGGAAAGCTACTAATAATTCAACATAAAAAAGAAGCATATAAAGATTGAATTGAGAAAATATTTAAGAACAACAAAGATATTAATATACTTGAACTAAAAACATAAAAGACTTAAGAGACTCAACAAGAGGTTCACCTCTTAGGAGCTCAATTCAAAATGTTTTTGAAGGCTTTTTGTAAAAATTTAAAGAGGCTAAAACCTAAGGAATTTAAATGAGACAAAATAGGAAACTAACATGACTAGTATTTGAAAAAACACAAGATTAAGGAAAAAAATAACACACCTAAAAATAAAGCAAAAATTTCAGCAAGAGACTCAAAACAAAAGGCGCAACAAAGTGGCCAAAGTTGATCACCACAATGGTGTGGAAAAATCCTCAACCATGTGGGTTTAATGGTCACAACTTATTAGGCACACTTTAACATAAAAAACAAGGGAAAACTAAGCAATTTGAACACGGAAATAAGATGCAAAGAAAGGGACAAATAAAATTGCATCAAATTAAATGGAACATAGGCGCGTAGATAGAAAACAAAAGCGCATATAATAGCAAGAATAAAAAGCTATACTACTAGACAATAAAGGAAATAGATATGACAAAAAATGAAGGACTTTAAAATAAAGAGAGCAAAGAGATAAACAAAAAAGCAAGTAAAATTTTTTGAGAAAGAACGTGACATTTAGAAAGTGGCTCTAGATACTACTTGATGTGATCTTTGATGATCACTTGCCCAAAGCATCCTTTCTAAGGTCACTTGGAAGGGAAATGGATTTATGGAGAGGAAAGGAATGGGGTGAGGCACCACAAATACTAGGTTTGGTAAGCCAAAGGGGAGAGGCCACAAGGGAGAGGTCCCTTGATAACTTGTAGAAGCTCTCACAGAAGAGAAGGGGGGAAACTCAAAGGTAAAAACCTCATAACCAATATGGTCTCTAGGATTAAATTCAAGTGTAAAAAACACAAGTGAGGGGAGGAGCTCCTATTTATAGAAGTAGCTAACCTCTTAAACAAGATAACCTAAAAAAGAAGGACTAGGATTAAAAGGAGAGATCTAAGGGAGGATGATTGAGAAACAATTCCCTCCTTAGATCATCAAACTTGGTGCCCAAGTTTCTCAAACCAAGCGCCAAGATTTATTCTTATTAGCTTAGGGGGTTTATCTAGGAAAAAAGGGGTGTAGATATCAAGGTTACCCTTATTTCCTTCATAAAGACACAAAAAGCTAAATCCATCCTCTAAATTCCTAAGACACCTCCTAAAATAAAAAATGGACTAAATACATGTCCCAAATTAAATTCCTAATGCTCCTCAAAATTAAAATAAAGGAAAATTACATTTTATTAACTAAAGTCCCTAGCCTAATATCTTCACTCTCCATAGGAGGTGAAGTCTTCCTTTATCTGCAAGGGCTAGGTCTTCTTCAATCCTTTTAGCCATGGCCCTAATGATAGGTCCTTGGCTAGGCTTGGTCACATCAACTTCTCTAACAAAGTGATATAGAACTTGTATACGCTTTGTCCTGAAATGAAATGATGAGTTCCTTCCTTTATAACTTCTGCTCTTTACAAGGCACTCGATTGTCATAATATATAGTAATCTTTTGCTGCTTGTTCCTGAGTTCCTCCATCAACCTTCAAATCCAAATAGCTTCCTTGGATGCTTAGTGAGTAGTTGCTATGTACTTCTAAAAAAGAAAAACCTTCCTTTTTTTTGTTCTGGTGAATTTTGTATCCCTAAAATCTTGTTAGCAAGTCTAAAATCCTTCATATCAAACTCCCTAGATAACTATGCCTTTCAATTATTGGATTTGAGCTTTGTTGAGGCCTACCACCAATTAGGAATGGCAACAGGGCGGGTGCGGGTGTGGCCCTTCCCAACCCCGTCCCCAGAAAGTGCGGGGTTGGTTTGGGTTGGGGTATAAAAAAAGTGGGTGTGAAGCTTTAATCCCCATCCTCATCCCTGTTGGGTATTTTCGGGTTCAGGTATACCCGTAGATACTTATTATATTATTTTTTATAATTTAAATTTACTTATTCATTATTAAATAAATTATATATATTAAGTTATCAATTATATTTTAATTTTAAAAGTATATAAAGAATAATTAATAACAAGAAATTATAAATTAAAGTTTAAGAATTAAAATTTTTAATTACATATATAACTTTAAACTTATTATATAATTATTAAAATTATAATAGGGTGGGTATGGGTTTGGGTACGGGGCGGATAGTCACATACTCATACCCATACCCTTACTCGTACTCGATTCATTTCATATCGGGTAATACTTGTACCTATACCCATACTTGGTCAAAAGGGTAATACCCGTCAAAATCGGGACGGTGCCCACGTGTATAGGTATTTTTGTCATCCTTACCACCAATATATCATCTACATTCAACAGCAAAATAATGAAATCATTATCATCAAACTTATTATAGTAGGAACAATGGTTTGAACTCAATCTGTTGTAATCAAGGCTAATAATGAAGGAATAATCTCTTGTACCAACACCTTAGCGCCTACTTACCATACAAAGATTTGGTCAACCTACAAACCAAGTTTTCTTTTCCTTACTCTTCAAAGCCTTCTAGTTAGAGAATATATATCTCCTCTTCAAGTTCTCCATGGTGAAAAATTGTTTTTACATTTATCTATTCAAGATGTAAATCAAATGCAACACACATAACTAGAACAATCATGATTATGGTTAACCAGACAACTACTGAAAATATCTTATTGAAGCCAATGCCTTTTTTTTAGCATCTTTTGACCACCAATCTAGCACGATATCGCTTTACTTCCAAACCTCTAGAAGCTCAACAAGTTCCTATGTCTTCTTTCTATGTAGGCTTCCATTTCTTTTTGCATTGTTGTCATCCACAAAAAAGCATATGAACCACTCACAACCTCTTGAAAGGTTTATGGTTCCCCTTCTTTAATTAAAAGACAATACACATCATGGCTTGCCATGACAAAGTTTGAGTACCAAGATGGTTTAAATTTATGTCACATTGATCTTTGAACATCTCTTCTATCACTAAACTCATGTGGTTCTTATTCTTTGTGCTCATGTTTTACTTCAGAAGAGTCACCGTCATTAGACTTCTTGCTTGTACTATAGTAATGTCTTCGACAGTGCTGTCATTTTTCAACTTACTTTGCAATTCATTTTCTCTAAACACTACATCCTTGCTAACAAAAATCTTGTGGGCAATGAGATCTCATAGATGACACCCCTTAACATTGTTAGCATATCTGAAGAATATACATTTCTTCGATTTTTTTATCTAACTTCGTTCTTTCTTGGGATTTGTACATCTTGCACACAAGACACCCAAACACATGCAAGAAATAATATTTAGCTGGTTTTCCTTTCTATGTCTCCATCGAAGTTTTCAAACCTATCGTTGTTAAAGGTGAACAATTTATCAAGTAACATATAGTTTTAACTGCTTTTACTAGAAAGATTTGGCCACTCCTACTATTCTCAACATAACTCTTTTTCTTTCTAAGAAAGTCTTGTTCATTCGCTTTGCCACACCATTCGGTTGAAGTGTATGTCGAACTGAGAATTGTCTTACAATACCTTCTTGCTTGCAAAAAGCCAAAAAATCATCATTTACATATTCTCCTCCATTATCTACACTCAAGCACTTCATACTTGTGTCTTAAATTCCTAGAATACTGAAAACACATCTGACTTCTTCTTGATTAGGTACACCAGCAACCTCCTGGAGTAATCATCAATGAATGATATAAAATATTTTGCTCCTCCTAGGGATATTTTTGGTTATTCCTAAACATCAGAATAAATCAAGTCTATTATGTGCTTGCTTTTGGTAGTAACTCTACCAAACTTTAGTTTATGTTGCTTGCTTGTCACATAATGTTCATGCTTCTAGAAAGATAAATTTACTTCCTTGAGCCCAGTTAAAAGATTATGTTCCACAAGGATTTTCAAGCCATGTTCAAACATATGACCAAGTTTGTAGTGCCATATCATCGTCACTTGTCCTTGATCTGCTGTTGCAACTGATGCATCTTCTTTTTACAACGTATCTCCCAAAAGCATGTATAGATTGGCTACAACCTTTTCTGCTTTCAACACTACAAAATTTACTCCCACCACTTTTAAGATCTCACCTTCAATATGGATCTTTTATCTGAGGTCATCTAATTACCCAATGGACAATAAGTTCTTTGCGAATAGTACCATTACACTTTTTTAATTTGACAATACAAACTCTTAACAATTTCCAAATCGTTATCATTTCCCATAAACATGGATCCTCCTGAGATTGGTTGCTAAGAACATTGGTAGAGGTGTGTAACGTGTTCGTAATGCCCCTTATTACAATAAAATATTGCACACTACCTTTTTAAATGTCATATACCCGTGACAGTTTGGGTTAGGATGAGATTCGATCTTGAGCATTTGGCTGAGGAAGATAATGAATGTCTAGCTTGGGTGAAAGCATTTGAAATATTAGTTCCTTTCATCATGTGGCATGTCTTGTTAGCAAGAAACAAATTGATATTTGAAGTAAAGGAAACCCCTTGCTTAGAGATCTCTACACCAAATTAATGAGGTCGATAGATGCCACAATAAGACTTTCTCTGTAGGTTGGAAAATACCTCTATGAATTTGTATCCTTGAATGTAGATGATAATGTATATGGAGATTCACATTTGGCAACATTTAGAGGTGTGTCATGCAATTGAGAGGGAAAGTTCCTCTTTGTGTTTCATAGATTTGAAACGCACATTAACGTTTGATACGTGAAACTCTTTACTATCTTAAATGACCTATAGTTGGTATGGGAAGCTAGATATCACAAGGTACTATGCTATTTAAATTCCCTTAAGTTAAGGAAGTAGAACTGGTTAAAGATCACTTGTCTATATATGTAATCTCTATAGTAATGATTTTCATAATTTATAGTGTATATATGGTTATTTTTAGGTAATTATTATCAAAATCTATAACAAGCTTAAAATTATTTTATTTTATTTTTCATTATATACTTATTTTAATTACTTTGAATATTAATTTGGTGTGTACATCCAGACATGTAGTGAAATGGTAATACCCATCGCCATAGGAAATGACACAATGTTTGAATCTATTCCTTTTAACCTAACAAGATATGCTGAAGATTGCAAGAAACAATTTGGTGTTTCACCTCGTCCTCATTGGATCACTACTTACTATGGAGGCCATGTAAGTACTCTTTTGTTCTGTTTTCACTGTTTTCTTATTATAAATATTAGTTATTAGTTTTAATAAGAAAGATTCAAATATATATAATCTCTTTCTTCTTCTTTTTTTTATGTTGCTCGTAGCACTCAGTCAATTTTAACAAGTTCTCTACTGTATTAAAATTTATATGGATTGATTGTAACATTCAAATTCATTTGAATTCATTATAACATTGTAGAAGAAATTTGTCTTCTTGACTCTTGTAAACTTCATTTGTTGTGGCTAATGCAGAATATTAAATTTGTCCTTCGAAGGTTTGGTAGCAACATTATTTTTTCCAATGGGCTAAAGGATCCATATAGCAGTGGAGGGTAAGCAACGTAAAATACAAAAGCTAACATCTAGATTTTCTTGTTTCGATTAAAAAAAAAAAAAAGAAAAATAATATTTTTCTTCTGAGTATTTTAAAATAGCTTTGTATGAATCATCTATATTTCAGGGTTTTGGATAACATATCAGACAACATTGTTGCCGTTCATACAGTTAATGGTATATGCCACTTTAATATACTTTGGTAGTATCTTAAATTTGATAGCTTAAATAAGTTTTTTTATTTTTAGAATTTCACTAAAAATTAATTTTAATTTTTAAAATTTAAAAATATTTTTTTATTTTCTAAAATTAATTTGTTTTTCATGAATTTTTTTAAGAATTAAAAAAATGAATTTCAAGATAAAAAATAATTTATGGTAAAATTCTAAAAACAAAAAACTTATGTTATCGAAGTGTTGCGTGACATTTGATGTTAAGAAGCCCGTATCTGGATTAGGCTTTTGCTATCAAGGTTTATTGTTCTCGTCGTTCTTCCTTCTTATTTTGTATCATTTTCCATTAAAACATGCAATTAAAATTATAGCATGAGAGAGAAACTTTGATTTTTCAGGATCTCATTGCTTGGATATTCTGCGAACAAATGAAAGCGATCCAAGGTGGTTGGTTGAACAACGAAAGAAAGAGATAAAGATAATCAAAAGGTGGATTACTCAGTACTATGCTGACCTTCATGAACTCAAACACAACCCAAAACTGCACAACGAATGATGGGAAAATCAACTTGATAAATATTTAAAAGGCTGTGTAATATATTAAACTTTGATCCGCTCACCATTAATTAATTTATAACTTATGATATCACAAACAGATTATATGATATGTTTAAGGTTTTTTTCTTCTTCTCATAATTATATGTTGAAAGTAATATTATTACCAAATATTAGAATTATTTGTCGGATTTCTTCTACATTGAAGGTCTTACCCTTAAATATTATAACATTTTTCACAAGCAAAATACCTCACAACGTATCCAACCAAATTACTCTGAGGATATCATTAGTGAATTTTCCTTTTGATTTAGAAATACCGAAATATTGTCAAAAACTAGATGTTATCAGAAGGAAAAACACTCAAGTAACCTAAACATTTATAATTGTTCATCCAAACTAGATAACTAGACTTACAGGTAAATAACAAGTGACTTATAGATTCTGGTTCCATGCAGCAAATAGGACAAATATCATCAGCTAAAAAAATTATGTTTCTCTTTGCCAATTCAACCTTTATAGGGATCTTATTATGAACTACCTTCCAAAAAAATGCCACAACCTTATATGACACCTTTGAATTCCATAACCTTTTAAAAAATAAAGAGTTGCAATCTTGAAAAACCTCATAGCTAAACATTATGCTTCTTTCACAAAATATTGAGCAAAATTACTAAGACTGCCTCCCCATCTATCCTTCACATCTTGCCTTATTTGAATCCCTTCCAGAACCCTCTCCAACTCCCTCACCCACTTTTCCTCCCAACTAAATAGATCCATTCTCCAACTAAACCTCCATCCCAGCTTTGATCATACCAACGCCCAACGTCAGAAAAGAGGGTCTCTCTTTGGTTGGAAAATGCATATAACCTAGGGAATGGAGATTTAAGCCCTCCCAACACCTTCTACCCCCCTCCTAAAATTTGATAAAAGACTTATCCCCTACTAAGGGCTTGACTTTTTTAGAGAATCACTTTCTCACCCCCTTATAAAAAATTACCTTCAAAATATCATTCCACTAGTAGGACCCTCTTTTCCTTTACTCACTACCATATTTCTTCTGATGTCTTCCCCATATCTAACCCTTAGAACTTGGATCCAAAGAGAGTTACCCCCCAAAGAATCCTCTAGCGCCACTTACCAAGAAGTATTTTGTTAAATCCTAACACATCTTTGATTCTTAAACCTCCTTGGTTTCTTTATCTCTATATATCAGCTCCCATTTGATCCTAGCTACTTTGTTGCACTCTTTTGATCTACCACAAAAAAATTGCCTTTACGTAGTCTAGATGAAATTGGACACCTTCTTTGGAATCTGTAAAAAGATATAAAATAAAAAAGAATGGAAGAAAAGGTGGATTTGATCTAGCAAATCCGTCCTTCCAGAGACAATCTCTTTTTGTTTCCATGGTGTTAATTTAACTCTCATTTTATCAAGGTTGCTTCTAGGCTCGCTCACACCTCACATTGGCTCCCACTAGAAGCCCCAAATAGGAAAATGACAATTGCACTACCTCACAATTTAGGATCATTGCATAGGACTGCAACTCCTGCACCTTCACCCCTACATCCCCCAATGCTCTTATGGAAATTAATCTTTAACCCGGAAGCTAATTCATAGCACCTTAGAGAACTCTTCATAGTATATACATTCTAGAGCTCTAGAGAACCATAAAAATAGTATCATCCGCATATTGTTAGATCACAACCTAAAGTTCGTGTTTACCTAACTTAATACCTAATAGGAGATTTACAGAAAGTGTCTTCTTAATCAGACCTCCAAGCCCTTTAGCTACTTTAAAAATAAGAAAGGGTTCATTGGGTCCCCCTATCTTAAACCTCTTTACATACACAATTCCTGTGTTGCCCTTCCATTTACTAGTACTAAAACAAAAATAGACAGTGATTGAAGGCACTCTTGAATCCAATCAATCCATTTATCTCTAAACCCAAAGTGCTTAAGCATATAAAATAGAAAGGTCAGCTAACTACGTATATATATATATATATATATATATATATATATATATATATATATATATATATATATATATATATATATCCGGATTTGAAATCCGACAATTGTATTTATAAATAGAGGATTAAGATTAGAAGAAGGACACAGCTCGACAGAGCCTTAAAACCTTCTCTCTGATATCTCTAAACCTCTTTGTAAATTTTCTCTCATTACCAATAAACCCTTTCTTTTATAACTCTCCCTAACCCCTTTCTGTGCCTCTGTATGTATTTCTTTAATATATTATTGCATTCACTTTTCATTACCATGCACTAGCGAATGGTATTAGAGCCAAACTTAAAAAGAAAAAAAATTACGAAAAGTATACCTATCTGAGTATGCTCTGTGGTTGTGACTAGTTCGATCTACCACAACAGAAAAGATATCAGTTTTCAAAGTATTTGAGTATGCTCTGTGGTTGCGACTAGTTCGATCTGCCACAACAGAAAAGATATCAGTTTTCAAAGTTTGTGAAATTCTGCATTATTGATTTTCATAATTAATTTAGTTTTCAAAGTTTTCATTGTTAACTTGTATCATTTTCTGCATTCTTTTAAAAGCAGGTTTAATAATCTAGAAATCAGTCTAATAATTAGGATGAAGCGTTGGTCAGCCGGTAAGGGTGGTCCCGGTAGTCAGTCGTAGGAGATGCAGTAAATCCGTTGGTTTAGCCTGGTGGTCCCGTTTTGATCCTAATTATCTTAGAAAAATGTCTAGATTAATAAAAATGCTTTCAAAAGGAAAAGAAAAGGTAGATGTTAATAATGAAGAACCGGAAGAAACTAAGTTAAATATGATACATCATGAATTAAGAATTCCGCAAATAGAACATGAATTAAGTAAATGGAATATACCTAAATTAGATATTAAAACTATTTATAAAACCTCTTTTAAAGATATATTTAAATCAGAATACATCATTAAAACAGTTGAAAAAGAAATAAATTTAAAATCTACCCAACAAGAAATTCCCTTAATTTCAAAACAATTAATTATTGAACATATAAAAGATTTTAGATATCTGCATATAGGGTCGATTCAAATTGCAATTAAACCCTTGTTCAGGTTGGGTATGGATATGCCCTTGCTGGCCATCCTCCGGGATAATAGGCCAAAAGATTTTGAAAACCAAACTTTGGCTTTAATGGAAACAAATCTTCATCAAGGTCCGGTTTATATAAATAATTATCCTAATTACTCAATTGCCTTAAAAAGTCTTCATGAAACCAATAATAATATAATTTTAACCATAAAAATTCTTGAAGAAAAATGGAACTAGAGTTCCTTCCCTTTAACAATAGCTTATAGGTTATACTATAAAGCTATGAAGACTCAATTGGCTCCCGGAGCTTTGTTGATATCGCCTAAAGATGTTACCACAATGTTATTAGTAAATCCCGAAAAGGTTAGCGCCACTGTTCCTAGAACGTTAAGACATGAAGAAATAACTTCAAGCTTAAGATGGAAATTGGAAGAAATTCTTCCTCCTGAAAAAATTGAAAATCCTGTTCTTGATAATATTGTCGAATTTAGGGATGGGGCGGTGGAAGTAGCTTTTGCTCCCTTAAGAAGATCCCTTTTATACAGATCTCCCCAGACCTCCTTTGCTACGGTAAGAAGGTCGATAGATAGATCTGGGTTTTCTATGCTAGGATCTCTTCAATATCTGGGAACTAGGTCGGATCCTACAGTCCCTCAACCAGAATATGAAGAAGCAGAAAACCAACCTAATTCTCCAAATTTTGAATCTGTCCCTGGTCCATCTAAATTCAATCAACTAAATGTTATTAAAAAATTTGAAATAAATAAAGATTTATTAAAAGAAGAGTTTTTGAATCCTGATAATAAAGAAAAAAGAGAATGGTTCTTTCAAAGTTTTTGTCAACAAGAATTAAGAGAATACAGAGAAAATTACTATAATTATTTAGAAGAAAAAGAAGAAAATATTTCTTTCTTTAATTGGTTCTCTGAAAACTGTTTTAATAACCTTCGAATAAATGTTCTCAAAACTGCTGAAAAGATTTGGAAAACTTCTAAAGGAGAAATTATCAGTATAGTTCCCCCGTTAGAAGAAGTAAAATTTCCTAATATTCAGAATAATGAAGTTGTTGCTTCACCTTTTAAAATGATAACTGACAAAAGAGATATTTCTGTAAAAGATATTCAAAACTTGCATACTCAATTAAATTATACTAACCAAGTTATTCATATAATTGCCACTGAAATAATAGATAAGGAGTTACCCCCTAAAAAGTTAGAAAGATCTTTAATTAAACCTTTTAACTTTTCAGAAGAAGAGTTAAAACACATAAAATTAGGAAAAGACTCCATGCTGGATGAGATAAATAAAAAATTAGATGCTTTAAAAATTAGCAAAGTAAATACTATAATAATTCCGGATGAGGAATTAGGAGAAAATTCTAATAGGGAACAGTTTGATGATAATTTATATAAAGTAAATAAATTAAGAAGAAATGCTAGGAGTAGTTCGTCAGTAGGTCCTACCCCTAGACCCACTACTAGGAATTATTATAACAGACCTACTCTCCCTGATATTCAGTTTGAAGAATGGGAGCTGGAGTCACCATCCTCTTTTGATGGCTCTAGTATCTATGAATGGAACATAGATGGGCTAACGGAAATGCAAATCCTTAGAAAAACTAATGAAATGACCATGGCAGCCTCGGCGTATAGAACTAAACAAGATGCGGCTATTATGGTTAAGCTGCTAGTAACAGGCTTCACTGGCCAATTAAAAGGTTGGTGGGACCATTACCTCTCAGAAGCAGAAAGGTTTAATATAATGAATAGTGTTAAGCAGGAAGCTGATCAAGTTATGCCCCTTATGGTAGAAACCTTAATTTTAGCAATTATTCATAATTTTGTAGGAGACCCCCAGCTATTTGATCAAAGGATCTCCTTAATTCTCCACACAATTAGGTGTAAAACCTTAGGAGACTTTAGGTGGTACCATGATAATTTCATAACATTGGTACTAACTAGGCCCGATTGTAGGGAAGCCTTCTGGAAAGAAAGGTTTCTGGCAGGACTTCCTTCTATCTTTGCAGATAAGGTAAGAGAAAGTCTGCCCAGGTTATATAATGATATCCCTTTAAGAGATTTAACCTATGGAAGACTTAGTACGGCTACCAAGTTAATAGGTTTAGAAATTTGTGATACCCTTAAAATACAAAATCAGATTCAAAAGAATCAGGAAATAGGAGTTAAATAACTGGGTAATTTTTGTAGTCAATATGGTTATGAAAAACCTATCCCTCCATTAGAAAAAAGAAAAAGACAATTAAAAAAATAGAATAATATTAGAAATACTCAACCCATCAAGGGTAGTAAATTTAGAAGAATCCCTAAAAAATCCAGCAAACCTAATAAACCTAATATAGTGTGTTATAAGTGTGGTAGAATTGGTCATATGGAAAAAGATTGTAAGGTTAAAGAGAAAATAAAAGCTTTAAAAATGAGTGATGAATTAAAAGAACAAATAGCTAATTTATTAATTTTAGAGGAAGAATCTTCTGAGGAAGAAGAAGATGAGCTAATTGAAAATAATGAATTAATTGAAAATTCTAGTAGTGAAGATGAAGAAAATCTTCATAATTGTGAAAATATGGAAAACTGTAATTGCTCTTTTAAAATTAATATGAGTAAAGCTGAAACTAAATTAACACTTGAAATGGTTGATAAAATGGCTAACGAAGAAGATAAGTTAGAATACTTATTAAAATTAAAAAATATGATGATTGAACAAGAAACGATTAAAGATCACAAAGAAAAAGAAAATTTACTGGGTATAATTTTTCAGAAATCTTAAAAATGAATTCTTCTAATAAGCCGGTTACTATAAAAGATCTTCAAAAAGAAATAAAAGATCTAAAACAAGAAGTGCAGGAATTAAAATTAGAATTAGAAAACCTAAAAGAAAAATTTAATAATAATATATGTTCAACCTCTACTTCTTATAATAATATAGAAGAAACAGAATTAATTAATCAAATAAAAATTCTGCAACAAAAATGGCAAATTAAAATAGCTTTAAAAATTGGAAACTCTTTTCATAAAAAATTCATAGCATTAGTTGATTCAGGAGCAGATTTAAATTGTATAAGAGAAGGGTTAATTCCCACTCAATATTATGAAAAATCTTTACAAAAATTGTATACTGCTAATAATTCTAAATTAAAAGTTCAGTATAAACTTTCTAATGCTAATATTTGTAACAAATGAAAATGTTTTAAAAATAGTTTTATTTTAACTAAAGATATTACAGAAGAAATAATTTTGGGTACCCCTTTTTTAACTCAAATATATCCTTTTGAAGTCTCTAATCAAGGAATAAAACATAAAAATCATCTTTTTGAATTTATAACTCCGATAAAACCAAAGGAAATTTTAACTTTAAAAGATTTAACGAAGAAAATTTTATAAATAGAGTTGACAGTAAAAATGGTCAGATCAACAGATTACAACTAGAAATAAAATATCAAAGAATTGAAGAACAACTTAAGGACAGGTTAGTAAGTAAGAATTTTGAAAAAATTCAACAGGATTTTGAAAACGAAATTTGTGCTGAAATTCCCTCAGCCTTTTGGGATCGAAATTCTTTTACAATTAATTTACCCTACATAGAAGGATTTCATGAAAGTAAAATTCCTACTAAAGCTAAACCAGTACAAATGAATAAAGAAACTCTTAATTATTGTAGAAAAGAAATCCAGCAGTTTCTTGATAAAAAATTAATTAGGCCTAGTAAATCTCCCTGGAGTTGCTCAGCTTTCTATGTCATGAATGCTTCTGAGATAGAAAGAGGAGAACCAAGAATGGTTATTAATTACAAACCTCTTAATAATGTTTTAAAATGGATTAGATATCCGCTTCCTAATAAACAAGAATTAATAGGTAGATTATATCAAGCAGTAATTTTTTCTAAATTTGATTTGAAATCTGGATATTATCAAATTAAAGTTTCTGAAAAAGATAAATATAAAACTGCTTTTACGGTTCCTTTTGGGCACTATGAATGGAATGTAATGCCTATGGGACTTAAAAATGCTCCCTCTGAATTTCAAAATATTATGAATAATATATTAAATCCTTATTTCGAATTTTCTTTGGTTTACTTGGATGATGTTCTACTATTTTCTAATTCTATTGAACAACACCTAAGACATCTCAGAATATTTAAAGAAATGATTAAGAAAAATGGTCTGGTTCTTTCTAAAAGAAAAATAAAAATAGGACAAAATAAAATTCGATTCTTAGGGCATGAAATATTTCAAGGAAAAATAACCCCTATAACAAGAAGTATTGAATTTGCAGATAAATTTCCTGATGAAATTAAAATTAAAAATCAATTACAAAGTTTTTTAGGCTGTATTAATTACGTAGCAGATTTTATCCCTAATATAAGAATTACCTGTCAACCTCTTTTTGCTAGGCTTAGACAAAATCTCAAGCCTTGGACAGAAAAACATACTGAAGTAGTTCAAGAAATAAAAAGTCTCGTTAAAACTTTACCCTGTCTAGGAATCCTTCATCCTGACACTAGTATTATTGTAGAAACCGATGCTTCTGAATTAGGATTAATTTTAAAACAGAAATTTCCAGAAGAAAAAGAACAGATAGTTAGATTTCACTCAGGTGCTTGGGTGGGAGCTCAAATTAATTACAGTGTTATTAAAAAAGAAATCTTGAGCATAGTTTTATGCATAAATAAATTTCAAACTGATTTAATGAATAAAGAATTTCTTTTAAGAATTGATTGTAAATCAGCTAAAGAAGTTTTAGAAAAAGATGTTAAAAACATTGTTTCAAAACAGATTTTTGCTAGATGGCAAAGTATATTATCATATTTTGATTTTAAAATTAAATTTATAAAAGGAATTAATAATTCCATCCCAGATTTTCTAACCAGAGAATTTCTTCAGGGCACTCCCCAGCAGAAATGAGACCAACAGGCAAATCTGCGTTAACAGAAAATCCACCTAAATATAAACCGTTAAGTATTTCCGATTTGGCCCCTTCCTATGCAGTGGCATCTTCCCTAAATACCCCATAATCATCAAGAAAATTACCAGTCTCTCTAAAATCCAAGAAGGCCTCAGAGTCTTCATCCTCTAAAAACACTTTCGCCCCTTTATCCTCTTCAAACCAACCAAAAAAGCAGGAACCCCTGCATTCGCAAAAAGACTATCATATTAAGCACCCATGTGTGCCCATTCTAAACTTCGAACCCGAATTTGAAGAGGAAGAACCATCTTCCATAATTACTAAAATAGCTCCAAAAGGATGGGCTTGGATTCCTGAAAATTTTGAAAAAACCATCACCTTTTATCAGATGATTCTTTTAGATACTAATTCGGTTGAAATAATCCCGGAAAAGAATCAAAAGAATCCAGAAATAACCAATTATTCCAAACTGAAGATTTTAAAAGTTTTATGTCCTTCAGATTGGAATCAAAACTGGATGACTCCCAAGGGTTTTTCTAGACCTTTTAAGTCATCCTCTTTTAATTACTTTGACTATCAAAATGCTTGGTATAAAATCTTTTTAATACCAACCCCAGGCATTCTTGATACATCAGTTCTAAAAATGAATTACCTATGAGGTTGCCCTCATGGTTTATCCATTGGGTAATTGATATAGGACCAGTAAAAGTTATTCTTCCTGTGAAGATCGTAAAAATGTATGATAATTTCAGAGACTTGTCTTCTTCAATTCCGCCCAGATATAAGTTAACTAGTTTCCTATCTAAAATGGGAATTGGATGGCTTATGCAGCACCAATATCAACTTCATCATCATCTGGGAGAACCTTATCCGAAACAACTTTGTTTAACCATAAAGGTGTTTTGGTGGCAAAAAAATGTTGAATATGTAGAAGCCCGGTTCCAAAATTTCAAGAATTTTCCCTTAAAATCTCCAGTAAAATCTGTTCCAACTTCTCCTGTTCCTTTAAAGATAGAAGAGCTGGTAGAAGGAGCGGCAAGCAAAAAAGAATTAAAGAAAAAATTGTTGGAGGCCTTATCCTCTTTGGACTCTGAAGAGTATGGCAGTGAAAAAGAATTAAGTGAAGAAGAAGGATTATTCTCAGAAGATTGTTATGCAATGCAGATGGCTCAAGATCCTAACTTGGATGAGGCATAACAATTAATAAGTCAGCATAGTCAGCAGATTTCTGAAGAAATCCGTAAAAGAATATTTGACTTAGTTAACAATCTGAGAAATTAAAAGTCGGTTTAGCCCAAGCGGGAGAGCTGTCTTGCCTGAAAAATTTTAAACCGTAGAAGAATATTTTGGTGGGTCCCTTGAGGTTACATTGGTAGACTTCTTTTCCTTCAGATGTCTTCCTCACAATTGGACTTTGTGCCTGTTAGCAGAAGACTTTAATTATTTTGTCGAGCACTCTAGCTCCAGCTGTTCTCAGTAGGGTTGGAAGTCAAAATAGTCGGCAGCAAGTTGAAATGTATTTAATTTTGAAATTCGCTATGTAATTTGTTTAAATCCCGGATTTGAAATCCGACAATTGTATCTATAAATAGAGGATTAACATTAGAAGAAGGACACAGCTCGACAGAGCCTTAAAACCTTCTCTCTGATATCTCTAAACTTCTTTGTAAATTTTCTCTCATTACCAATAAACCTTTTCTTGTATAACTCTCCCTGATCCCTTTCTGTGCCTCTGTAAGTATTTCTTTAATATATATATATATATATATATATATATATATATATATATATATATATATATATATATATATATATATATAGAATGTATCAAATGAAAAAAGGGGTTATTGTGAGAGATTAGAGAAATAGATAATAATCTTAGAATTTCAATCAATGGTGTAGATTAAATCACTGATATGTACGTCTTCTTCACTAGAAAAAATTCTCACTTGCTCTTTCCCCCCCCCCCCCCCAAATAATCAGAATCAGAATGAACCCTCTTTTCTCTCCCCTGCTTTCATTTCTCACACAGGGTTCTCACATTCTCACCTTTCATTGGCACACCACTTTCATCTCTCACAAATACTCACACTCTCATCTCTCATTGAAGCTCCTTTACAAGGATAACAATCATGATTGTGGGGTTCTCACACTCGTCTCTCACTCGCGCATCTTCCCCAATCAAGAAATCGTAATCATGGGGTTCTCTCTTTAATTTCGTCTCTCACTTACACACATTCCCCAATCAAGAAATTGTGATCACGAGGTTCTCTCTTTTGTCTCTTACTTGCATAGAGAGACTTATTTATGGGTCTCACTCACGTAAAGGCTCGTTCTTCCCAAACCATTGGAACGTGTTGGTGACAGAGTTTTCAGACGACAATTCAACTTTTAAAATTAGTTCATTGTAACCTTCCTTTGAGCAAACAGAATACTTCCAGATTATATTGCCTTCTTTATCTTTTGACCCTTATAATCGACGCACACTAAAGTCAACACTGTGCATAATTTTGGTAAAGTTCTTCAACTTCTTGTAAATTCTCAAATAATTGACCAACTCTAGACTTTAAGTCTTCATCACAATATCAATTGGTATTAATTCATTTTCCTAAAACATCAAAATACATTTTATAAGTCAAATGACTATAAAAAGGAAAAAAAACATTTTTAATAAAAAAAAAACACATGATAGGACATCAACATGTCAAAATACTAATGAATAATAGGACATTACCAATGTGCTAATGACGTATGACTTATTAAATTGGTGTTAGAAGTGGCATGGAAACGACGACTTTGTATCTCTTCCATAATAGTTGAATTGTTGTTTAAAAACTTTGTCATCGACAGGTTCCCATGGTTAGGGAAGAACGATACACAAGCACGTCTCTTTGCGGGGTAAGAGACAAAAGAGAGAACTTTGCGATAACAGTTTCTTGATTGAAGAAGGCGCACAAGTGAGGGACAAAAGAAAGAACCCTCGATTATGATTTCTTGATTGGGGAAGACATGTGAGTGAGAGATAATAGTATGAGAACCCCACAATATGATTGTTATCCTTGCAAAAGGTGCACCAGTGAGAGACTAGAGTGTGAGTATTGGTGAAAGATAAGTGGCGCGCTAGTGAGAGATGAGAGTGTGAGAACCCCGCGTGAGAGACAAAAGTAGGGGAGAGAATAAAGGGTTCATTCTAATTCTGATTATTGGGGAGGAAGAGAGCAAGTGAGAGTGTTTTCGAATGAGGGAGACACACATATGAGTGATTTAATCTACACCATTAATTGAAATTATAAGGTTATTATCTATTCCTCTTATCTTTCACAATAACCCTTTTATTGTCACTAGATACATCCCCATATATAGGGGGAATATCAAATGAGAACACTTGTTATAATGAGAAATGAGAGCAAATCATAATAACTATTTGATTGAAAATAACTACTAATGGTCCAAATTTTCTACTTACTACAAAAATAATTTAATTTAATTATAATAATAATTCATAATGAATGAAAGTTACCAAATCTCAAAGTCATTGAATCCATTCAGTAGATGTTATTGAAAGTTGATCTTGAAGGCAAGGTCTGATTTTTGCAAGATCAACCGTTGGAAAAAAAAGAGTTGATATTCAGGTGGAGATCTTGTTCTTTTATAAGAACAAACAAGATTAGCTCAATATTAAAAAAAATAATTTTTTAATGTTTCTCTCCTTAGTCGAATATACACAAACAGGAGATCTTGTTTTTTTTACAAAAACAAACAAGATCAGCCCAATATTAAAAAAATATTTTTTTAATGTTTCTCTCCTTAGTCCAATATACACAAACAAATATCGCGAGGTCCACCAAAAGTGTTATGAGATCACAAAATGTGATCTTCTATTGAAGTAAAAAATTAAAGATATTAAGATAACGTGACATTGTGGGATCCACAAAAAAGTAAGTTAAGATAAAACATTATGATTTTTTGTTGGAGATATGTTGTGTCATCCTAATTGTAGTGGTAATTAATTACTATAATTAATAATCAATCTTTTTTTTTGTAAGCATTAACAATCTATTAATTAGTGTTTTATGTGTTATAAAAGAATTCAAAGATTCCATAATTGATAAGAGTTTTTCTAACTTATGCACCAGGTTAGGGTGGCGGTGGGGTGGGGAAAAAAGAAAAAAAAGTTAACAACTGAAAATGGATGTATGTATTATAATAAGTGTCATAATGAAAAAAAAAATACACTAAAATAAAAATCAGTTTTAATTGTAATGAAAACCTCACTTAAATATTTTCATTTTAAAAATGTTAATTCATGAAAATAGGATATTTAAAAGCCAAACTCAATTTCATTAGACATTAAGTAATTTGTACGTGGTATATAAGATTTTGCATGCTAAAGTGGCGGGAAAATTAAGACCTCCATATAGACTTTATACGTCCATTTTATAGTAAGAAATGTGAAAAATGTTAACTTGAAAACATAATGTTAACCATCAATAAAACATTTATAACACCAATGTATTTGCTATACATATAACATTTATAACGTATGTTCTCACAAAAATAAATATAAGATTTTATTGATAAATGTGGAGACTATGGAAGAAGTATATAATAACTAGAAAATTTTAAAACTAATTATTAAACTAGAAAGTTGTGAATGTGGACTAAATTTTGTACAAGTTGCACCAATGAGACAATTAGTACAAAAATAATTGTACAGGTGTTGACAACCTATACAAAATATTTTTACTGGTTTTCGAATTCCAAGAACCTCAACGCCACTATTCGTAAACAACTTGAAGTCAAGCTTTTTTTTCACACTATTACGGATACAAAAATTATAGAAAAAATTAGATTCAATTATCAACTGCTCCTTCGAAAATAGGGTTAACCATGGATTTAAACAATAACATACGATTTCATAAAACTGTAATATTTTCCTGATCTAAATAAAGCAGGTTTTCATAAAAAAGATTTGGCTAAACATATTCTATTTACACAACATGTATAAAAGTATTTTTATACTAGTTATCCAACTTTAGTTGGCACAACATGTACAAGACATGGTGCTCCCATCCGACTTGGTGCTACTTAATTGAATATAGTCAAAAAAAATTTTTGTCATCCATCAAAATTTCCTAATTTGATAATTAGTTTATAAAATTTCCCAATTTAATATACACTTCCCCAGACTCCCCACTTTTGTAAACAAACCTAAATATAACGTGTGTCAAACTTATTCGAATTTGACGTGTAGAGACTGATAATCGAAGTGAGTATATATGTATCTTAATTAAAATTCTATGCAGCTACACAAATCCTAAAAAAGGGAAATGATAATCATGATCATAAAATTTCTCAATCCAACGCGTAAACAAATGTCACAGCCAAAATTGAAAAGAACGATACGAAACCTAAAAGCAGGAAATGATCATAAAATTGATGTCCAAAAGGTAAATACTAAAATTAAGCGGGAAGACGAACAAAAGCAATGAGTGTTTACCTATTTAGAAAATAGCATAATTTAGGTATTAGTAGGGTGTTTGATCACTTTCATTGGTAATCTCCTATATGACTCAACTACTACCAAATACGTAAATCAACTGACGTGATTTAGAACAATAAAACTCTCCTATAACTCGGCCTTTGAATATTCATTGCACAGTGATTAACAATAAAAATGTGACTGACTAATTAACCCATGTTAACGTTTGAGAATTATAAAATTCGTACAGTGATTTTATACGAGGAGATATGAAGGAGGAAGAAATGGTGACTTCAAATTTCTTTACTAACAAAAGTACAGACTAACATTTCCTATAAAAAAACCAAGGTTAACTTTACCTGTTATCTGCTTAACATAAAAACTTAAGACAATGTCAAACCTTACGGACTAACTTCCCAGACTCATAGCAAGGACAAGAAAATGATTTTAGAATATGAATGTTTATACCTGTTGTCTACTATTCAAAAAAGTCTTGTATTTAACTCAAACTTTGTATATTCGTAGTTGAGCACATTGTCTTCATTTTAATTAATTAAAATATTTTAATGTTTCGTTTTGACAAATTAGTAAAATAAAATGATTTTATTAAAAATAATATAACACTTCTAAATACAACAGAAACGCAGAGATTTTACAAAAGTTGAGGTGAGTGTTGAATTGCAAGAGTTGAGGTGACCAGAGGCAAACAAAAATGAGATTTTACATCTTCACTGATGAAAAAGAAGAGACATTATGTTCGAAGGGTTCTAAAACAGTTTACAAATTGAAAGTAACATCAACGAATAAGGTCAACTGTACAAGGCAACAGGGCTTCAGCACCACCATTTTATCCAAAATTAATTTGCCACTATATAGGGGTATTAAGGTAAACAAATAAACAATGACGAATTACTTCAGTTTTTCTGACCAATTCACCAAATCTACACACTGCTACAGCTACCATTCCTTAATTCCTGACTGCTACAACCGTTTGTCTTTACGTTCACCCATATCTCAGAACTAGTTGCAAGCAGCAAACTTCATTTTTACTTCAGTCCCAACCAAAAGTAATTGGGCATCCTAAACGGTTGCAGTAGTTTTCTTCACATGCTTCTCTGCCTTCTCATCTTCAACGTCCTAAAAGTTCCAATAACATGATATATCAAAATCATATTTTCATTAACAGCTTCATGAATCTAAATTTTTTCATCAATGCCTAGGGTGGTGGGTCAATTATGCAAATAAAGCGTCTCAAATATCTGAAAACCACCTCAAGCATCATTACGTGTGTTCCTCCTAATCTTCCTTCTATTTTCCCTGCTATTCTTCTCCATGCCATTTGCTCTGTAGTTTCTATTTTTTAGTTTTTTAATCTAAATTACTCTTCTATTTACTAACAAAAAAATCAGTTTTACACAAATACATATTTAGATTATATTATTTATATTTATTTTATAAATTATTCTAACAAACACATGGAAATGTTCAGTTTGCTTGTGCCAAAACAGTATTAAGGTAGCTAGGTTATATTACAAGAAAGAAAAACAAAACCAAAGTAGATCCAGGTAAAAAGCACTTACAGAATTGCCAATCTTGTCAAAATCATCATCAAAACTGCCCTCACCATCATCTGGAAGAAAGAAATGATAATCATTATGAAGGTTGAGAAAATAACAAGTTCATAGTTCGTGAGACAAAAGTTTAACATCAAAGTCAATGTCATCCCGAACATTTCAATATCATGCCAATTCTCAAGAATCTTAAAGATGCTAATTAACAGGGGAATGGCTCAATGCTTTGGCACATAATGTGAAAAATTTAAGTCATTGATTTGAGATGTAAAACTCAAATAGCAATGCCAGTCTGTTTAATTATGTAGACTTAAATAATTTTTTGGTTCCTGAAAAGTTGTATTAACCAAGACACATAGGTCAGTGTAATTTATAAACTTGTTTGATGTCATAAATTATTTTGTACAGATAAGAGATTAAAAACAGTTTGTCCTAACAAATTATACAAGACATGGTAAGTCATTGGATAGTCAAAGTCACTTAATCAATATTATTGCTTGAAAGTAGAGACTAAAATCAAAATTGTTTATCGACAATATGGACTAAAACAAAGACAAAAACTCTTTAAGAGGACCAAATTAAAAAAAAAAAATTCTGTAAAGGGCCAAAATAAAAAAGATTCTATTTTTTATGGACTAAGATTATTTGATCCCATTTCTGTAACAAAATATAGACAGAGTTGAGTAACATACCTGGAGCATCATCGCTGTCTTCAAGATCTCCAAGAAGAAACGTATCCAAGTCTTGCTCAGTAGAGGATGAATTAGAAGGTCTACCCTTCACATTCTTCCCTGTTGCTTCTGCCTTTCCAGTTCCTCCCGTAACAGCAGGTTGCTCTACCTCAGTATCCGTATTCAGTTCCGCTGCTGCTCTAAGCTGAACCTCCTCCATATATTGCTTCTCATACCTGATTGTAACATTATAATTGTCAAATTATGCTTACTTAGAAATCCAGACATAGTCATCACAAATAGTCAAAACTTAAACAGCAATTTCAAGGAAAATAAACACAGAATCAGGTTTGTCTATTGTAAGTGCATAACCATCTTATATTTTTATCTATAGTTGGTGAGAAATCCACATCATTGCTCAAGACATTGGACTACAAGAATCCTAATACTGACTGTACATTCAATAAATTGTCTTGCACATTTGTTTCAATCTTTATTAAGGTGTTCTTAGGAATCTGAAGGTGAATGAAATAGTCTCATGTTTGATTGAAGTTCCTCTTTTTTTTTTAAAAAAAAAAAAAAAGTAATCCCTAGAAAAGTCCATGTTGCATGTCTATGTTTTGGCCCTTTTTCATTTCCATGAAAGTGGTTTAGACATCTCTTTTGTTCACCATTAGCAACAATCCTAAAGTGCAAAAATACAAAAATAGCTATCTCTCTTTTTCACCATTAGCATCATATTGTTTACCTTCAGCATTACTCTCTTTTTCACCATTCACCTTCAGCCTCCGCAGCATTCATTCATGAGTTTGATATCTCTCATCTCTCTCTGAAGAGTCCTTAAAGCATAAAAAGACGCATTGCAATTCACAGACCTCTCTCCCATTTCTTGCTTTTTCTATTTCTCCTATATTTTTCTCATAATTCAAATTGAATTTCAATTTCTAAATGATAGAAAGAAAGAAACAGACTGAATTTGAATTTCGAAATGGTATGGGTATAATAATCATCTTGCATCTTTTTGGTCCTAGTGTTCTACCAAACAAATATTCACCCTGCAACACTATACAGTAGTAAATATTGGGTGTTAATGAGAAGGTTGGAGAAAAAAGTGGGAATGACAAATATGAGAATGTTAAGGTGGATGTGTGGAGATACAAGAAGGAACAAAATCTGGAACGAGTGTATACAAGAAAAGTTTGGAATGGTACCGATCAAGGAGAAGATGACAAAAAATCAGTAAAGGTGGTTTTGGCAAGTCCAGATAAGGCCAAAAGAAACATCTGTTAGAAGAGTTGATTATAAGACCTTAAACCAGTGCAAAGAAGAGGAGACCTAAAAGGATTATGGAGGAATTAGTCAAGGGAGATTTAAGGTTAAATTAATCTACATCCTCGGTCTTTAACCAGGATGAATGACATTGTGCGATTCATGTAACCGACCTCACTTAGTGGGATAAGACTTGGCTGTTTTTATTTGTTGATGCATTTTTTTTTTCTACTTTGCTATCAATTCCATTTAAAAGAATAATGTTTTACACAGAAAAGGTTTTTCAAGAATTATCTCACATATATATATTCATAGGAATATGTAATTAGAACCAAACAAACTTTTTAAACATCTTCCTAAGAACTTCAAAATAGATTCCATGAACATTAAATGCTAATAGTTCACATAAGACCAGAGTAGTTAATTGTGTACGATAATGCCGGCCATAGTATCATCACATAGCACCCAGTGGTGCACCCATAGTACTAATCACAAAAAAATTAGACTATGTTCACAGCAAATAGTAGCCAAGATAGCCACATAAAAGAAACAGCATCATTTTGAGCTATTTTAGAGGCCCCCATCCCTTTCCAATTTTGAACTTTCTTTTTCTTTTTCTCTCCATTGTGTTGTGCATGCCTCATATGAGGTCACATTGCATTTTTTGTCCATTTCCCAAGATGTGTCCTGTACAGCAATGGCTACATAGTGACGAACACTGTCCTCTCCAATAAAAATGCTCTGTTCTGTTCACGTGATGGAGGAGGCTATGTTCTGTTTTGTCTTTTTCTTCCAGCATGTATACCATATGTTTTCTCTTTCCTTATACGTAACCTTGTGTGATGTCAACCTTTCTTGCTAGACTTTCGATTTCTTTTTATAGTACTTGACTCTTGTTATTCAATTATCAGTTTGAATTTTAAGAATGTCTTTAATTTTGCATTTTTAAAAAAAAAATTAGCATATGTAATATAAATTACTTAATGAATGTGTATAAATTATATAATAGGGTCATTTCACAATCTACTATCCTGTTATGTCAGTTTTGTGGTCAGCTGCTCCATGCCACTATTGATAATGATGCACATGACTCGTCATTGACCATATTAGCACATAAAGGATGCCTGGCCTAACCTTCCAGTCTAAAGGGTGAACATGCGATCTTGTGAGTTTACACTGGCAGTATTGAATAAATAGTATTGATGACAAATTTAATGGGAGCTTAAATCGTTACAACTCCCCATATCAACTGGGGGGAGGTATTGGTTAGATGGAGTTTGGAATATTGTTGAAAACCAACCTATTGTTTATACACAATTAGAGGTCAATTTTGTTTGTTAAAAGGGCTGAAACATTTATCAGGCTGGAGGTCTTGAATAGAGTATGTGCCATGGGATGGGTTGAGGTTGAGTATATATTGGATTCTGGGTGAGGTAGATGCATAGCCCTTGAGCTGTGAGCTCAAGAGAAGCAATGGAGCCTGAATATGGGCCATATCAGGTTTGACTGAGTTATATCCATGTAGTAGTAGTACACATTTCATCAAGCTCCGAACTCAGAAGCAGCAATGGAACTTGATAAGGGGCACTGTCATGCTTAGTCAAGTCATATCTGGCTGGTACACTAATCAAATAGTTTTTTTCCAAAAATACCAGATAATAGCATTCTTGGTCATAATAATGCTCCCACAAATAAGAATCTAAGGAATTTAATTAGAAACCTCGAAATAAACACCCCTTGAATATTTAAAAAAAACTCCAACAAAGGAATGAAATTAGAATCCAAGGTATGTAATTAGAAACCTGTAACAAAGCAAAAACTTTTCCTTGATTACCAATATCAGACTCTATTAAATAAAACTTAATTGCATCATAGAAAGAATCTTTAGCTAGTTAGATCTGGAGTGTGAACCATATATAATTATAATAGTATACACCTACAATCCTGACTTCAAAGAAGAACAGATATCTATCCTAATCCTAATAGGCATTTGCATATATATAAAATAAAATAAACAAAAAACTAATTAGTTGTACAACATCTAAATTATTATCTCTCTTTCCTTTTCTTTAAAATATTTTAACATTGTTCTAGGAAAATTTTATTTAAAACATAAAATACATAGCACAAGCCAGCAGAAAAGATATCCCTTTGATCACTAGCACATTTTGTGCTTTCCTTCTAGCACATCTTTTATTTGTGTAAACATCTATTCTTTGAAGAATAAAGAAACAATCAGAGTGGACTTAAACAAAAGTAATTGTTTCCAACTTCATTACAAATCTAAAATAGTATGGATTATTAACATGATGCAGTACTTACGGAGCCACATGAGTGTTGACAAGTGTGAAATATATCTTCCAAAAGTGTCTTTCTTTCATAGTGCGGGGGCATAGTTCATATCTCAATCTTGAAATCTCCTGCAACAGAGTAATTAAATTAAAATACATCAACAGTTATATAATAACAAACTTGTGATAATTTGCACTTTGAAATGCGTAAGTCATTCTAAGTCCTTCTGCCACATTAGCATTGCTGGTGATAACTGGTAAATGATAACATCTCATAGCAACATAAAGACAGACAGGTGATACTTTTAATGAATTAGCTTGATCACAAACAACTGTCACTAAGAAATAAAACTCAATAACCAAATGGTAAGGGCAATGGATGCAATAGATGAGTTTCTCCATACTAGAATAGAGCAAATGGATTAACAATGCTTGACAGCAAGACAACAACAACACTTTCAAACAATAAATAATGAAAAACACAACCTGGAGGCTAGAAGTAATAGCAAAAATGACAAGGGCAATACATTAAACTCTTAATCATGCATCATTACTTTTTTCCCTATATTAGAAAGTTTAGACTGCAAAACTCACACTTACACTGTTACACATGCCTTTAGCACCTTTCTAAAGTAAACATGTGAAGAGGAAAGCATTATAAAGAAACCACACTGGCACACTATTATTTAAAAAAATGTGTATTTTCTCTGTTCTTGCCTTTGCCACATTCCTAAAACAAACACCAGAAGTGAAATGCATCCCGAAGCAATCACATCACAAACACCTAAAACAATAATAAAAAATATAATAAAAGCATAGAGAGTATAAAATTCAATCACAAACCTCCATGTCTAATAAGTTTGTTAAATTTTATAATATATCAAAGATCATTTCTAATCGCCAGACCATATAATTTTGGAAAACCAATGTCCTTCAAAGTTCGGACAACGTTTAAGAAACTATAAGAAGAAAGTATTTTATTGGCTATAATTTTGAATGAATTCATATATCATTTCTAATTAAAAAAAAAAACAAAATTGTTTTAGTTCCTTAACTAGTGTTATTTAAGAACTTATCAGCAAGACCCTATAATGTTACATTGATAAAGTAAGTATGCCTGATAAACCCAACAATCATGAAACACAATGCAATTTCCCCCACACAAAAGATCCAACGTAAAACAAAAATTTAAAAATTAAAATAAAAAAGGCGAATTTACCTTAACAGTGGTTAAAACGAGAGTGGCATGCCTCTCCTGAAACTCATTGAGATCCTTCCGAACGTTGGATCCCACAGTCGCCACATCAGAGCCCTCAGGTTCATCTGCATTTCCAATCACAAACTCACTCAAACCATTCAAAGCCAAAAAAATAAAACAGAATTCCGGCACTCCGCAAATTCGCTTCTGAAAAATTACCGGAAGTGAGAGGGAAGTTCTGGAAGGTGGTGGAAGTGAGGCCTTTGACGAAGGATCTGAGGTCGTCGGTGACGCCGAACTTGTGGAGATCCTGCGGCGAGGCGTCAGCGTCGGCGGAGGCGGTGGCGGCGGAGGCAATGGCGGCGAGTTGGGGAGGAATGGCGAGGGTGTCGGAGAAGGACTTGATCTGGTCGGCCTGGCGGAGGGCGGCGGATTTGAGGATGTCGGCGTGCTTGGAGGCCTCGGCGGCGAGTTCTTTGGATTTCTTGGCGGTTTCAGAGACGAGATCGGCGATGCGGGAGGAGGAAGGGGTGAGGGCTTGGGATTTCTTCGCGGCTTCCTCGGCGAAGGTCTTCGCGCGCTTCCATAAGTCCTCCATTGATGGCTCTGGAGGAGAGAGAAACAAGAGAGAGAGTGGAGAATGAAGATGGAGAAGGAAGAACGATTTGACAATAGGAAACGACAACGTATGGTACAAGGAGTGTGAATTGCACTGCATGCCACTTTTATTCGGTAGTTATTTTTCGTTTACTTTTTCAACACAATACTTGGATCTTATGCTCTCTTTTTCACCACCATTGTCTTCTACTTCTACTTCTACTTCCATCTTAATAAATACTTTTAATAAGAGAATAAAATTATTACCGAACTAATTTTATATGCTAAACTATGGTTTTTGCATGTGGATTTTTTAAAATTTATCATTTTTCTACATAAATTTTTTATTTATTAATAAGCTATATAAATATTAATTTTCATCCAAATATTTTAGTTTTTTTGTTTATTTTAATTGTTAAAGGGTGATGTCACCAAAAAATTATTTAATAAAATAAGGATGAATTATGTTTTTGTTATATGAGTTTTTTAAAATTTATGATTTTTATACATAAACTTTTTATTGATTAATGAAGGTATACAAATATTTTTTGTTGAACATTTTAGTTCTTCTATTTATTTTAGATTATTACAAGATATATCTTTTACTCAAATATTTTCAAACAAAAAAAATGTTTGTATACTTTCATCTTCTCTCTCAAACTTCCCTTACCTATTCAAGTGTCTCATTCTCATGTGTCCCCCCCACCTCTATCCAATGTAAAGTCCACCTTTTTTTCCATTGTTTAATATCATTTCTCCCTTCGTGTTTCTTGCCTCATCTCCCTTCACCTCTCAATTTCATAATATTTGTTCGACAACGAATGAAATTACATTTCTCAATTTAAATTTTTATTTAATAATATTTTTCAAATTTTTCTTTCGTAATATTTTTTTAAACACAATGTTATTTCTTTAATTAACTTTAAAACATATTTTCTTATGATTATTATGAAATTTTTTTTTCTCAAATATTTTCAAACCAAAAAATGTTTGTATACATTGACAGATTAACAAAAATTTTGTGTACTAAAACCATAAATTTAAAAAGTTCACATACCAAAATTATATTTTATCTTTTTTTTTAATCTATGATGACAAAAAACTAACACAATGTAATAAAAACTTCAAAAAAACTTAATTAATAAAATAATAATAAATGGAGGGACATGTCATCACCTAATAACAAAAATAAATAGAAAAACTAAGATGTTTGACGGAAAAAAAAAATGTTTATATATTTTGACTAGTCAATAAAAAGTTTGTGTACTAAAATCATAAATTTGAAAAAATTTATATATCAAAAACATAATTTACTCTTATTTTATTAATTAAATGTTTTTGTGACATCGCCACTTAACGACTAAAATAAATGGAAGGACTAAAATATTGGACAGACAAAATGTTTGTATACCTTGACCAGTCAACAAAAATTTTATGTGCCAAAACCTCATATACCAAAAACATAGTTTACCCATAAATAATTAATATTTGTTGTGATCTTTTCCAGTCGTCCCCCAATGTGAAGGAGACTCAACTAGGAGCATTCAAGTGTCTTGTCCAGCAGCTGGGGTGGTGTTCATTATATAGTGTTCCTAAGGTTTTCTTTTCCTATGTTCTCGGGTGTGGTTTTTATCTTAATGCCTACGATTTAGGACAGTTACGGGGTGGCAAAATATCGGGGATTTTTAGGATTCTGTGATTCTCAGGGTGGTTGTCGTGATCTTTGAATTGGTTGTGAAGATGTGTTCTTTGATAGTTCGACTAGCAGGCAGGCCTCCTTAATTGTGCTCATCCGGCGAAGGGGCACACTAGTCCCTTCAACCTTGAGCGTGTTTATGTGTGAGAAGGATGCAAGTGATAGGTTGGGCGCTCGTCCACTAGAGGTACACTAATCCCTTCAGCCTTGAGCATGTTTAGGCGCGAGGAGGATACAAGTGATGGAAAGGACATTCATTCGCCAAAGGGATACACTAGTCCCCTTAGCCTTGAACGTGTTTAGGCACGAGGAAGATACAAGTGATGGGACAGATGCTCGTCCGCTAGAGGGGTACACTGGTCCCCTTAGCCTTGAGTGTGATTAGGTGCGAGAAGGTTGCAAGTTGGTGAGTTTTCTGTCTAAAAAGAGTGGCTTCTAGGTGGTATTGGCATGTTGAGGACGCTAAGGGACACAGAGCGACGTGGTCCATGTCTTGCATTTTGTGTGGTGACCTTTCATGTCATGGGTCACATTGTGGGGTGCGTGGTATGGGTTTTGCCACCAGTTTTTGGGAGTTAAGGAGTTTGTTTTAGTGTTTTTAAAAGTACAGTTATTTTCCTTTGTTGTGATGACTTATTTTATGCAGAGTGTTTATTAGTGTTGGAGTAGGGTCTTTCGTTGGTGGAGGGTTTGCATGTGTTGGTGGAGGGTTTGCATGTTGTCAGTGTCCTGTTTTCCTGAAAGTTTCTTTCCAAGGTATGTAGCCTTACTTGTTTTGAACCTTTTTCTTTGCTTGTTTTTCCAATGTGTCTGTGTTTCACGGTTGTGATGGCAAAGGTTCCCAATGGCGTTGAAGGGCCAATGATGGACTATGGTGTGTTATGTCCTTGGGCCAAGCCAAAAGTTTTGAAGGTGAGGTCCCAATATGGGTCGTGGTTAGCGTTGGAGTTGGTGATGATAGATTTAGTAATCACTGCCGACGGGAAAGATGAGAAGGTAGTGACAAAGTCGTGTTTGCATAGGGAACCAACATGCGTAGGGAGGGTGGGCATTGAGGGCGAATTTTCTTTCTTTTTCAAGACTGTCTTTTCGAAGTTGTTTGTGAAGTTGCCTCTGACCAAGCTTAAAAGAGGGGTGTTGACCACACTTAGGGTTACGCCGACTCAATTACATCCCAATAGCTGGGCTTTTATGAAGGAATTTTAGATTTTGTGTCAAGCACTCAATTTTCGTCCATCCCTTGAGAAGTTTTTTTACTTTTTTAAGACAGATGTGTCTAAGAAGAATACTTGGGTGTCCTTGTGTAGCGTGAGTGGTTGGGAGATTCTTAGTGCATATAGTTCCTCTTATAAGAGCTTTAAGGACCAATATTTCAAGATTCGTCCGGTTAGTGGATACGAGGAGTTGCTGGATTTCCCTAAGTACTAGGCTGAAGCTATGATTGCCTATGGCAGTCTGGAGTTGGAAGAGTTGCCAGACATGGATCATGAGGAAGTGCAGGAGATGCAGCATCTAACCTTTTTTAATGCTATGTTTAGTAGCACTAGACTTATCGCGTTGGAGGGGCGATTGTTTGTGTTGAGAGCATGTCATGCTCTCATGCCTCTTAGCCATGATTAGGGGGCTTATTTCGCTATACACTCAAAGTCCCACATCACTTAGGAATTGGGGGCAAAGATTGTTTATAAACACACTCCTCCCTTAATCCCCTAAGGTGCTTTTTCAAGATAAAACAGTGATTTCCAAAGTGGAAAATACCTTGTGGTTAGTTCTATTTATGTATTAGATGAAGCAAAGAGACATCAAATTAGTGTTTTTTCTTATTTTGTTTTGGTTGTTAGTTCTATTTATGTCTGTAATATTAAGCATTGCTTGTAAGAATTGATTATATAAAGATTAAGAATGACTAAGTTTTAGTTTAGGAATAGTTGTGTAAACCCTTTTATGGGTTTGATTGTAGTTTGGTCAGTTTACTCAATGGTCGTAATATAATGTTTTGAGATAGTATGAAAATTGTTTATTGCTATTTCATTTAAATTTGGTCAATTTACACGTTTGATTGTAGTTTGGTCAGTTTACAATCTAATTAGTATTTATTGTTATTTCATTTTAAAATAGTGTTGTGGTTACTTTACATGTTTAATTGTCACAAGTTTATTGCAAGTACAAGCATTTCGAATAAGTGTTCAAGAGGCACAAAATAATGTATCTAACACATACCCCAAAGTCACAAAATATGAACACATCCAAAAAATACAGTTAATTAAAGGTTTTAAGGCTACACATTAAAACAAGTAGCAAAACAACATATGTGATCCATACTATACTCATAACATTGACACCTCAAAGTTACTCAATAACTAAAAAACAATTAGAGTTATATTTGTTTTGTGATTATTGAGTTGATATCATTTGACTTAGATGAGGTGCAGTCGAAGCCCCACCTCCAACTCTAGTTGCAGTAGAAATGGTTGTTACTATTGGTGTTGAACAACTTGCTACAGTAGATTGAGTAAAATGTCAAGGTCGTGGTAGTGAGATGTATGTATTCATAATTGGAACATCAACTATATGTTGGTATTATGTAGTTTGAGTTAGTTCCACATCAAATATTCTTAAGGAGCCTTTGCCTTTTTTGTTGCAATATGAGTAACACATTGTAACGCTTTTTACTCACACAAAAAAACAAGAATAAACTCAGAGTGTAGCTGTGGACTAGGCATAGATATTGTATGGTGAACCATGTTAAATTTGTGTGTCTCCTTTTCTATCTCTCCTTTTATTTTTCTTTCATTACTGCATTTTCTCTCAATAATTGATATCAATAGCCTATGGTTTGATAGAATATTCTTAGTATACTATATGGTTGTAGTTTAAATATATATTTATTTTATCTTTGTTGGTACGACAAAAATTATCCACTGCCCTTATATATCTCCATGTGTAGTGAAAAATCAAATTTTACATTGTTCTTTGTTAAAAATGTTTGTGTGTTGAGTTTTTTTATTTTGTTATTAATGAGAATATTTGTGTGTTGAGTTTTTAATTTTGTTATTAACTTTTTATGTTCAAATGTTATAATATTGTTCTAATATCTTTTATTTTTATTAGAAAATAATTTTATTTTAAAATGCCTTTTAGAGGGAGGTTTTAAAACATTAAATTGTCCCATCTTGTGTGCCAAAACCTTAGAATTAAAAAGACATCACATCTTATTAATCATTTCTCTAATAAAAATATTGTTATCATTAATAACTATTTTGATTAAATTATAAATTAATTATAAATAACTACATTAATTTGGAATTATATTATAATATATGATATTTTTTATTTTTATAATGATAAAATTTTATTTAATATATTATTTTGTAATAATTTAATTTGGATTTAATAATAGTGCCTTTAGAGAAAAATTTTTAAATATCAAACTGTCATGATTTGTGTCTTAAAACTTTAGAATTAAAAAAATGTCATATCTAATTAATTTTTTCTTTAAGAAAGATTTAAATTTGTCATTTTTAAAAGATAAAATATTTTAGTAATTATTAGAAACTATATAAAAATTTATATTATATAATTTAAGAAAAGAAAATACTATTAATTATGATTAAACTTAATCAAGAAATAAATTTAAGTATGAGATAGTGTAATCATGAAACCTTGACCTATGTACCTTGTAGCTCGGACTATTTGTTGACCATAATTTATGAATGCAGTTACCATAAGGAACCTATCGTGAATATCTCTGAATCTTTTTTTCTTTCTCTTGTTTCATACAAGTTATGAATATCCCAGGTCCACATTTTTATATAGTGAAAACAATTGAGATGAAATTGTTAATAACATCAAATTATCACAACTTGTATCCTTAGAATTTTTGAAAAGTCAAAAAGTAAGTTTCTTTTTCTCCTTGATAATTAATTTATTCAAATATTTTTGTTTTTAAACTATATTAACTCTTTTTTTTAAGATAACATTCTAAAACAATTTTATCAAAGATAAATATGTGAATAAATATTTTTTTCAAAAAAAAAAAAACTATGATTCCTTAAGAAAAAAAATTATTTGTTTTCAAAATCTTGTCACAAATTTAAAAAAAAAATAATCATGTTTGGAAGAGTCTATCGTATAAGAGTTTATTTAATAACAACTTATATTATAAGTTTTTAAATTCAATAAGTTATTTATGTTTAGATATACAAATTTATAAAAATACTTATATTGAAATAAAGTGTTTGAATATATATATATATATATATATATATATATGGAGAGATAAGGGTGGAGAGAGATAGAGAGAGAGGGAGAGGTATAGAGTGAGTGAGAGTATAGAGAGATAGGGGAGAAGAGAGGGAGAGGGGAGAAAGAAGGAGAGGGAGTGAGAAAAAGAGAAGGGGGGAGGGAGATAGAGAGAGAGTAAGAGGAAGGCAGAGAAAAAGAGAGAGACTTAGTAGCAGTTTAATAACAAGAAAAACAAAAAAATGAGAAATGAGAGATGGGAGTCAATGGAATTACAAATTTTCAATAAGATTAAAACAATTTATTTCAAAAAACTACTCTTAATAGTTATCCAAATAAATTTAAAACAGTTTATGAAAAGTGTTTTTATAAATTTATTCAAACACGTGTATAAATACTTATGTGATAAGATAAGCTTAAATAAGTTGTAAACAAACTCTTCTAAACAGGGGCTAATATTAAACTAACTATTTATATTTTAAAAATCAATTCCCACATTTTAAAATTACCAGTTCCTTAATTTAAAACCTAACAATTTATTTTTAAAGATTTAAAAAATATTATAGCTTTGTTATCCTTTTTAATATGTTAACATAAAAAATCAATTAGAATACCAAATTTGTTACCCCTAAAGGCAGTAATTTTAAAAATAATAGTGTGCATGTAATAACAAATCTCTCTCGAGTTCATTAAGCCGAAATATCATTAAGTCCAAATACCACAAAAACATAAAGGAAATAAAAGAAAACAAGCATGATTAACATAAATAATGTGCATAAAGAGAGAGAAAGTAAAAAACATGAAAACCCAAAACATATAGCAACAGGAACCAGAAATACAAAGGGAAAAAAGAAATGAGTTTTCCTTTTTTTGCTAATAAAGGGAGATAGTGGGGTGCATTTATAATGGTGTAGGGTTTCATGAGGGTTTTCTCCTATCTTCAATCTTCTCTCAGATTATTTTTCTCTAATTGTATTTATAGTCATAAGTTCCCATTTCTCTTGTACTTTCAAAATTTACATTAAACAAAATTTGTATGCCTTTTGCTTTCTGGTTGGGTGGATTCTGCAATGCTGATGGCTGAGAGGCTACATGCATATGATTAATTTTAATTTTAAAATTATATAATTTAATTTAAAAATAAATACTTTTTAAATATAAATATAAATAGATGTTTATAAATAATTTTATGTGTATATAATTACTTTATTTTTTTGAATGATCAATTATTTAATTTTTTAAAATGAATAACAATAGTTAATTTTTAAATATAAATATAGTTGTCACAAAATATTCCTGAAAGGTAGTATTGTTATAATACTTGTAGCTATTTTTAGCTGTCAAAAAATGTTCTTATGCAATATAAAAACTTTATTAAAACAATTTTTGACAGTTTAATAAATTGCTACTAAACATAATAATTCAAATATTAATTTTTACTATCCCATCATCACTCACTGTGTCAATTGATAGATTATATTAGGATTGTTAACGAATAAAATATTTTATAATAAAACTGGTTATAAATTTCTTATGATACTAAAAATGAAAATCTATCAAAATTTTTGTCCAAAAATGATTTTTAACTGAAAAAAAAAGTATTTAAAGGATAAAATGTTCTAAAAGTATGTAAACTAAAAAGAGGTATTCCTATAGTTATAAATACTTGTATAAGAGTTTGATAAAATAATTTTAGGCTTGTTGTTTACAATGTATAACCTTTTTTAAAGCATTAAATGTATAATTTTTATCCTTTAAAAAACATTATAGGTATGGTTTTTATGTTTTTAAAAATTAGAAAATTAAGATTATCATAAGTCCATCATAAATTATTTAATAAAAAATATTGTTATATTATCTAAATAATAACATGCTAATAGGATAGATATTGTGATAGTCTTACGCACATACTAATATGGTATTGACAAATTTTAGTTTATATTATCTCAACATAGTAAGATATATGCATAGGTCTGATAAGTCATTTGTCACGTTAATGTCACATCATCTGTTATAATGTTGCTAAATTCTAAAAATATGAAGCATCAAAAGTCTTTTCGATAAATTTCATAAGTGTAAAACTATAGGGGAAAAACTGAATTTGAACCATACTTTTATAGTAATAAATAAACCATTAATTTAGTCTCTAAAGTACTGCCAAAAGTACTTTTATTCTTTATTTTTTAAAGTGGAATATAAAACATAATGGAAAAAAAACTCATTATTATATATATACATTATTGTATTTTATTATTTATTTTTATTTTCTTTCAAATTTAAGGTGTATTTTCTCCAAAGTTAAGCATATAATTAATTAGTTTTTACAGTAATTATGAGAATTCGTTAAAATTATTTATTTTACTAATCCCGTTTAAAATACAAACTCTTTTCCTGTAAAGCGTTTTTTATTAATTAAAAATTTCATTAAAAATAAAATTTCAATAATTAATTAAAACTTATTTTTTAAAATGTGATATAAAATAACAAAATAGTTAAAAATTATTTATATTTTAGTTAGAAAACCATTTTTATTCATTATAATTAACTAATTGAGTAGAAAATGGAACATAATAATGAGTAATATACCAAAATTTAATACTTGCTACATTTGTTGGAATCCTACTAAATTTAATACATAATAAACTACAGTTACACATCAATCGATTAGGACGGTGCCCAAATTCTTCAGATTATATATATATATATATATATATATATATATATATATATATATATATATATATATATATATATATATGAGAAAGTAAAAGAGGTTGGATATACAATTTTTCATTTATATGAGTTTTAAATTATTAATTGGTAAAGTTAATGCTTAATTTTACATATATAAAGGAAATGAGTTAATTTTATTGATTTGATAAAAAAACTAAAATATAATTCATAAACTATCCTTAATAATTATCTCTCACAATTTGTACTCTGTATAAAACAACTAATGATCATTTATGGAGTTATAAGATTGGTCTAATAGCAATATCTCATATGGGGAGAAGGTGAGAAGAAAAGATTGTGGGTTTGTTTTGAATCCCTCTATTAACAAAACTAACATATTAACAACTAACATTTGTCTATAAAAAAAGCAATTAGTGACTCTTTATATTCATAGGACAAAAAAAACTTTTTTGTAATCTCTGTACAAAATAGAAGATGAGAGAACAAAATAAATTTTTTAGAGCATTATTTATCATTATTCATTAAAGAATTAATTTTTCTTGAAAACTCATTTCTTAAAAGCATAAAAATTTAACATTTTTGAAAAAAATTAACTAAGAGTATTTTTTAAAAATTAGCATTAAATAGGATTTAGTTAGTTAGATTTTTATTATATTTAAGTCAAAAAATTTCATGTGCCTTTATGATATATATGAGTCCTGAGTAAGTATTCTATATTATTTTATACAGAGAAAAAAAACTAATAAAAAATAATGACTTGACAAAATTAGTATTAATATTAAAAAACTAATGTAAAACTTATTTTATGATAATTTGTTTAATTTTTATTAAATTTTCTTTTCTTCTATAAATAAAAAGTTGTGTGCAATAAAAAAAATGATTGAAAGAAAAATTAAAATCAAACTTTATGTGCAAGCAATAGTGAGAAAGTGAAAGCCTTGAGAGAAAATAGAGTGCAAGTAAATCTTAGAGTGTGAGAAAAATGCATTAGGTATATCATCTCTGTTACTCCTTATTATTGTAAAATTACAATAGTTGAATAAGAGAAAATCTCACAACACTACAAAGGAGCCCTAGAAATTAAAATCTCTAAGAGATTTTATTTCTGAAACTCCCCTGTGATAGGTTGGAATTATTGAAGGTATCATTTCTGTGCATTTTAATGGCTCTCTCCTAAATTGGAATTTAAAAATTCAAACAAATAATAGAGGGATGAGAATTTTGCTAGTGTTTAGTGTGAGAATTTAACTTTATACCCTTCCGCCACCGAATATCCCCCCAGCAGCTGAATTCCATCCCCATTCATCTGATTCCCGCCCTACCAATACCACTTGAATTAAAGACTCCTGTAAGGTGAGGAGCAGCTGCTCCTCCCATACGAACAACTCCCTCCGCCAAGCCCATTTCCATGATGATAATTGTCCTCCCAAATCACATTTATCCTTTATAGTGATGAGCTTATCCTGTGTCAAAGCATACAACCTGGGATACAATACGCAGAAAACTGTATCTCCCATCCACCTCTGTTCCCAAAATAAAGTCCCCGTTCCAGCCCTTACAATCCTATTAACTCTAGTTTTGAACCACCCAGGCAAGTCCGCATTAGGTCCATCAACGGCCCATATATCTTTCCACCATTGAAAGGTGTGGATAAAAGACTCAGGCCTCTCCATATATCCATCTACCACCCTGTACCTGCTCCTCAGCAGCGGTCCCCATATAGCCGTATCATCTGACAGAATTCTCCACCTCCACTTTGCCAGCAAACTGATATTAAACTTCTCCAAACACTTCACCCCCAGCCCTCCCTCATCTTTTTGCCTACAGACTTTTTCCCAGCTAACCCATGCAATTTTTGACTGGCTCTCATTACCTCCCCATAGAAAAGTTCGTTCCAACCTCTTGAGAGACTTCAACACTGCCTTTGGAGCCTTATAGAACGAGAAGAAATACAATGGAAGAGCAGCTAGCACTGAATTAAGTAATACCAACCCCTCCCAGCAAAAGTCATATTCCTTGCCTTCCAACCTGACAGGCGCCTTTTGAACTGATCAATAACTGGTTTCCACACCTGTTCCCTCTTAGGGTTTACTCCCACTGGTATCCCTAAGAATTTGAATGGCATTGTACCAGCATTACAGTTTAGCATTCCGGTAGCCGCAATTGTGAATGATTCTGACACATTAACACCATAGAAACTGCTCTTACTGAAATTAACCTTTAAACATGACACCATTTCAAACCCTCGCAAAATCACCTTCAGATACCATACAGATTTCAGGTCCGCTTCACCCATCAAGATGACATCATCTGCATACTGTAGCACTGAATACTTGACCTCATCTTGTACCTTTATTTCTTTATACAAGCTGCTTTGGATTGTTGATCTAAACAATGCTGGCAATGCTTCCGCCGCTATTAAAAACAGAAAAGGCGACAACGGGTCTCCCTGCTTCAACCCTTTGTCTGGCTTGAACTCTGGAGTGGGACACCCGTTTACTAGGATTGATACATAGTTGTTCCGGACTATAGCACTCATCCACATCCTCCATCTCCATCCAAACCCCATCATTTCCAACATATAATCCAAAAACTTCCAACTGACCGAGTCGTAAGCCTTCTCAAAATCCACCTTAAAGAAGAAACACGACCTTCGCCTTCTTTTTGCCCTGTCCATCAGCTCATTTGCCACCACTATTCCATCCATGATTGATCTGCCAGACAAAAAAGCCGTCTGAGTGGGCGATATTAGCCCAGTCAACACTTTTTTCAGCCTGACTGACAACATCTTCGAGATAATCTTATGCACGCTTGATATTAAGGAAATGGGTCTGTACTGGCTTAGCCCTGAAGGTGTGGCCACCTTTGGGATGAGCGTAATGAAAGAAGAACTTACCCCTCTGGATAATATCCCAGACCCATGAAACTCCTGTACGGCCTTAACCACATCTTGCCCAATTACTACCTAACATGATTTGTAAAAATTCATTCCAAACCCGTCAGGCCCTGGGCTTTTCCCGCCTTCACATGCCCACACAGCCGACTTAATCTTCTCCTCTAAAAAAGGCGCCTCTAGCCCCTGCTTTTGCTGTTCTGATATTTGAGGAATAGAAACCCCATCCATTGTCGGCCGATCCAACCATCTTTCCCAGAAATTGTCCGAAAAGTGTTCTAATATTTTGGCTCTAATATCAGACACACTCTCCAGCCACACCGAATCCGACTGTACTGCCAATATGAAATTTGCATGACATCTCGACTTAAAACAATTATGAAAGTACCTAGAATTATTGTCTCCATTCAAAGCCCATCGTACCCTTGATTTCTGTAACAATGCATGTTCCATCACCCTTGCTTTAGCCCAATATTCTCTCATGAGGTCCTGCCTGGATCTATTAATCACCTGGGCGCCCGCCACTAACTGTTGGTCCAACACCTCCATTTGCTTCACCCTTTCAGCCAGAAAAAGATCATCTTTTTTCCACACACCTTCAGACCACTTTTTTAGCTCACCTTTAATAGCCTTTAGTTTCCTTGCCAACTGGTACATCTTCCACCCAGAACCCTGAATTGAGTTCCACCTTGCTTTGATCAACTCTCCACAGGAAGCCTCTTCTAGCCAATAATCAAAAAACTTGAAAGGCTTAGGTCCCCAATTCTGCTTATTATCATCAGTGCTTATCCAGCAATGATCAGAGAATTCCCTTGTACCAACCCTTTGTGCCGTAACTCCCCATTCCTCCATCAGCTCCGGTGAGAATAGAAACCTGTCTAATCTACTAGCTGACTGTCCATCTGGCGAAATCCATGTGACTTCTTTTCCAATGACTGGGATGTCTACCAATCCCATCTCTTGGATAAAAAAGTCAAAATCATCCATCTCCCTCCTCGAATGAAATGTCGATCGTCCGATAACCTCAGCCTTTTCTCTCACTGCATTAAAGTCTCCACCAACTACCCCCCTTACATGTGGAAACCCTCTTCGAGTCATCACTAAGTCGTTCCAGATCTTTCTCTTTCCTTCCAATGTACATGGACCATAGACGTTGACAACACAGTTGACCTCATCTGAATTTCTTCCTTTGAAGGCAATTCCTAGAAAACCCTACCCTTGAATCTGCCACACCACCTCCAGCATGTCTTTCCTCCATATTGTAACACAACCCCCACTCAAACCCGATGATGGAAGTATTCTCCAATCACATTCGATGCCCCCCAAACCTCCTTTATCTCCCACTCCTTCAAACTGGAACATTTTGTTTCCTGAAACAAAGTATATCAATCTTATTCCCCACTACCATCATCTTAATTCGCCTCATTTTCACCCTCTCCCTAAACCCCCTCACATTTAAAGATAGGAGCTTCATTTAAACTACCCCTTGATTCCTCCTCCCCCTGTTTTCCTTTTCCGACTTATCTCTCTCTTCCATTTTTTGTAGTTCTGCTATATAGACGTTGTCAGGTTGCTCCCCAGTTACTCCTATCACCTTCATGACTGACCACACTTGTCGCATTTCATGTCCTTCTCCTTGTTTCTTCTGGCATGCTGGCTCCAAGTGTCTCTCCTGATTAAACCTTTGTACGTCGCTGCCATCAACACTATGCCTTCGAACCTGCCTCCAAGTTGTAACCATCTTCCTTTCCCCCTTCCCTCCCCAAGACGTTTCTTCCGCACCCACACACTCCCATTGCTTGTAATTATAAATCTTTGTAGCACTTGACCCCGTCTTTTTACTATCTTCTTCACAGCTATTGATTTGTGATTCTACTTTCCCGTTGTCTTGATTAGCCGTTCCATTGCCCAAATATATATTCATTCCACTTATCCGGTTCGTATTCACATCAATTCCGGATTCCGAAAAATTCCCACACCGAAACTGCTTTTTGCACCACTCCCCACCGAAAAAGGCCTTACACCCGCATGTTCCTCGGCCCAACTCGGCACCGCTCCACTCCGGCCCACTCCGCTCCCACGCTCGTGACCCGCAGCTGTGATCTGACCGAGGTGACGTAAAGCTGCTACGTCAGACTGATCGTCTCGGACCGCGTGCGCAGATGACCGTTTGCAGTACTGGCTGGGACCCACTTCGCCAGCCTTTTCGCCTCGGCTGCCATGCTCCTTTGACCGTGGACCTAAGGCACCTGCTCCGCATCCATGTGGCGCGAGCGGATTCGTGGTACTTTCTGATTGCATAGGGGACAGGATAGCTGTCCACCTGTCCCGTGTCGGTTCCCACTCCCCGAGGTCAGCTTCCCCGGCCTTTTCCCCTCCCGCTTCGCCATTTCGCTGCCCATTTTCCATTTTTGGGCCTTTACTCGTCTGACCAACACCGACCTCCCTTCCCCATGTTTCCTCTTCTGGTTTGGTGACAGAGTCGGTATCACCATCCGCCTCCCAGGCTTTGTCGCCGGCATAACCACTACCGTCACTGAGGCTGACATTTGCGAACGGTTCCTCATAGATTTCCCCCTTCTGCCCTCTGGGTTCCACCGCCGAAGCCACTTCCCACCGCCGACCATACATTTCCTCCTTCAACGCCGCCAGTCGCTGCTCCGCCACAAAGGACTCGTCGAATTCGCCTTCTCCCTGGCACAAACTTATTTCGGAGCCGTACCCTAGGTACCAGTCATTACCGGACTCCTTGTGCCGCTCCTCACCTTCCTCCGTCACTTTAATATGGAAAAATCTATCGTCTATCTCCAGTCTCACCACCTCCTGGATGGGCTCGAACGCCTTCCGGGAGATGAGCAGCCGCGCCACATCAAACCTCTTCTTCCTGGCTGTCCCGGCGCCTATCTGCTCCAGCTCTCCATAGGGTGCCATCATAGTCCGGAAGAATTTTTCACCCCACACATGCAGTGGGACCCCATAACAGCCCACCCATACTCTTCTCTCTGTTTCCACCTTCCCAGGTTCCCACTTATCTATCAGCTGAAACCATTCCTTGAACCATTCCTGTTTACTTTCTATCGCCTGTTTCAAACTTCCCGAAACACCTTCTTCCAGTAGCACCTTATTCCCTCCCATCGGAGTTGCTTTAACATCGTATATTCCTTGCTCTGCCAAAAATTGTTGTGTCCTAAACGTTGCTCCTTTACATATCACCTCGCCAACATAGGCTTTCTCCAGTCTCCTCACTTCCTCTGCCTCAGCTGTAAAAACCAGGAGTCTACTTGTTCTTTCCTTTAAACTTCCCCTTTGGTTCTGTAGGCTCCCCTGATTCATCCCCTCCTGTCTTTGAGTTTGCCTCTCCTCAGATGATCCGACCGCCTTTGCGTAAGACAATCTTTGGTTTCCATTCTGACTGACTAACATGTTTTCCTTATGCTTCGATTTCGTTTGGTTTGAAATCGGGTTCCTCAGCCTTTCCATCTTTCCCCCATTCGTGATTTGAGTCATTGTTTTCTCAAATCTGGGCCTATTTACCCATAACTTCTCATTACCAATAAATATGTTGTCCAATTTCACTCCTAACAAGTGCACATCTTCCACCCCTATAAACCGCACAAAACCAAATCTCCTCCCGTTTCTGTCCATTTTTTTTGGAATATAGACCTCCCAGACATCCCCATATCTCAAGAAAATCTTCCACATCTCTCCCGCCTTGTAGTCATCCAGAAAATGTGTGAAGAAAAACGACGTTACACCAGCTTTGCCTTTTCTTTCCGTTTCACTTATCTGTACCCCCCTTCTCTACCTTCTTCCATCACCACCATTCCACCTTCTCCTCCCCCTAACCACTGTCCAACCTCCTTCACTCTCCACCTCTCTCATGCTCCTTCACTCTCCTTCACCCTACTCATGCTTCTTTACACATCTTTGCTAAGTATACTTCAAAAAAATGAGGTACATTTAGAAGTTTGACAGGTGAATAACGAATATGCATAGATTATGAGCCAAAAACAATAATAGAGTAGGTTTAGTATTGTGCAACCCAAATTGCAGAGGTATAATTAGTATAAAGGGGGACAAATAGAAAATACCAAAAAAAAACACAGTAGTTTCCGCATAAATCCTTGCAATTCATATAATACCAGAAACGGAAGAAAAACATATTTCCATCTAAAGAAAAGAACAAAACAATTAATCCTTACATATCATTCAAATAAAAAAAAATGCAAAAGATATGTTAAGAAGAAAACAAAATCAATGAAGGAAACAAGAAGAAAGAACAGAGTGGATTGATTTAAGATCACACAACAACTTCTCTTCTCCATGCTCGCAATCACTGCAATAGATTCTCTGTGGTTTAAGATATTTTAATCCCTCTCCATCTGTTGTTTTTATAAATTGTCCCCTAAAAAGTAAAATTTTCATTAAATGTCCATAAGAATTATTTCCCTCTTCTCACCTTTTTCTTGCCTCTGCAACTCACCTTATTACCTTTTGTTATTGCCTCTGCAACTCACATTGTTACCTTTTGTTATTAGGCCTTTTTGATTTGTGATTTCTTTCCCTTATTCATGGATAAATAACATACATGTTTTTGAGATTTGGGCTTTAATGTTGTCATCTGTTCCTGGTGGTGCATCTTTGAACTTGGCTATTGATTTTTAAACATGGGATAGATTGTGTCCTCACTAGATATGCTCCACACACATATATATATATATATATATATATATATATATATATGTGAATGAGAGTTTAATTACGCTAATTAAAAACTTTATATCTATCGATCTCCCTTCCTCTCTTTATACATATATATTATGAATGAATTATTTGTCACACAACTACAAATTATTTAGCTGAAATTAAATACTCTTATTATCGTTCCCTCTCCCTCTATATATACTAGTGAACATACAGGCGCTGTCGTACCTGTGTATTCACATTTTTATTTTAATATGTTATAACAATTATAGTGTTTTAATTTAATATCTTTTGTAAATTTTTATATTTTGAAATATAAATTGTTATATGACATGTTTTGAAATATATTTTGTTAATTTTATACTTTTTGTTTATGATAACATAATAAAAACATGTCAGATTATCAATTGATATGTCAAATATGTAAGGAATATGAAAAAATAGAAAGAGAGGAGTTTGGTAAAGTTATAAGGTTGATCTATTGGTAAAGTTTATCTTTGGGAAATAAGAGGTTATGGGTTCAAGTCATTCTTATGACAAATTAGTTTATTTTTTTAATTTTAAAATAGGTGTAAGGGTAGAAGAGGTATTTTGAAAAGTAACATCAAAAGGGGGTATTTCCTTTATTAATATATATATATATATATATATATATATATATATTACGAATGAATTATTTGGCACACATCTACAAATTGTTTAGCTAAAAATTGAATAATAATTAATAACAATTAAATATTTTAATAGAAAATTCTTTAAAATCATTTAGGTAGAAAAACAAATTAATTATCAAGGAGAAAAAGCAAGTTAATTAGATATGACTTATTATTTACTTTTCGGATTTTTAAGGATGCACATTGTTACAATTTAGTCTATTTAAATTTCTCCCTTGATTAAGTTAATCACTATTAATAATATTTTCTTTTCCAAAATTATATAATATGAATTTTACATAGTTTATAATAAGATATGTTATAATTGTTAAAATATTTTATCCTTAAATACATAAAATTTGAATCGTTATTAGATAAAGAATTAAGTAGATGTTTCATCTTGCTAAAGTTTTATAGCACAAGTCATGATGATTTGATGCTTTAAAACCTCTCTTTATTAAATCTAAAGGAATTTGATAAATGAAAATATCTAATAAAAAATTACATGTAAAAAATTATGTTTTTTAATAATTATAAGATTATATTTGAATACAAATATTTATTATTAGTTCTTAATTTAACATAGTAAATATTAAATAAAAAATATGGTTATTAGAAAATGAATTATTTAAATGAGACATGTGTTTAATCTTGAAATTTTAAAATGTAAGTCGTGAAAACTTAATATTTTAAATTTTTTCTGTAATTGACACTTTTATTTAAAATTAATTAGTTAAAATAAATTAATATATCTGAGTAATAGTAAAAAAATTTAAAAATCGATAAAAAAGGTTAATAATAATAGAAGCTCAACACATAAATATCCTCAATAAAGAACAATGTAAATTTTGATTCTCCACTACATATGGAGATATGTAGCAGCAGGAGAGACAATTCATGTCAAACCCAAAAGGATAAAAAATATATATTTAAAATGGTAAAATACAATAATGATAATTCTTTTTAAATAATAAATTAATTCTCAATAATAAAAATTTTTATGTTAAATTTATAAAAGAGTTAGTATGTATGTCTTAAGGGGCAAAATAAATAATTCTAAAGTTATCTAATTTTATACATTTAATTAAAAGTATTTTAGGACGAACGTTGTAGGGTGTTAATACCTTTTCTACAGGTAATTAACTTCCAAACTCAAACATTGGTTTTATAAACTACTTTTCCTTAAAATTTTTTTCAATGTTTTTTTATGGTTATTCCTCTGATTTTTAAATTATTTTTGGTCGTCTTGTCAATATCCATGTGTTGAAAATTGAGGACAACAATTAATTCTTTGGAGGGTCACCCCAATCATACCTGAACCATTACTAGAGGCATACAAAGTGGAGACCACAACCATTGGAGAAGGCATAGCCGAAACCGGTACCACCATGGTCACAAGCGAGGAGCTCAGTACCTCTAGGATCCTGATCTCGACCTGGCAAGCTTGACCACAAGCACAAGGAGCATCTGCTCGGGTTTTCTTAGGATTAGGGGGAATCGTCGGGGCATCCTTTCTTTTACCTCCCTTCCTCTTCATCAACTCTTTCATCACTTTTTCTGCCCTCTCCTTCTTAGCAACAAAGAAAGAAACCCTCATAGCTTTGAAGTCAAAATCTTTCATGATACCTGCAAAATACATGAAACAACAATTAATACCGATCACCCCAAAGCTAAGTTTCCAAAATACTAAAGCAAGACACTCACCGCTCAAAGCACTATCTACGTCAGTAATGTACTCTAAATCTAGAACCGCATTCACACACATCCGACGAGGAAACTGACTAATAATAGCAATATCTTTCCTATCCTGCTCGGACAACAGATGCTTGGCCCTGGACTTAAATCAACGAGGACGCTCTTGCCAATACAGGGGAAACCGAACTGAGAACCCATCTTCTTTGAAAAACAACTTGCGTTGTACCTCTTAGTAGCTCGCACCTTTAATAAATTAGATTTAAAACTTGTCCAACAACTATTCAGCAAAGTAAATAAAGGCCCATACTGGCACCCAGTCATTGACACCCAACCAACCCTGGAATCCTCCCCGCCCTTAACCAAATAGAAATACAAAAGCTTATTAGCAGTCGGAGTTATCCCGAGCACCCCACACAAAATCTCAAACCCCCTTAGAAAGCCTCAACTATTAAGATGTAGTTGACTAGGCATCAAATTGAGCTCGGTCAACACTTCGCACCGGAAATCCAAGAAGGGAAGCACTACCTGAGTGTGACGAAAAAGATTGGCAGATACATACGTAAAGGATTCTTCCCCCTCGACAACCCCAAAGTACACTCGTTTGTCGGCCTCATAGGCTTCTGTCAACACCTAGTCGGGACGACCCAAGTCAAAACATATACTAACTTCAGTCTGAAGCCTTTTCAACTCTGCCTCACACGACATCAAGCTCAGGTAGGACCAACTTCCTTTGAAACCCATTCATAGCAAGCCTTGATAATAGGGGGAAACATTTTTTTCTCTCTCTTCCTACTTTGGCCCTTGCCCTTACCTTTCATCATTGCCACAACCTTAGCAGCTATTCCTTCCCCGTTGTCGCGATCCTCTAGAAGGACCATCTTCTAGCAATGTTTCTTCACACCCCCAAGCACCCTCCCACCATCTAAAGTACCAACCCCAATAGCAATAGGGGTCACCATGTCCAGCAACACTTCCCCCACAACAACACCACTAGCGACAAAATCCTCAACCCCCAACACCTAAAAATGCCCTCACCATTAGCTGCTCAAACTCCTCCTCGTCTAGGAGGCTCAAAGAACCCAAAGACGGTTCTGATTCACTACCCTTACTCATACCCTCTACCTCTTTCTCTACCATTGACCCAAAGAATTGCCAGAAAAAATTTCACCCTTACTCGAAGAAAAGCCTAAACTCCCCAGAAAAAACATCCTAAGAACTAAGAAAAAACCCAATAATAAGGGAACGTACCAAGAAGCCATTCGCAAGTAGTGAAGAAGAGAACGACCAACACAAAAGCTCTAAAAAAGAACCGCAACATATCAAACAACAGAAAGAAAGCACCAGGCACTCACAAACCAGTAATGAAGAAAATAGCTTGCACAATATGCTAAAATAGAAAACACCCCATCTTTTCCTCTTCCCGCTTCTAAACAGAAAACTATCACATCCTTCCTACACCACTCATGAATTGTCACGTATTCACCCCCTCACCTAACCCCACCAAACATATCCTTTCATACCCTTCTCAGTCTCCTCCTCAAGACTACTCGACCTCAAGGCTAGGGGGGTTTGTGTACCCCCCTCTTCTCTCCTCAGTCCTCGGAAACCTAGAGCTCGGGCACCATTAGCCTGAGCACGTCTAAGAACTGCTCTGAACTTGATGTGACTCAGAGCTTAGTACCCCGTCATCTGGCCCAACAAAAGGCCCATTCCCTTAAAAAGGTAACTAGAACCTTTTTACAATTTAAAAGGAAATCTGCATTCCCACCCTAGGTAGAGAATTCTAAACACTAAGAACCCTTTTTTCTGGTAGTCTTTTTTGACTTGAGCTTCAAAGTCTCTTTTGCAGGTACCTATCTCCGAGGAGGCTGCTGACGTTCATAGCGAGGGAGGTTACGAGTTCTGCCGAAATCCGATAACAACATAAAATAAAATTATAAGAAATTAGAATTTTGTCCTTGCTTTACTTAAATTAAAATAAAAAATATTTGCCTCTTTATTTTTTTGTCAATCCACACTTTATGACCCCAATTTTAAAATTGGAATAATATTTTATCTTGTTATTTTAAAAATTTTGTAACTTATATATGAAAAATCTCTCAATTCTAAAATCAAAGCAAAAAATTACGAATCAATATAAATAGAATGACAGTTTACCGGTATCCTCTGCTTCAATTCTCAACCTCGTTTCGCTCCGATTATTAAAGACAGTTGTATATCTATCTTCTCTATTTTTCCGTTAATCCACACTTTACGACCCCAATTTTAAAATTAAAAGAATATTTTGCCTTGTTATTTTAAATTTTTTGTAACTTATATATGAAAAATCTCTCAATTTTAAAATCAAAGCTAAAAATTACTAACCTATAAAAATAGAATTCACATGTGATTAGTGGTATACAAGGGAAAAATTGTAAGACAGTTGTATATCTATCACTACTCAAACTCATCTCTAGTTAATTCACATGTGATTAGTGGTATACAAGGGAAAAATTGTAAATAAACCTAAAAATTATTATAATGTTTTGTAAAATTCAAAGTCAATAATAATTATTAAATATATTATTTTTATGTTTAATAATTCTTACTAAATGTGTTCTTAACTTTTTAGTATATTTTAAAACATGTTATATTTTGTTACAAAAAAAAATGTTATATTTTTTATAAACTTGAAACATGTTATATTTAATTTTAAAAATAAAAATAAGTTGAACAATTATTAGTTTATATAAAATTTTCGCTTATATTTAACTAATTTCTTCTAGTTTGATGGATTAATGAAATTCTCAATTTTGTGTTACCCATATTTGGTTTTAAGTTGAGGTGATTGAATTGTTTGGTTTAATCAAATTGTAAAGACAAAATTATTCAATAACCCAATTTAAATTCGAATAAAATTGATAACTATATGTTTTTATAAAACTAAACATGCAACTACCTAGGGAACATAAGGTGATTAAGTTGGTTAAGGAATAAGGAAGGTGAAGAAAGGTCGTGAGTTTGAATCTTATTGTTAACAAAAATTAACATTATTAACAATACTAATATTTGGCTTATAAAAAAAATATATAATTGTGTTTCACAGTACTTCAATAATGAACTTTTAAAAATTAGCCAATTAAATACTATTATAGTTAATAGAGAGATTATAAAAAGTTAAGAGAGTCTAACTCTAACTCAATTGGTTGAACATGGTGCATGAATTGTTCTAAGCCTCCTAACATTGTCTTCAACTCCTAACAGGAAAGTTAACAACAACAAAAAAAATTATAGAGAAATATATTTTTGTTTGAATTAAAAAGAATGAACAATAAGAAGTCCTTTGCAACGAAGGATATATTTTTCATCCAAATTGCATGTTTTTTAGCATGTCATCTTGTTATTTCTTATCAAACTGTGAAATCTTGATTCTATAGATAGAGCATCTAAGAGAACTGATTTATTTAGCTTGCAAAGAATTTATTGTTCATTTTGCTCGTTATCTCATTGTCGGTGCTACTAGATACTAGTCCACGATGTTTTGGGTCTTGCGGATTTTTTGAAACTCCTTAATCAATATATTGTTAAAATTAAATTAATAAAATTTGTCTTTACTTATAAGAAAAAAATGCCTATTTAAAACTCCTTTCTACATAAGGTTGCATCCAAACACAATATATTCTTATTTTCTTCTCCTCCAAAGTAGGGTCAACAGAACTAGTCTCAAATGGTGCAACCTCAATGTTGAGAAAAAAATAGTTCTTTTCAACAGGTGCACTAATCAAGGACAATATAGCATAGGAAAGTAACAAGATCATATCTATCAAGACTTGGATGATACTATTGAAATTTCAATATTTTTACTTGTATAAAAGAAAGGAAATGTTTTTACTAAAACTACTAAAGGTAAGATTTAAATAAAAGCCTAAACAAAATAAAAGTAAAATGTTACACAAATAGAGATTTGGTTGGATTTTGATTTCACTAAACCATCACTCTCAAGAATCAAAATAATTGTTTACTACTCATGTTTTCATCACCCATAAAAAATGCCCTTGACCTCAATTTCTTGGAAGCAAAGGACTAAGTTATTTGAGATTCAAGTTACCAATTTTTTGCATAATTAAAGACATTAAAAAAAGGAGCTTAAGATGCTAATATGTTTTACTCTCTTTAAAGCAATAAACTCCACTAGCAACTCTTCTAATTTTATAAGTCAAAATCTTCTTACAAGCTCCATTATGGAGTTAAAGATCAAGAATGGATAGAAGAAATGGTGTATAAACCCTCAATCAACCAGATGTATAAACCCCATTTTCTATATGAGAATGTTTCTTTTATACTATGTTGATCTGTTACCATTGTTGAACACTCATAAACTTGGAGACAAGTCACACCACTGCACTAACTTTACGAGTGTGGGACGCTCACAAACTTGGGGACCAAGTCATACAAAAAATCCCAATTTTATTTGGCCTTGCTTTAGTCCTTCTCAAAACTTGTATTTGTATAACAAAAAAAAGGAAATAAAGGTAAATTTGCATCAAAGTAAAACCTAAGACTATTTTCTTAGCTATATCCAATTTTATATTAAAAGGGAGAAAAACGAAGTCTTAAATGAGAAAGAATTAGGATAATTGCTCAATTTTGCCTATATAAAAATAAGTAAATTAGACAATTATCATTCAACAACAAAAAATTGGCTTGAAAATCTTATTATTCAAATTAAACAATGGTGTTATTTAATTGATATAGTAACAAAATAAATAAACAAACATAGTTCAACAATACTCACATGTGTTCTTCTAGATTTTTTATCAACAAATTAAAATGTATCTTTTCATATGAGTTTGTTGAAAAACCTTATATTATAATATATATATATATATATATATACACACACGTGCGCGAATCAATGACTTAACTTTTCTATCTACATATAAAAATATTGATGCCAAAACAAATAAATATTTATCGTAGAATTATTATATTATTAAGTTATAAACAAATACCAATTATGTATTACACACAGGTGCATGTGCATGATCATATACAACCACCTAATGTAGGGCTCTACCATTTTCGGATGCTCAATAATTTTTTAGGCTTGTCACACTTACTGTGGAATTTGGGTAAATTTCAATAAGTCAACAATTGGATTCACACCCCTTTTCCAACCCAATATATGGCCTAACCAATATTATGTTAAACAAATCTATGGTGTATGCTTTGAAATGAAAAATTCTCTTTATTTGATCTTCATGCTTAGACCTCCATTATTTGCTTCTGTAGATGAGTAACATTGCTTAGTTATAGTCCAAAGACCTTTGAGACAATTTTTAACGATAAAAATTAAATAATTAATTAAAAAATAAATAAAAATAGAATTTCTAATATATTGATGGATAATGATATATATAGAAGCATAATAGAGCGTGAATAACCAAATATTTGTAGAAGTTTTAATCATATATTAAATTCTAAGTTCTAGTGATATCAATCTAGTAGTCTTCATTAGTCTTAAATATTTTATAAAAATCAATTATTCAATAATAGTGTTAAACATATAAATAATAACTAAATGATGAGATGCATATACATCATGACTTTCTCTCTAACAATTCCAAAAGAGTCATAAACCTGATAATAAGAAATGCTTACTCACAAGTGCAACATCAATATTATATGCTAACTAAACATGAAGACCGAAAAGTGCACAAGCCAGCATAACCATCTCAATATTGATATATAAAATGTAAAGATTATTTAATAGATTATAGTTTATTTTAATTTGATGACTTATAATTTAACAGGATCCAGTGGACACAACCTACCTATAGACAATGGTGGGTGGGTAAATGGATCGTTCCAGTTTATTTAAATTTGGTCCGCGAAGTTCGTTTTTTAAATAAACTAGATAAATCTGATCCACAAAAATAAATAAACTTTTTTTTGAAATTTTATGTCCGAACTCACAAATCCGGTAGAGTGAATAAACCAGTTTGTAGGTCCATATATATATATATAAATAATTTAAAAAATTGTAATATTTTTTAAACTAATTAAACTATAATATATCATACTAAAAATTATATCATAATTTATAATAATCTAAAACACTAAATCTTTTCAATGCTAAAAGTATAAAATATCATAAGTTATAACAAAAAAAAAAGTTACACATTAACACAAACTAATAGTATAAATGAAAAATTTGTCGCTTTAAACAGGCTATATATCAAATATGTGAGCCTGTAGATTTAACCCACAAAGTATGTAGATTTCGTAAACCAGACTCAAATTTTTTCTACAATTATGATTCTTTTAAAAAAAAAATCCTAAACCCGCACATGCTTGGGAGGTATGCGGACCTGGATCCATATATCCATCCCTATCTGCAGAAATATAAAATATTCATCACTTGTGATTGCTTAGTTGTGATTAGAAATTTATTAACCTGCCTTAAAATGTTGAAAGAAATAATCATTTTCATTGTCAAGTATCTCAACCCATGTAGCTCATACACAAAGAAATTTCTACAAAATATTTTTTGTAATAGCTTGTGATTCATCCATGCATGGATTAAACTTAAATACAAAAAACCAGGTTATGTAACTTAAGCATAATAAATTGATATATAATAAATAAAAGAAAAATTTATCCTTACCCTCTCTACTATAAGATTCAATCATACATAACACACTCAATGGGTAAGGAGTCTTCTTCTAAGTTCTCGACATTAACACCAGAAGAAGATGAAATATCATGTGTCAACTGTGGATGTTGTACGGGTTGAGACTGTGATTATGGTGTGGCTGCAATAGATAGGGATGGTGTGACTATAGAATAAATGGTGAAGGTGGTAATGTGGTTGTAAGAATCTATAATGGAATTAGGAATGGTCTATATAGATGAACCAATGATGGTAATATTGATGGTGATTGTGTGAGTGTAAGTGTGGGTATGTAACAAACGAGGATAATGGTTAGGGTTGTGCAAAATCCATATCCAATCCATTTTAATGGATTGGTTTCATATTTAAATCCCCTTTTTTGGATTTTACATTCAATCCAATTAATAGGATATGGATTGAATATTTATTTCGATTTTCAAAAATTTGTAGGCAGCATTGCCCCAACTTATAGACATCCAACGCTCCATCAAGAGCCACCAAAAAATAGGGTTTAGCTCCAGGTTGGATTTTATTGGCATTAATACATCATTTAGCAAGAGGCCTTCGCCCTGACACCTAATTATCTGACCAAAAGTCCATTCTTGTCACATTCTCAACCTGTCACCCAAGATTGTTGCAGACATCAATCCAGGATACCTTGATTCCTTTCCATAAATTTATGCCCCCTGGGTTGTGTTAATGTTTGGTTTGATAGCTCCACTGCAATTATACTTTGACTGAACGATTTGTACCCATATGACTTTCCTCCTAGTGATCAAGTGCCAACTAACTTTCATGAGAAGCGTTTGGTTAGCGTTTCTAGTCTATCGTAACCCGAGGCCACCCCACTATTTTAGGGTTGATACTTTTTACCAAGCAAGACAATGGTAACAAATTGGTTTACATTACAGTTAGGCAAAACTTGTACAACTGACTTGACAAAGTAAGTCTTCCTACAAAAGGGAGTGTGTATTACTTTTCCAACTGCTCAGTCTTTGATTCACCTTATCAATGGGAAATTGGTAGGTCTAATTTGTAACCCTACGATGGTGGAGTGGTATCACAGTTTTCTTGAAACCCAAGACGCTTGATAACTATTTTTGGTGCTGCTAGTTATAAAGAAGAAGACATGCATTTTGCCCTGAATTATTTTTTGCTTAGAGCAATCATAGAAAAGCTTTAGAATATACTTAATCACTACCACTTGTTCAAGGGATGCTTTGACAAGAAGGAGTATATCATTTGCAAAGGCAAAATGAGATAATTATGGCCTAATTTCGAAACATTAATTGGGCGTTTAATTAACTAAAATATTTATGATCTGAAAAAGGTGTTCAAGGTACAAAACAAAAATATATGGCGAGATAGAGTTTCCTAGCAGGATTCCTCTTGCCAGTTGGAAGGGTTCTAGAGTCTCTCCATTTCATAATAAATGCATGTTTGGAGACGAGACACATTGTCATACAACATTAATAAAATATTTTGGTAGTCTAACATCAGCGACACACATTATGTTGTCAATGTTGGTCTTTAAAGGTATAAAATTACTCTAGCAAGGGCTGACTAGTTTATCCATTATTGTGTGTAGCCACAAGACAAGTATCTTGTTTATTGTCTTGTAAATAACATTACATAAGCCAATTGGTCTTAGTTGTTTTAGAGTTACAACTAACCCCATTTTGGAGATAAGGGTTATCAAAGTAGAGCTAATTGCCCTTATCTTACTAGATTTTGAAAACATTTCTTCAATAAACTTGTAGAAGAATTTGCTGATGATGCTCTAGTTAGCTTTATAGAAACTAGCTAGTAAGTCATCCTCTCTTAGCGCTTTGAAATTATCCATAGCAAATAAGGCTTTTTGAATCTCCACTTGGGATACTAGGTGTTAAGTTTATTCCACTCCTCCTCTAACAAACATGGGAAGACACCCTGAAAGGTTAGAGCCCTACAATTATTCTCCTCTTTATAAAGATTCATATAGAAGTTGTTAACCATTTTTTCAATTCTTCAGAATCATTGATCCAATTGCCATTGTCATCTTGGATTGCTATAATTTCGTTTTTTCCTCCTTCAGATGGTAGTAACTCCATGAAAGTACTTGGAATTTTTATCCCCAACTGTGATCCATTTGGCAGGAGATACGAACCCAGATTGCAACCTTGGTTGATGTTGCCGAACTATAAAGAAAGAACGGTTTCCACCTCTATACCATTAGGTAATAGTCTGCCACCATCCAGGGACCCTAAAAAATTGCTCTATTATAGTCCTCAAGGGACAAGAATAAGACCTGATAATAATTCTGAGGTAGATCAATAATTTTAATATGGACCCATTTTTTGCCCAGTCATGTTTTACTTTTGCTTCTGAGGTTCGGAACCCCAAGATTTTGCCTACCACAGTCACCATAAGTGATCCTTTCCATGGCTTACACCACTCCTAAAATTCTTCATCAGAGATATTTATCTCCTTAAATCGATCTATGTGCTTTGCTACCAGGGTAAAAGGTGTTACCTCTTTCTCTGAAGCCCCAAAGAACTGTCCATCAAATTCAGAGAATGGAATGGGTCCATTCATGTTGAGCAATTTCATCTTGTACCTCTCCATTGGGTTAGATGAAGCTCTTTCTCCATCTATTTTTGTGTGTCCATCAATAGTTGTCTTGCGTTAACCTTTCGGTTACTCCTCAGCAACAAGTCTTCTTCTTCCTCTGAGACCTCTGCCAAAACCGTAGCTAAGCATCCACTTTCAACCTCCATCATCATCCTTGGCTATAAAACAAATCTTCTAAAGACTCATTAGTTAAATTAGTTAGTCAGTATTGTATTTTAATTAGAGATCTTGCTCTTTAAATATGTAGTCAATAATTGAATTGTGCGAATGAGAAAATATAAATATTTATTAGGAAAAATCAATCCTCTATGTAACCTTGCTCATGACTCTATTGCTTTCCTAGATATGGTCTCATCTTGCGTGAACGATGCTAGCTAGTTATCACTACTCTTTAGTTCATTAGTCACTAGTAATAACCATGTATTCGTCTTGTTGATGACGGTTAAGTTATTGTCACCATTGTTGATTTTTTGCTTGATTATTAAGATTAATTTTCTCTTCTATTTATTATTTTTAATAAACAATGCAATGAATAGCATTAAATTTAATTTTACGGTAATTAATTATTAATTATTTTTTTTCACATTAAATTTCTTTCACATTTGATATGTCCTGTATCTATACATATGTATGCATACACATATATCACATATATCTATCTATTTATATATATCGCTTGATTTTTTTATTTATAAAATTTATAATAATTCATATGTCCTTGCGAGTTCATGCCAACATATCGATCAATGCAAACGAACCCCATAAATAAGTCTGTTTTTAACACTCAAATTTTTATTCATACCTTACACTTTTTTTTATCTTATTACGCGTTACTTTTAACTCTCCTTTTCCCACTTTCTCTTTATTTTTCTTTTCTTTTTCCATCCAAGAAGTACACACGCTTAAGAAGTGTGAAAAAAAAATAAATAGCAAATGCATTGTGGATTCCACCGAATAACATTGGATGACAATGCCGTACATGTCAAATTACAATGGTAGTAGCATTCTTCGATGACATATTAAAAACATTTTTCACGACAATCAAGCACATTATGTTGGGTTCCACCTAATATACAAATCGAAATTTGATTTTCCGAGACCATGTTTTACGAAATGTTGGCCATAGAACCCATATTTGACCACTAACACCAAAGAAAAGAAAAACAAATTCATTGTGACAATTTAATAATTAGGAGTTGTTCATTAGTTCAGAGAGAAGTCCTAATGGTATAGTTTTCTTGCAAGCTTTGGGGTTTCGCTTCCTAATGCTGGTTATTAGAGGCAAAAGTAAAGACATAAGATATACTTCACATGTTCTAATTACACACTTTTATCAAGAGATCTAACTCAGTTTGCGATTAATTTCTTGTAAAACCGGGTTCGATCGATTTATACATATAAAAGAAAAAATAGATATAGGTGGCAAAATTGTAACCTAAGTAGTATGTAATTTTACTAGTAGCTTGAAGAACAATTGGAGTGAAATAAGGTTATGTTCTCTTGACCATGTTTATGGACCAACCGGCAATTGCTTGTTGTGTATGGGACGTCGTCTTCTCACTCTTGCATAATCCATAGTAAAGCATTGTGAAGGGTCATCCAAATCTATCCGTTCTTGTCTTGTCTCCTTTTTTCCGAGCACCATGTTTTGCTTTCTATCATATTGCTTCCCTGTAAAAGTTGTATAATTTCATGAACATGTTGAACTAGTGTATCTTGCATTTAATTTAATTAAATTCAGGTGGATTCAAATCAAATATAAAATACAATACATACATGTATATAATATTATTATATCACTTGTTATTATATAGGCTCAAATAAAATGCAAAAGCATTATTGCTTTTGGAGATATGCTTGGGGGATGGGATTCACTTCGTTGCTGCCATATATAGTATACGTGACCAATTCGAATGACCCTTGAATTGAAGTTTAATTAAACTCTTGTGGTTTTGAAACTTCAATTTTTTTTTTTTGGTTTTTTAATTAAAGAAGACTATAATTTTGGTATACTTGCCATAATTATACTACTAACAATGGTGGGAGTGATAAGGTGGTATATATACGAGAGAAAAGGATTATAGCTTTGGATTTTTTACTGACCAAAAATTAACAAATTCAATTAATTATTTATATATGGCAAGAATTTTTGTTATAGTTACAAGATTTTAAGATGATTGAAGATCATTACACCACTCCAGCAATACACCTCCAAAATTATCAAAGATGTTTCTGTTCACAAGAACTAAAAAAGGCTGAAACTAGTACTCCATAAGCCATAAGTCCATATTTAATCGATAAATTTTGATTTATCCAATAAATAAAGAAGGAAGAAAAAAATACCCTAACTTTTAAACGAAGAGTATATATGTAGTTTATGTGAAGATATACCCCATAATATGTGTCTATAGAGCTTTTATTTATGACTTAATGTGAAAAAGTTCACAACAGGAGCATTAGAAGATACATCCACTAATTAAATACCGATAATATAGGCAAAGTGATTTTGACTTGGAGAGGAACAAGTTGTTTGAGTAAGTAGTTCTGAAAGAAAATGTTAGTAGAAAAGTTGAACACTGAAGTCCACATATGCTACTCTCACAACTTTCATTTTTCACGTGTCTTTGTTTGATTACCCCTAGCTATACCTTGATAAAACCTCTCATGATTTGGTGCACGAACCTTGAAAAGTAAATAGAGACTTGACTACGGCTTAATTACCGGCTAGCTAGTACTCATGAAAAGCTTTTGAGATATGAAATATTACATGAACAAGCTAAAATTAACAAGAGAAGTCATATGAAAAGATCAAGAGGAAGACGTCACGTATTTCAATCCTTTCACTAACAATTAACATTTATTTAGAAAAAAACACAATCAAATTCTTAATTTGAATTCGTGCCGTTCAATGATATTTTTCTGAGTAGTAGTAAATGCCAATTTTTGCTGATTATTTACCTGCAGCAAAGAAATTCTCCTGCTTGTTTGATGCAACGTCTCTGGCTTCTTCTTCTTTAACCTATTTTTTTAGAAATTAAGGAATAAATAACATAAATATTGATAAAAACAATATAAGAGGACTAAAAAGAAGTTTCTTAATTTGGATTCATGCAGTACCTTCTCTGTGAATCTTAGCTTTCTAGGAATCGCTGGGAGAGAAAGCTGCAGTTTTGTGTTGACAGCTCCTATATTATGTATTTCATTGTTAAGATTAAAATTATTTGGTGATGATAACATGCATAAAAACTTATATATTTTGATAAATAATGATAATAAGGACAAAATGAGAATTTATAAACATGATTACTATAAAAAAAATTAAGTTCATGAAGGAGTAGATAGAGGCAAGAGATAAGGTTCTCACCTTCGAGGTGGAGTGAAGGTTGAAATTGAATTTGAGAAGAAGAACAAGTTGGCAGTAGAAAAGAGAAGGAAAAGCTAAGAAGAGTACTGATAATGATTATGAGCTCCATTTTTTTTTTCTTCAGAGGATGCACAAGTTACTTTGTTCAGCAGTTAGGTTTAGCTTATATACAAACCCAAGAAGGAAACAAGTGCATGAGAGAGAGTAAACACAAAGCACAAAATGAAGAGTTCCGAAACAAGTACAGGAAAATCTTAAATATTCATAACTTAACTTTTTACTTTTTTAGGAGGCTTCACGTAATTCAGATTGTTTTTTTCACCTAATGCTGTAGGGCCCTTGGTTTCACACTTTAAGTTTTAACGAGTTAGCACACTTCACAACACAAATTGTGTTTTTAGAATAGAACTAGATAGTTTCAATCATATTTTTTTTTATCCATAATTTAGTTTATTAATTTTACCAAACTACTACAGTATTATAGCATGAATCAATGAATAATTATAATATTGAACGATGTTATAATCTCTATATTATATGTGAATCTCGTTCTAGCTTCAAAAGCAGAGTTGTATTCCATCTTTTCTTAATTGCCAGCATAAAAAAGAACACATATTGATTTGATATTTTCATCATCATAAGCGTTAGTTTCATATAAGGAATTAAAGATACTGTGAACTATTAGTTAAAGAGAGAGGCAGTTATATTGCCCCTTCAATGATGTAATGATAGGGACGATTAGTTATTTTGTATATGGCAATTTTTATCCATAAACCGTATAAAGAGACTATGGAAGCATTCTCTCTTTAAAGGAGAAAAAAAATATTTTATTGATAATGAAAGTATTATTACATCACATAAAATGTTAAATACATTTTTAGTTAATGTCCCATATTTGGGCTTGACAAAAAAGTCCCATATTTGGGATAAGTTTGTTTTAAGTCTTCGAAATTTCAAATTCAACTTAATTAGTTTTGCTCAACAATTTTATAAAATTGTTTTCGGTATTTTAATATTTAAAAATTAAAAAACTTGTTTGATTACTGTTTTCTTAAAATAGTTTTCAAAAACAGTTCTGATTTTCAATATTTCTAGTATTTAAATAGTTCTAGGAAATGGAGTTCAACCAAGACCCAATTTTTGGTTTGGTAACTGGACACAGATAGACTACCCATTAAGTGTAACTTGTTGCAGAGAAGAATAATCTAACAAAGTGAAGCAGTATGTGGATTGAGTAGCATTATCGAGAAGACTTATGCACATCTTTTTTTAGTTGTAATGTATCAGCCCAGGTTTAGCAATCACTTTGTAGTTAGTGGGTATCTACAATCCTCTCAACAAAGTCACGAGTCAGTGTTGTCAATTCTTGGGTTTTGTGGATGGGTCAAAGGAACTTATCAAGACATGGTCTTTTGTTTTCACATGGGGTATGACACTTATGGAAAGTTAGAAATGCGACAATATTCAGATCAAGTGGGTGATATTCAAGAAATTATCTAGACTGTATAATTAAGCTCATGGGACTAGAGTCATGTCGTCAACTTAACCTCTCATTCTCATGTGGAATGAGTTACGAACCCAATTGAGTGCATTACCTTTATTATTTTCTTGCTTTGTATGGGATTTTGTTGCTTTGTGTGGAAAATACACTTCTTGTACTTTTGTATGTTTTTTTAATAAAATTTTTTAACTTATAAAAACAAAGGAAAAAAAGAACTCCTAATGCTTAGCTCTAATTAGTCGTAAATAAAATGACTTATGTTTTCTAAAAATTATAAGATTGGTCTAGTATAATGTCCACACGTGAAAAAAAAGTGAAAAAGAGAAGTAGTTAGTTCAAAACAAAATAATATTAACAACTAACAGCAAATAAAAAAACAACTTAAACTCACATTATTAAGGAATTAGATTTGTAGTTTTTTCTAAGTCGATTGTAGTAACTGAACTTTAAACTTGATTAAAGAATATTATGTTGCAAGAGAACCTTCAATTATATATCTATTATTTTGCTTATAATATGTTGTTTTTTCCTTCAAGATTATGACTACATCCTCAAAATTTAGTTTTAATTCTTGCTATTAAATTTTCTGAGTTTTTGCCAGTTACACTCTCGTAATATATTGGAAGTCCTTGTTTGTGATAGTTATTTGGTCATGGATTCATTCATTTTAGAGTTGGTGACTTTGGTAAAAAGAAATATTTTGGATCATTAGATTAAATCTAATGGGTTCATATTTTTACTTATTTAAAAGATTTTAATGTAATTACTGTATAATTTATCCTTGTATTTTAAAATCATAACAAATGTTTCTGTGTAGATAATTGGTACAAAAGATATTTTATTAAATCCTAAATATTTTGGTAGCTCTTAATTTGTCCAAAAGAAACATGTTCATGATAAAAAAATCTGACAAATATAATATTTGTAAAGAAAATTCAGATGATTTTATAAAGTCAATTTTTTCCCATATTTGGATAATTATTTGAGATCATTGATTAAAGTAAACTATCTCTAGTCTATTCATTAAATAATTTTCTTATCATTTTAAAGTATAAAATATAAAACTAAATTAATTTTTAAATTAAAAAATTTTAAAATAACTAAAAATATACTGCACTAGATTAATTTAATGGTTAAGAAGGAATGAAAATGGGATGTTACTAAAATGACAAAGTCAATGAATCTCCGAATCCTTGTTTTAATAATTTTTTTATAATTATATATTTAAATTATAATCTTTAAATCTTAATGTTACCAAAATGACAAGGTCAATGCAAATCACATTTTTTTTTTAAATTATAGTTTTCTATAATTGCATATTTAAATTATAAATTTTTATAATTATTATTATAATTATATATTTAAATTAAAATTTTTATAATTAAATATTTAAATTTTAAATTACATATTTAAATAGTAATTTTATATAATTATATTTAAAATATAAATTATCATATTCATATTTAAATTATAATAAAAGAAAGAAGAGAAGTACAAGCACAAAAAAAAAGAGGTTATGACATGCATGGATATGGAAAGACAAGATTAATTTCATTAATTAATGATGGTTAAAGTTGAAAAAAAATCAGTTGGTGCTTAAAAATAAGATATTTTTTTCTAAAAAAAAACAACTAACTAAAATAAATTGTTTTAAAAAACTAATAACACTAATTTTTTACTACTGAAATTATTTCAAGAGATTAGTGTAAAAGAGATTTATATAACTTTCAAAGTATTAATCGGTAAAGTTAACAATCTTTATCATTAAGTATTTCAATTGAATGTGGGTTACATATTAATTAAACTTATTTTAATTAGTTTTTCAATTTTTAAATAGTAGAAGCAAATGAAATAGAGGCTAAATATTAACAGCCTATAATTCCAGGACTAAAATCTTAAATTCTATCAAGGAATAGAACTTTCTAGCTACAGCAAACTATTATCTAGCTAGCTATACCTATGGAGTCAAGAGCTTAGTAAATTGAAATTCCTTAGATTCACATTCACATGCTGCATAACAGTTGTACAACAGTACGGGGTTACTATTTTGTTCTACCTTATTACCACCATTTAAGGCCCTCGAAACTCACCCAAGTGCATCCACCCACATTCATGCAAACCAATAAAATGTTACACTTGTTCATGCTTTTATAGTATTACTAGTACTGGGAACTGCGAAATAAATCAAATTTTTATCATAAGCTTAGCACGTCTTGCTTCCATGTCACAGTCAAAACAAGCATATATTATCATCAATCCATACAAACACTCGCAGTTTTCGAAACTAGCTACGCACATGCAAGTTCGTGAAACAATATTAGGGCGCATTGTTTCAGGAGACCTTTGCTTTTTGTCCAATGTGCCTCCCAAACATATAATTATGTAACACTATTAACTAATGCACCACACAACTTTTGCATTATTAACTATATCAATAATAGTAGCCAACTTAATTATTTTATCACAAAATAAAACTGGATTCAATTCGGTGTCTTTAAATAAGCCATCTCATTCGATTCTTCTGTAAGGCAAAAAAACATAGTCGAAAAAAGAGATCACGAAGTCAATCCTGTACGTTTTCACCATATACTTGTAACTTGTAATCCTTCCGTGTCTTTTCTAAGAGATGAACTTAATGCAAAATACACTCTTCGAGTACCGAAAAATACACTTCAACGCTCGAATTAAGTTGTGTTCGATTTAGAGACATGAACAGTATATTATGTATTTTGCAATATCTTTAAATTTTTAAAATACAAAATTACCTCATAAAATAAATTAATAAATAATAATTGTCTACATATAAAACAATATTTGGCCACTTAGTAAATAATAATGTTAAGTCGTTATTTGGTTAAAAAAAAGATAAAATGAGAGCCAATCAAATAACTAAAAGATTAAATAGTCAGAAATTTTGAATGATAAAATTAAAGATAATATTACTTTAAAATAATAGTAAGATAAGATAAAAGAATATTTGATTTTAAATTTAAATCATAAACTAATCTTTTATCAAAAGAAATGATAAAGAGAGGGAGTCAATCTTAAGCAATTATATAGGGTTAAGTAGTTCCCTTAAGAGAAAAAAAAATATAAACTGGAAGAGTTATTCAAGGGTTGAAAAAGAGTAGAGACGAATAAATCAAAGCTATGGAGTTATGCTTCAAAAGGTGAGTAAAACACCTTTTTTAACCCTCCACGATATGATTTTATTAGTTGTTTTTTGTGTTTGAAAATTGTTTAATATACCTCCATTTGGAATACGGTAAATTTTTTGAGAGATGGATGTATGAGATACCTCCATTTAATACAAGGAAGAGGTTTTAGATACTCCATCTTAGATGGAGAAGAGATTTTAGATACCTCCACAATAGTGAGGGGAAGGCAATGAGACAATATTGTATGGAACATGACCTCATAGACATTTTTTAAGAATCTACTGAAAACCTGGAAACCAAAATGCAAGTGAGTGATCATGAGTATCACTATCATTTGTGGATTATGTGTTTGCATCGAAAACTATTGTTATCGTATTTATAATTATTGTTAGAAATTATTTGGATTAAAACATAATTTATATATAAATAAAAATACTTTTTTATTACTGTAGGTACCATGTTGTTTTTCCGAATTCTGCGCGGACTGAGAACAAAGCTATCTACGAACCCCTTTTAAAAAAACTTGTTTTATTCACTGAGATTATTATCTCATTAAAAGTGTTGTTTTCAGAGCCCAAGGAAGAAGTTTTGGAAATCAAAGAGGAAGAGACTTGAAGACCTAGTTTGTTATTAGTCAAAATTTTCTTGTAATATTTGTTTGTAATGATTTTAGAATATAATGTCCTTGTAATTATTTTTGTTTTCTAGAGTCCCAAATTTGAGGATTATGTTTTGTTTATTATGTAAAAATTCATGTATTCAAATACAAAATTTATTATTTTCTTTAAATTCTTCACTATTTTTATTTTAGATTATTGCTGTAACAACTGATGTTACATATTTATTATTTATTGCTGTAACGACTGATGCTAGAATAAAAAAAGTAGTAAAATATTTTAAGAAAATAATAAATTTTGTATTTAAATACATGAATTCTTACCTAAGAAACAAAATATAATCCTCAAAGTTTGGCCTCTAGAAAACGAAAAACAATAACAAAGACATTCATCCTAAAATAGTTACAAATCAAAACTAAAAGGAAAATTTTAATTAATAAGAAATTTAATCTTCAAGTCTCCTTCAACTTCAAAAACTTCTCCCTCGAGTTATGAAAACAACAATTTTAATGAGATAGGAATCTCAATAAATAAAACCAATTTCAAACAGGTTCACAAATAGCGTTGTTCTCAGACAGTATTGAACTGAATCTGAAAAAACAATATGGTACCCACAGTAATAAAATAAATATTTTTCTTTATATATGAATTATGATTCAAATAATTTCTAGCAATAATAATAAACACGATAAAAAAGAGTTTTCGATGCAAACACAATCCATAAGTTATAGTGATACTCATGATCACTCATTCTTACTTTATGGTTTCTAGAACAAGTTTTTAATAGATTCATAGGAAAAGTTTATGAACTTATATTCCATACAATGACATCTCATTGTCTTACCCATGCTATTGTAGAAGTATCCAAAATCTCTTCTCCATCCGGATGGAGCTATCTAAAACCTCTTTCCCATATTAAATGAAGGTATCTCATACATCCATCCCATACGGATGTATCTCAAATTTCATCTCCATTCCAAATAAAAGTATCTCAAACAACACAAAAATAATTTCAAAACGTAAAACACGTTAACAACAATTTTTAAAATCATACCATGGAAGGTTTTCAAGAGATGTTTTACTCACCTCTTGAAGCGAGATTCCACAACTTCAATTTATTTTCTTCAGCTCTTCTACCCCTCTTTCTTAACCTTTGAATAGTCAACTAATCAATATTTCTCTGAGTGAACTACTTAACCATGTATATAATAGCTTAAGGTTGATTTTTCTCTCTCTATATTTTCTTTTTGATAAAAAGTAGATTAGTTTTTACAGTTTAAATTCAAGATGATATCAAATCTTTATTTACTTTATCTTATTTCTATTTTAAAAGTAATGTTATATTAAATTAATTTATCTTTAATCTTTTAGCTATTTGATTGATTCTCACTTAATTATTATCTTTTTTATTTTATTTTCTTGAATATGATATATAAATAAATAAAATATATCATCATCTTATCTAAATTTCATATTATACATGTATTCAAATAATATATGATAAATGTTTATATCATTAATAAGGATCACCAATTAAAATATAACTATTTTATCTAAACTATAATAATTATTTAATAATAATAAAACTCTTAATATTTTAATTTGAATATAAATTTTATCATCTTTTATTTTTTAATGTCCAAACTACTTCTTTCTTTTCTTTTAAATTCTAATGAATCTTTATTTTAATCATTTTTTTATTTAAATCGGATAACACGTTAATATTATTATTTATTAGGTAATTAAATTATTATACATTATTCATTATATTGGATAATTTTTATTTTAAGAATTTGAGGATGTTACAAATTTTACCTCCATATGTGTTACTTTGCTTAATCTGTCAAAAATTAAATAATACAACCCTAAATTTATCTTTTGTATAATGATCGAGATTAGACTAATTAACTCTTTAGTTTATTATGTTTGTCTTTCTTATTGTGATGCGGCTATGTTTGGTCTCAGCCTGAGGTTAAAGACCGAACACTTTCAAATCCTTTAGTTATCAAGAAAATTGATAATATTTTGCATTGCAGTGATTTATGTTGTTACTCAAATTTTGTGAATATTAGTTTAATTCGTATCGAAGAATACATAACATAAGTGTTTTTTTACGCAAGTACATAAGTTTTTGTTTCTTGTAGATTCCCTTTGTTTATCTTTTAATATATTCTTTTACTGTCTTTTATTTTCAAACATATATATATGCAACTTGAATAATCAAGAATAATATAACACAAAAAGGGGCAGTGAAACGTATCTAGAATAAAGTTAAGTTTTAATAGTGGTCAAATTAAAGTTGTTCAGAGCAATGTGCCAATGTGGTCCAAAATTTTCCCTAGAACCTATTAAAATCAGGGCATATACAAATCATTTGTGTAGAAAAAAGCACAACTACTCCTTTATTGTTTCCCGGTGTGTGTACGTCCTCGCCACACTAATCCTTACTCGAATTTATAGTAATATGACCTTTAGCAAGATGACTTTAACTTAATTAATCTATCTGCACTACAAAATCAAGCCTATTCACCCGGAAGATTATCATTTTTTTTAGTTAATTCATTAGTAGAATTATTTGAATCCACAGTCTATTTGTCTCCCTTCTTCCTTAATTTGACACTTTAATCCCTAAGCTAAGTAGCTAAATTATATCTCCTTCGAGTCCATCATATCGTGTTAGCACAAGGATAAAAAAAAAAATTATCCATTTTATTGTTAATATATTCAGTATTCTAATAATTTTTTTTTTTTTCCTGAAAAAAAATAATTCAAAGTGTTAGTTTAACCTTTCAGAGCATGCATGCGAAGGTTATCTTCAAGGTATGGTTTTCTTAATGTTATGGAAGGCAACTACCTAGTAGTTGTTTGAAAAGAAAAATTACATTGAATGTAACTTCCGTTGGAGTTATTTCTAAAATTTTGTATTGGAATATGGGAAATCTAAGTCTGAACATGCATGGTTTGGATGATTTTCTAAACATCCACTCTCCTCAAGGTATATATGATTTGTTTGCCCTTATATTCGATCTCACTTTAAAATTCAATTTGATATATCTACTACGTTTAAAATGGTTTTTAAAGGTCCCTTCTACATATGCAAATTAGTCTGCTTCCTAATGTTTCCCTATGGGGTGTGAAGTGTTTAATGTCAGCTTCTAGTTTAGAGACATTGTATTTTCTAGAGACATTGCTAACGTCTTCACGTTTAAAGTATTATTTACTTTTGAAATTTTGCCTTTAACCTACTCTTTGACCCCTTAGTTTTGATTCCCAAGTTTGTTTCACCACATCCAAAATTTTATATTTTTTAAGAATTAATTAAGGTCAAAAATAGATTATAAACATTTTTTTCTCTTAATCTGCCTAGATGCATTTTCAGAACAAAATTGTAACTGAGTAGCAGAGTTTTAAAGCAAATAATATCTCAACATTAAGTTTCTTAAATTTTAAAAAATATTACACCCATAGCATGTTATACATTAGGAATGTTGGTATACTTTATCTAACAATCTTTTTTATAAAATATTTTCCATATAAGACATCTTCAATGGTCAAATATTTAACATATCTTAGAAAATATTAAATAATATTTTGGTTTATAATTATGTCAATTTTAAGATATTTATACACATTTTTTTGTAATGATTAAAAAATTGAGAAATTCATGTTTTCATTTTTTTTCAATTAATTAAATTTAAAATAAAAATATTAATAAAATTAATTAATTTTTGCTGAAAAATAAATTTTTAAATTTAAGAAATCATATTTTACATTTTTTATATTAATAGTTAATTCTGAATAAATTTGAACTTCATTTATTAATATCTCTTTATACTGTAATGATTTTTTTATATGCTTAAAAACCTTATTATAATTCATGAAACTGATTTTGAATTAATGAGTGATCCAAGCGTTTATTTGAATTAAGTTATCAAGAGATAAAACTTATAATAAGTAGATCCTATTGGACTGATTTTAACCTGACTATTGCAACCCTGGAGTTTTCTTTTTGCACCCGTTATTCTTTTTATATCCCCAAATTTTGAAATTCTTAAAATATCCAATATTGCAGGGTTTTCTAATCCGCCCTGTATTTTTAATATAGTTAGAATCCGTAATGAGATTTTAAGATTCGTAATGAATTTTTAATTATATTGTTACCTTTTTAATCTTTAATGTATTTTTTTAACTATATTATAGATATTGTAATCTGTAATATAGTTCTGATTTTGTTTTTGTTATTTTATGTAATAACACATTGTGATCCCATAATCTACTATTATATTATTACATAATTATAAATCAAATGATGCACAATGTATTATTAAACAATTTCTTGTGGAGTATAGATTTATTATCCGTGTTGCCCACTAACGTCGATTTCATAATTCAAAATTATATAAAAAAATGTTGAATCGTAAAATCTGTAACTTGTTTTCCTACAAAGACGAAACCTACAATGGAACATCATAAAACTTGTCTAAAGTAAGAAAATCACCGCACACTATTGTAAATATAACATATTGCAGAAAAATATTTGAAAGAGAAGCTCACAAGGTTGTTCATTGATAAAGGCAAAATAATATTTTTCAATTAATGGAGCGTGGAAAAAGTAAAATGGCAAGGCAAACAGAAAAATCCTGCATCCCAAGAATGCTTCCCCAATGCCTAAAATTAGAAGTTTTCTTTTTGCAATCCGTTTTTCCTATTTGCACCACCAAGCATGCTTTCTTCCCCCGCCTGTCCATGCACTTCCTCCCTCTTCGCCTTTTCCTCTATTTTACCATAAAATAAATAAATATATATATATATATATATATATATATATATAGAACAATTCAGTGAAAAAAAAAAGTTATAATGAGAAATAAAAAAATATAATAATAATCATAGGATAGGATTTCAATAAACGGTTTAGACTGAGTTATTAATTAAACAAGTTCAAGTAATTCTTTCACACAGTGTGAGAACTCTGCTACAAACCAAACCCTTGTTTGATGTGCCGCTCTCTCTCTCTCTCGTCACCTTCGCAAATCTTCTGCAAGATCGTTACTACCTCACTGCCACCATTATTGCCGCCAACGCTACAGACGATGTGGTGGTGGTAGGAGTGATAGGGACAATGATGATAGTAGTATCGACGATGGTGACGATAATGATGATAATGTACAGTGGGAGTGGTGGTAGAAATAATGGTGGTAGCGAGATGGTGGGGGCCACGACGATGGTGGCACCACCCCACATCGCCACTACCACCATTGTCGACATCACCCCTACTGTCATCACCACCGTTGCCAATACCACCACCCTCACCACTGATGCCACCACCACCATCATCGATACGTCCACCATTGTCAGTGACGGTGGCAACTATACTAACCGTGATAGTGGTGATCTTGTAGAAGATTCATAAAGGTGATGAGAGAGGGGTGTGTAAGACAAGGGTTTGGTTTGTGAGAAAGGTTTCTGTGTAAAAGAAATACGTGAGCTTGTTTAATTAACAACTAATATGAAATGTTTATTGAAATCTTATGATTATTATTATATTTTCTCTTCTTTTATATGAGTTGTCCTATATATATATATATATATATATAGTTAAATATTTAAATTATAAATTACTATAACACATTTAAATTGTAGGTTTCTATAATCACATACTTTAATAATCATAATATTAGATAATTAAATATTTAAATTATAAAAATTGTATTATATAATTGTGACATGTGAAGAGAGAGAAACAATGAGAATAATTTATTAATGAAGTGTAAAGTTATTAATTGATGAAGAGTAAAGTTGTAAAAAAAAATCAAACTGTAACAGAAAATAAGAGATTTAGAAAAAGTTAATTGGAGTTATTTTTCAAAGAAAACTAGTAGCTATTATAAAAGCTACTAAATTTTTTGTTTTACGTAATTAAGTTAAAACTGTCTCAACTAACTTTAATAAATATATCCTAAATATTTTTTCTCAAATTATTACTATTTTTAGTATATTTTTCTCTTTCTTAATTATTTTTTACTATAATCTTTCATTTAATTATGGATATTTAAGTAAAAAATAATAAATAATAAATGAAAGAGATTATATAGATTAGATTTTATAATAATCATCGGGTACACCTTTTATGTTAGTTGTAATTTAAAAACTCAAAACAATGAATACTTTATGACTCAATTTGGTTATATCTCTTTCAAATTACAACTATGTTAAATACTAATAATAGTTTTATCATTTATAGCAATATTCAATAAAATTGGCTCCAATATGTGATATTTTGTATTTATTTTATTAAAAATTAATTTAAATTATGATATTATTGACTAAGCAATTTAAGTCATAAAAATATGTTTCATTGAATTTGTTTCACTCTCTGGTTGACTTCGCCTGCTAAGAGTATTTGATAACTATTAATAAATATAAATCAATAAAACATGTTTCTCTTGTTAATCATATTATAGTGTATACAATAGATAAATTAAAATAAATTTAATTTGATATTTTTTAAAAGTAATTAAAGTAAAATACTAAATATATTAATAAATTAATTTTAACATATTAAATATAAAATAGAAATAGAAATATAAAATATGAAATTATAATAAAACAGTAAAAAATAAAATAAAAATAATGAAGAAATTAAGGAAGAAAAATAAAAATAAAAACATAAAAACAAAAACATGAAATATAAAACAGAAGAAACACTAAATAAATTAGAACAAATTTAATTTAAGATTGTTTTGTAAATTCAACTATGTTGAATACTCAGAAAAATCTTTAGAAATCATAGTTGTATCGAATAATATCATCTCTTGTGTGTGATATTTGCAGTTTTTTTAATAAAAAAATTGAAATAAATTTAATTTAAGATATTATTAAGTAAATAATTTAAAATTATTTTTTATAAAAATTTCTTTAATAAATTATATTTATATATTTATTAATATATTTTAACATATCTTAACCTATTAAACATATTTTTGTGAAATTAATTTAAAATTATTGGTAAGATATTAAATGTATTTAATAAAATAATTTTTAAGATATTATAATAAAATATATTAAATAATAAAGAAAGATAGTAAGAAAAATAATGAAATAATTAATAAATAAAAAAGGAAAACACAAATACAAATTTTAAAATTATGTTTTAAAATATTAAAATATATTTAATAAAATTTTTTCTCACATATCTAATATATAGGAAAATTTAAAATTATTTTATAAATGTTAAAATATTTAATAAATTAAAAATTGTAATTAATAAGCATAAAAATGAAAGAAAAAGAAGTTAAAAGAAAAAAAAATAAATAACATGTTAAATATAAGAATATTAAAATAACATATACAGAATAAATAAATGAAGAAAATAAGGAAAATTGAACATTGAACAATAAAAAGATAAAACAAAAAACAAAAAAAACATAAAAAATTGTAAATAGAAAAAGAAAAGAAGAAGAAGAAATCAAAAGAAAAAGAAACATCTAAAATATAATAATATTAAAATAAAACATAAATAAAAATAATAAAATTGAAAATAAAAATAACATAAAAATAAAATATAAATAAAAAATAAAGAAGAAATTAAAAGAAAAAAGAAAGTCAAAATACCAAAATACTTAGAAAAAGACACTTGTTAAAACCATGAAAAAAAAAAGATAATTTTGACCTAAACTTTTGTTATATTTAGATAATTTTATTTAAAAGGTTTAACATATATTCACTCATATTATAAAAGAGTTCCATACCGGTGTTTAATCACAATCAATCCATTTTATGACTTTTAAAGTATTAAGTGATAAAGTCAATAAATTTATATAAAGGTTATGATCGACTATCAATGTAAAATATTTTACACAATGTATAAATATTTTTCTCTTTATTAAAAATATGTTAATCTTTTTATAAAATAATTTTATTATTTATTGTCCTTCTACTCTTTAAAATATATCAATTTTGTTATAATTCGCAATGAGAAACTCATTGATTGCGTTCTTAAAACATTTTTTTTGTGTTACTGGTTAATGTCATGTATTTAAGAGTTCTTATACATTTTTCTAAGAATAACCTTGTTCTCTAAAGCAATTGTAAGTAAAGCAATGCCTAATAATTAGCATAACAATGTTATCCTTCTTTGATTTTAGTAGATAAATAGTAAATATGAAAAAAAAATGAATGTCAGAGTCTTTCTTTGTGTGCTAACTCCAATAAGTAAGTTTATTTCTTAAAGTATTAATTTTTAATTATTTTATAATGAGTATATATGTTTTAAAAATAACTATTATTTGACCATAGAGAATCAATATTTTATCAATAGTTCTTGTAAAGAGCAATTATCTTTGTTAAAAATCACCACTAAATGTTTTAAGTCACAAATTTTTAAATTTGAGACTAAATTATCATACATTTTACATTTTTAAAGATTCTTAAAATATCAGCTCTCACACTTTTAAAGAACAAGGTGACTATATATGTGGTATATTTATCTTTGGAATATTTTGGCTACTCACTATCTAGAAAAATTGAAATGGAAGAAACAATATAATGTTTTACAAGGCAATTTTTTTAAGAGTACAACACAAAATTAATTCTAGAGAAATGGATAGATTTAATTAAAGTAAAATTATGGTTTTGATAAAGGAAAAAAGGTAAGAAGAATATTTATCTTTTTATCATCAATGAAATAGACATCCGGACCTATCTTTTGTTTTCTACTACCTGAAAAGGAATTATAATCCAGTAACTTTGTATCTTTGCACATGGAAAAAAGTAGCCTCTGCACTTCATTTTAATTAATCATTGGCTTATCTAAAAAGAATAAAAGAAGCTTTCTCTTTTGCTGAGCCAAGAATCATAGAAAAATTGATTGACCCGTTAAGATAATTCTTGTTTATCTTATTCAACAAGGACTTCAATACTAAGGTTGCTTCTTTTGTCTCTCATAATGCTGCTTTAAATCAAAAGGACATTACTTATACCTTTATAGTACAATTAATTGTTATGATTCTTTCCTAGTTTTAAACCTCCATAATTTTATATAGGTCTAAGCTTACTTGACTTCTTTATCATCATATATATATATATATATATATATATATATATATATATATATATATATATATATATAAATAAAGAGTTAGTTCATGAAACAAATAGCAAATTTTTAAAATAAAAGCTTAAGTAAATTAATTTTTAAGATTTTTTTTATTATGTAAATTAGTTCTTAAAATGCTTTAGATAGTATTTTAAAAGATTTTAAAAAATATTTTACATTATACTTTAATTAAAATATTTTAAATAACTTTATTTTTCTAAATCTAGTCTCTTAGTGGTTTAAGTTATTTTGAATTATTTTCACCTCTACGAAACAAACCTAGGTTTTACTTATAAAAAAAGATTAACATTACAAAAATCATTTAAAACCAATAATTAAAAAACTTTTAGTTCATAAAAGAAAGAAGGATATTAGCTGTTATTCTTTTTACAGTAAATTGAGTTATCCATAAATATAGATATTTTGTCAACGATATTTATTTTCTCAATGGTTAACAATATTGTAACTGAAACAATCTTTACAATTTTACAAGAAAGACCACCTGTGGATAATGAAAGTGTTAAACAAACAAAACTTTGAAACATTTATTTATTTTAAAATACTTAATTATATAAATACCTTTTAATACTTCATTCTTTTCCTAATGCATGTTTAACACCTAATCATAACAATTTTATTTTTAAAAAAATTATCTTCTGTCCCCTCCTTTCATTTCTCTCTACCAATCAGAGGGGAGTTGAAGAGCATCTGGTTATTTCCATATAAACTCCTCTACCTGCCAGATCCTAATGAACTAAATATTTACATCTATCGAGTTTTACTTTTAGTACCATAAAGACATGACATGTTTTGGCAAAAGCACATTGTTATCATCATCATAAAATAGTGTAGAGCTTTATCCACTATATAATAACCAAACTATATGCTTTCCTCGTATTATCAATTTTACAGTCTTTGACTGCTCCAAAATTTGAAGATGATCAACGTTACATAACACAGAAAATTCGCACATCTTCTAAAAGGGAATTCAATCTCAACTGTAAATAGAGATTTTACGGTCATTATTTAACTCTTTTATTATTTGATGGCTTAAAAGCAAACAAGAGAAACATAGGAAGCATTTAGAGAAAAACATATGTGGAAAACTTTTTAATAAATCTACAAGAATATAGAATAATCTTAATCATTTATTCATGATTAAGTCTTTTGGAGAAAATTCATTGCTCATATCAACCTTAAATGAGATTTCAATAGTCTTCATTTTATTATTTGAAAATTGAAAACTGCAAAATCAAATAAACAGAAAAAAAGAAGCCAATATAATGACCGATACAAAATTGTGAAACTCAAGAATTACCATAATTGCAATTTAACTCATATAAGAATTTACCTAATATAAAACATTAAAAATCTCATCTAATAATAATTAATAATTTAACATTTTCAATTTCATGATAAAGAAAAGTAGCAAAATCACTGTAATAAAATATGATGGCCAAATCATATATAAATTCATAAAAAAAAAAAAGAAGCTAGCTTCAAATTATTTGTCTACATAAAACAACTCTATAAGGTTAATAAAGGGAAGAATTATACTCTCTCCATCTCAAAATAAATATTATCATAAATTATTTTATATAAACAAAAAAAATTAAAAAATGGTGATTTATAAAAATAATTTAATATTAAAAAATTAACATTATATTAAAAAATCAAATACAACACTAATTAAATTATCAGTAACTCACTTTTCAACTTGAAAGTTTATATTTCACAGATTTAACCATAAAAGATATTGCGTTAATTCGTTTTTTTTAATTTCCGATCAAGAGTTAATTCTAAGAATTTGAAAACCTTAAAAGATACTATAGTTAAATTCCTTCCAAATGCACAAAAAAGAAAAAAAGAGTTGAACTCCTAGCTGTTGAAAATGTTACCTTCTAAAATCTAAACATCAGGCATATCTTCTGTTTGTTCTTTTGGTTATTTATAACAAATTATATTTTCCTGATTGCCCCATTAAATATTATACCTAACTGGAGATTAATCCTCTCTTCGCTGTTAACATGGGCAATCTTTTGCTTAAACATAAAACAAGGGAAAAACATTTTAAATTAGATTCATACCCAAATCAAGAGGCTCCAGTGATTAAACTACCTACCTTCTAATTTAAAAGCTTTTAAGTTGTACATAAAAAGAAGCAAATCTAATATATACCAGGAATTGTTTGAAATTGAAATAAAATTAAAAAATCAATGAAACCATGTATAGGCAAGGAGAAAAAAGGAGAGCAAATGCAAGCTTAAGCCTTAAGCTACACAACTACTTTTGCCTGCGAACATTCAGGAGCATTGATTGGCCAATGGCCATTCTAAACCTACTGCACACTACTCACTAGCTAGGGAGGTGTATAAGCATGATACTCAGGGAATTTAAATCATATATATGAATCTTTAACCTAGTAAAAAGGAGACTAATTTCTCAGAATTTACAGCATAAAAAGCCACCCCTCCAACACCGCTGCTTCTGGTAATGCCTTCTGTCAGCTTTCACCATTCGAACCGGACTGCTGTTCCATTCAGATTGAATTCTGCAAAAGCACAAATCACAATTTATTAGTCATTAGCATTACTCACAAAAGGGCCAATGAAAAGGTATCAACTCAAGAAGTTTTTTGGCACTATACATGGGAAATGCAAATGATCGCGTGCTGGTAGTGCTGCTATCTGATCGAAGGGAGATGCTGCCGGAATAAGGTACTGGTCCCGAGTAACTTATACGACCTGACACGGGGCCAATGGCAGAGAAACTTGACTCGCCTAAGCTGTAACGCATGTGGTTGCTTACAGCTAGATCATCTGCCTTCCCCTCTAATGGCTTGCTTATTTGTTGAGTTTCTTCACATTTAACGCAATCACTTTGATGGCATTCCTCTTTACCACAATCTGCAGGAGCTGAAGGGTCCAATTGATGAGTGAAGCTTGCATTCTCTGAAATATCATTATTTGATTCATCTCCTCCTAATGCCAAAGACTGACTTGCCAATGTTGCTTCCTCAACTGTATCTTTGGACTCTTCCAATTGGGAGTGCAATTCAGACTCATTCTGCAGATATAACAGACATCACTTTCTGATATTTCACTTTTCTAACACTTTCAGTCTTCACTTTTGAAAACACAATTTCCAAAAGAAAACAGCAAAATTTGGATAATGATAATTTTAGAAATAGAAATTCGAAAAGAACAAGAATTCTTGTTACAAGTCACAACATAAATATGGGGAATAATCAACAATCTAGAAACTTCCCTTAATAGTAGGTAAATTGCAAATACTAAATAATATGTTTCTTAAATTTTTAAAATCTTTGGCTATCATCTCAACCAGTAACTGCATTATGAATACATTGTGTTTTCAATGCCATATCTAATCTAATAAGTAGCAATGATAAAAATTTAATGAACATACTAAAGTTATCCTTTCAAAAGAACAATTAACATATATTTCCAAACAAAATATTTAAATAACATTTGATATTTGATAGTATGTTGCAAACCTGTTCAACCTTATCATCAGAAGATACAGAATCCTGAGCGAGTAAATCTTGCAACAAAACCTTATCTTCTGGTAAAGACATCTCTTTGTTGACAACACCAGCAACTTTTTCAGTTGGGTCATTTTTCTGCATCAAATCCTTGGGCTGTTCATGATTAGCAGAAACCTTATCAGACTCCTTTGTTGGTGTTGGGATTAGTACATTGATACAAGTGTTATCTATCTGCTTTTCTTTATTTTCAAAACTCTCAGAAGGGAAGAAATTGTGATCCTTTTCATCACTGGTAACAAACACAACGTTATCCTTGTTAAGGACTCCATCGTCGATGCAGATGTCTTTGACAACATGATAATTACTCTCTTTGCAATGCATTTCTAGATGTGGTTCACATTCTGTAACAGTTTTGTCCATGTAACCATCCACTGAATTCCTAGGTGAGAGTCTTCCCTCCACAGGATTAGAGATTGCTGAAGTAGTGGACCTTTTAACTGATTTTATATCATTTGGAAACTTCATAAATGACTCTATATCATCCGAAGAATAAGATACTGGCTCAACTGAGTCGCTTATTTTTGTTTCATATTCATTTTTCTTCCAATCAGCTGAATCCAAGTCATATTTTGATGAATCCAAACCATGTTCATCGTTATCTAAAATAGCAGGGACTTCATTCTCGTACTCCTTCACTTTCTGGTTTTGTAATTTGTATCCATCGGAAATTTGATCATTGTCAATGAACACAAATGATTCGGATTCAGGCTCAAGACCAATATTAGAATGTCGAAAAGCTGGTTTCCCTTCTGCACATTCATTTTTGTACCAGCCAAAAATTAGCTGTTAGAATTTAAAACCAAGTAAGGAGATTGATAATAAGTAACATAACAGTTAAAATTAAGTAAATCATAGGGAGCACCGGTGTTTAAATATTTAAATTACAGCTTCTAATGAACTAGTAAGAACATATCCCTAACCCACACAACACTCAATGGGTCAAGAAACAAGCCACCCTCAACTAGAACTGAGAATCATGGCCTAACAAATTTAAAATTATACGTATAGAATGATCCCCATTTTAGGGGTCATAATGTTGTTACCACCCACCCAAAAGGTCAAACAAAACTATACTAGTCCAACCCATTTTACGGCAAAGAACAAATACAAAAGTCAGCTGGAAATAGTAAAAGAACCAATCACAGAATCATATAAAAAATTTGTTACCTAATTTCATAGTGTACTGAGTTATGAATACATGAGCAAATTTTCTGTGCTACAATCACGATGGTTTGACAACTATTGTCAACCAAAGAGACTAGTGATTTGTCTGATTACACAAATATCCTGCAGGGATCTGAAAATCAGCAAACAACAACAATGATAGGTCAGCAAACAACTAAAATCAACTGCACATAATGAAAACAAGCGCAATAATGTCTTCAATGATCTACAAAGGTACACTCAAAGCCACTCCAATAATAAGATTCTGCATTACTGCTCCTAATTCCAAAAGATAACCTTATTTAAAAGAACAAAAATAAAACAAAAAGGGGAAAAGAGAAGGAAAGAAAAGAGCCAATTCTCTAATCATATGAAATGATAAAATATTTATTTGGATTGCAGCAGAAAGAAAACACGGATTCTGTCACTATTACCCTATATTCCCAATCCCCGTAGGAGGAAGCAAATTTAACAGAACCTAACTCTACTCATGACAATTATTGGTATAAAATAAACCAGAGAGAATAAGAAAGGGAAACGAAGAGTTTACACAATTTGTAAGAACAACGTTTAGATTAAACCAGTACCGGGGACCATATTCTATATTAAGCTTTTAATATCCAAACAGCATATACATAATACATATATCATAATATTTAAGTACTGAAAAGCAAGTACCAGTTAGTTGCCTTTTCTTTTTATAAGTAAAAGATTTCGCCTAAGTAGAATCCAAGGATGGTACAGAAGGTATAATAGGACAAGAAAAAAGTTTAAAAATCTGAAACTTTTTCGAAAGTTTTTAACTACAAAATTACAAACGAAATTTTAAATCACAAGGCCTACATAACAAGATTACTCCCTACAAAATCCCTACCAATTCCTTGTCCTTTAGCTCTGATTAAGATCTGACTCATCAGAATAAACAAGTTTATAAAATCACATAAAAGTACAGTGAGAATAAACCCCAGTTAAGTGAAAACTTCCCTGGAATCGCATGAACAAAATCAGGGAACATGGTCAAAACGATACAGATCTATCTCAGATCCCAAAACCTTCCCATCCCCATAAATTAGTAAAGGGCTAAAAAGCTTTTCTCATATTAAAATACAAAATAGTATTTGCTCAACATTCAGCAAGAAAAACATTTCAACAAAAAAAAACTTCATTTTTCTTATTCTCTCTATATCCCCTTTGAGAACAAACAATTTCTGAAAAAAAGAAAATCTAACTTCTCCCAGATGAAAGTGTTGAAATAAAATAAAATGGCAGCATGTAGGAAACAAAAGAAAATGAAAATAAAACAGAATCTTTTTTTTATCATCACAAAATTTGGTTGAACAGAAATCATGCAAGTGGTCAGAGAGACAATCATATGAGCGAGATGAAATCATAGCAGAAAGAGAAATTACCGAAGTCCAAAACTGGCGAAAGAGAAAGAGTTTCCTAATGTCGGTAAACGCTTAAGGGGTGGCAACAAAAAGGAAGAGATATATAATTAAAATAATTAATAATTAATTAATTTATTAATACTAATAATAAAAGCAACCACAGAGTACTAAGAGATAATGGATGAGTTGTAATTATAGCATTCATAATGGTCAACTGTTACTCTATCTCTTTCTCTCTCTCTTTTAATCCCTCTTCACACATCACACACTCCACCTTCTCGTTCTGCAATTAATGTATTATAATTATAAACAGTGAAACAAGCCCCGTCCCTACCCTCCAATACCAAAATTCAATAGGGTATATTGTAGCATTAAATTTTCACCTCTAACTCAACCCCTTCGCTCATATCAAAATTTAATTTCACACCAAAAATATGCAAACTTTAGACCTCTCTCTCCCTCCGTGTATCTCTCTCACACTTTTCCTCGTGTCCTTCGTTTCCCACGATTGTTTCGCTCCAAAGTCTCCATCTTTTATCAGATTCCGCTACTTTTTCCCCACTCACCATTATCATCATCACTGTCCTTTTTTTCAAATTTTCCCACCACCCAGAATTTTCCCGAGAAAATTTCACCCGTAAAAGAAAAGATAAATAAACATGACCACATTGGTGCCTCGGATCCATCGACCAAACTTCAAAGCAAGCAATCACTAACGAACACAACACAACACGACGAAACCTTTGACTTGCTTGCACCTTAACAGACCCAAATTAAAAGAAAACCAAAACACAAAAAACAAAACAAACCCACTTCGAGTTTGACAAGGATGCCGGAGAAAACTTTGAAACTCACCGGAGAAACATGTTCCGTTGGAGAATTGCTACCGTGCTGTGCGACCCACGGTAGTATCCTGCGACTCACCACTTAGAATTAACAAAAATTAAAAAAAAAAAAAAAGAACTTAGCTGTATCCCAAATCTGAAACTGGTTTTCATGTACCAACTGGCTGTCTGTACGTTCTTCTTCCCTTGCAATCTCTTTATATATACTCTGCATTCTCTTTCTGCTTTTTTTTTTATTTTATTTTCATTTCTCCGTTTTTTCTTTCTTTCTCTTTTCTTCTTATTTGCTTTGACTATATTTTGTTTTTTCCCAATGGACCCCACTCAACCAATTAAAAGCTTCAGATTTTCAATTTTTCATCCTCCCCACTGACGAATGGCCAACCAACTTTGGCTTTTGAAAAATTATTTAAAATTAATTAAATTTGTGACGCTATTCAGTGGGGTGAGGATTTCGCTGATGCCATGGACACGCAAGAATGAAGAACCAGCTTCACAGATCAGAACGTTATTTAAAGTCATAGTCTTATCATAGGTTATAAACTATGAATGAAGACATTAAAAAAACTTGAATTCTAGTATTCCTTTTTACAGTTTCAATTAATTGGAGTTATTCTTTCTATAATTTTTAAATTCATTATTATAAAAGCAGGCAGTTTTATCAAAGAAAATATTTAAAAATTAAATGAAAATATAAAAATCATGTGCATTTTAGGTATTTTTTGTGTAAATGTAATTAATGTTTTATATTATATTGAATTAATAATTATATGCATATCAAAATTTAAATATTTAGTCAATAACAGATAAGAATCTAATTAATACATATATGAAAGTCAAAGTAATAAATTTAATATTTAAATAAAACTTTTTAAAAATATTATATTAAATAAGTCAGTTAATATTAATTAATGTTATTATTCTATCTTATAAAAAAGAATTTAATATTTTTTTTTATCAATCTAATTAATGCATATCAATTTTTTTTTATCAATCTAATGCAAAAAAGAGTTTAATTGGTATATACTGTTAGTATAAATATACGTTCAATATACTATCAGTTTTTATTCTTTGTTAGAAGAGTTTAATTAGTATACACTATCAGTATAAAGATCTTTACACTAACTTTTAGTTAGTAATTTAAAAGTCACATAAATGAAAAATTATGATTCAACGTCATACAAATTAAACTCTTGTAAAAAATATATATACTACATATTTAACATAAAAATCTCTTGTAATTAACTTTACTTTTTTCTAGGAAAATAAAATTAAATAAAAAAGTATATGAGATACTTTAATCATATAAAAACTATTAGAATGTACATAATAAAATTAACAAGAGAAACAACCAGTCAGATTAATACAGCAATATGATTATATGAAAAATAAAAATTATACTACCCTCCCTTATTTTAACTTGAATTTAATTAACCCTAAGGATGAATCGTAATGCTATAAAAGCGTTGAACCTGATCAAAAGAATCATTCCGAAAAATTACTCCAAACAAAGACCAAATTATAACATGACAAAAATATAAACTCTGCTCTAGATTTTATTCCCACCAAAAAAATCCACATTTTTATATATAATAATAAAGAATACCAAAATTAGGCAAAACCACATAATAACACCCCCAATCAAACAAACAAAAGAGACCATACCTAAGAAGGGACTATTCAAAGAGATAAAATGTAGATATGCATTTTTAGAATATGCATAACACAGGAACTCTTATAATAAGTTTATAATAATCACATTTTGACGAAAAAAAACAACCTTAAATACTAATCTATCTAAAATCTAATGCCAAGAAAAAGACAACAACTTATAAGGAAAAAACACTTCCAAAATCTTATAATTTTTCCTATATTCATAATTTGAAGATTTTTAAGTAAATTGCAAACATGCTAATAGTACTAGGAAAAGATAGGTAATAACACATGATCTTCTTATTGGGTAAACTATATATGAAAGTAGCAGATTTTAAATCTTTAATATTCTTTACCCTTATACGATGAAATAGATAAATACAAAAGTAATAACTATAATAAAAAATAAATTACTTGTTCGTTCCTATTTATAAAATTTAAAATAAAGTTAATCCATATTATAATATTCAATTCATTATATCTTTTATATTAATTAATTTTCAAGTTATATATATACCAAGCCAAGAAATTATAATAAAAAAGTATTTTATAACAATGAGTAAAAAATTATGCCCAAGGTAGTTTTGAATAAAAATTTGTTCAAGTAAACAATTTTTTTTATAGAAAAATGTTTGTTGTTAATGTGTTAATACCTCTTTTTTTCTATCTCAAAATTTATAATTCATATGATAACAAACAATTATGAGGAAAAGAAAAAGTAGTATTAATAAAATGTTAGTTTTGAAAAAAAAAACATAAAATTAAAACATACTTATTTATTGTTATCAACTAAGCTAATAATTTAGTTAATATATGATAGATTAGATAATTGACTCTAATATAAATAAAATTGGTATATTTGTTTAGATATATACTAATATTACATTGGTTCTAACGAAATTAAACTTCAATTTTATAAATACAACGTGTCAACTTTAAGTCCTATAAAGAACGGGGAAAAAATGTATTTAAAAAGACAAACTACGCTAGGTATGATTGGCCAGGCTCTTCATAGATAATTTGCACTTATTATATGGCAACAAATTTTATTATTTAATTATATATCTTCTATACTTAGTTTTTTTTTTTTATTTCCTTTGATAACATGACAAGAAAAGAAATATAAGAAGATCGTAAACTAAAGAAATGAATGAAATCCATTAATTAATTAATTGTATTAACTAACAAAGGTTGATATGTGCTTCTAACTAATGAACTTATATGGAAAAGAGAGGTTTATGATCTCCTGCCAAACTACTCAAGTGTTTACAACAAACTCATTTTAAAGCCTTCTAATTTTGTTGATTGGTTGAACTATTCTTTCATGTTAACAGACAATTTATACGCAAAAAGAAATGGTGATGGAATACCAATATCAACCACATTTTTAATTATAATTATCCAAGCCTAAACTTAATTTCCCTCTAATTCCCAGATCCCACATCCTTATTTAAGTTGTTGCTTTGATAGTTGTTACATTACTCTTAATGATGGGTAGCTAATTGCAAATGACACTTGTTAGTCCACATCCTTGATTAATTGAATGTATCGTTTCAATGTCACTTTCATAATAGTATATAAACAACATTATTTGCATATCTTTACATTGTTTCAAGTTATTAGATAGTAATCTAGTAAATGTAATTCAAATTTAACCTGTTTTATAATAAGTACACAAAATATTTTTTAATAACATTAATATATTAATACTATATATACGTGGGATCTCATTAAATGTATGTCAGCTTTTAACAACTCAAATATCAAAGAGATTTTTTTTTTTTGAAATCAAATACAAAGAGATATTAATTAATGACTATGATTTTACACACATATATATACTCACACACATGTAGACGACAACTCATGTGAGAAAAATGGTTACGATAAGAAATGAGAAAACATAATAATAATTCAATAAACGGTTCAAATTTAATTGTTAATTAAACAAACTCACGTAGTTCTCTCACAAACTAAATATTTGTCTCTTACTCTTCATTTACTTTTTTTATCAATCATGTTACTTATCATATTTTTATTTTACTCTTTTAAATAATAATTATCATTAATTTTTATATATAATTTATTTTATTTTAAATTTAGGGAGAGACCATGGCCCTTAGGTGGTGATAGTATTGAAGATGGTGGCAATAGTGTCAACGACGTATGGTGGGGGTGGTGGTAGCAATGGTGGTGGCGGTAACGATGGTGGGAGCTGATGGTGATGGTGGCGATGATAGGGGATGACAATGGTGGTGGCGTTGCCCCAAATTGTCACTACCACCGTCATCATCACCACCCCTATCGTTGTTGCCACCAGAATCAATACCATCACGTTCACCATTATTGTCAATAATACCACCACCCACGGGCGGAGGAACGAAGGACTGGCAGGGGTTATAGTCCCTCCCGCAAATTTAAAATAAATAAATTATATATAAAAATTAATATTAATTATTATCTAGAAGAGTAAAATAAAAATATGATAAGTAACATAATTGATAAAAAAGATGAAGAAAATAGACAAATATTTAGTTTGTGAGAGAAGTTTCTGTGTGAGAGAACCACGTGAGTTTATTTAATTAACAATTAAATCTGAACTGTTTATTAAAAGAGTTTAATTGGTATACACTGTTAGTGTAAAGATTTTTACACTGACAGTCAATCATAACCCTTCGTTCATGATAAATTTATTGACTTTACTAGTTATTACTTTAAAAGTCTCATAAATGAAGGGTCATGATTGACTGTTAGCGTAAAAATCTTTTACACTGATAGTGTATACCAATTAAACTCTTATTAAAATCTTATGGTTATTATTATGTTTTCTCATTTCTCACCGTAACCATTTTTCTCACCTGAGTTGCCCTATATATATATATATATATATATATATATATATATATATATATATATATATATATATATATATGAAGACATCGTCAGCGTAAAAGAATTTTACACTAACATTTAATCCTGACTTTTTATTTATGTGACTTTTAAAATAGTAATAAGTAAAGTAAACAAATTTACCATGAATGAAGAGTTGTAATTAAATATCAGTGTAAAAATCTTTTATACGAGAGTTAGATGGTTTAATTTTAACTATTAAGTCATAAAAAACAGTCATATTTTACTTAAAGATATCATATATCTTATTCACTGTAACCGTTGATATAGTGACGATGGGTTGACAATAACATTGGGTATGACAATGACAATGGCAGTGACGAAATTATGATTGCCACTAGTCATATATATACCCACCTCATTACATTTTCAACCCTTATAAATTATATATATATATATATAATAGGATTTTTATTTTATAATTTTAAATATTTTTTCAATCTAAATTATAATAATAATGTCAATTAAATAATTAACTTAAAATTATGTATTTAACAAAATAGATAATATTTTTATTTTTATACCTTGTTTAAATTAAAATATAATTTCATGACAACATAATAATAATAATGAAATAAAATAATAATAATAATTGATTAATTAATTGTTATTACAATAATAATATTTTAATCTATAGTAAAATTATATATTTAAAAACAATATATATATATATATATATTATAACATGTAATTGTAGTGATATAAGCACTTACAAATAAATCGTAATTTCAGTTTTAAATATTTATATAAAATATATTTATACTTATTTTAATTATTTAAAACACTTGTATTGATATAAGTACAAGAACAATAAATATTCATACAATTTTAAATCAACTTGTATATATATTAAGGAATACTTATATTTTTTATTCATAAAATTTAGAATAATTTCTTTTAGTCTCTCTAAGATACGGTTGTATCTTTCTCTTTTAGTGAACCTCTTTTAGAGAGGAATTGGATCCATTATTTTTTTTATATGATGGGAGTATGTCACAAATATTTTTTTTTTTTAAAAAAAAGGTATAAAAAAATATGTAAAAATATTAGGGTTAGAAAATAAAATATTACAATTTAACAAATGATAAACTTTCCAAATACTTGTTAGTATACATGGGAAGCAAAAATTCACACTTAGCAAAAGTTTCCTTTTAACATTACCAAATTTACAGAATATCATTTATTTGTGGCATATCATAGCATTTATTTTATTTCACATATGACTTTCTTTTAATTTTTTTCTTATTAAATAATAAAATTGTTTGCATAAATAAAGTTTCTTTAAGTAAATTAGTTGAAAATGTGGCATTATGGAACCTCGAAGGGATACTAGTAGTTATTTCGTCCCTTGCTTTTGCGTGTTTGGTAGGCTATTTGGCAAATGAAGTAACCAATTTTTAATGCAAGCCTACTTCTCAGGTTCTAAACCGACATAGCATTTATTTTTTAAACTTAACATTGCATATGTTAAGGTAATAAGGTATGCATGTTCTATTGCACTAGTTAGGATTTAGGAAGGTAGAATATATTGAAATTCTTTTCATATAAATTATCTTTCCAAAATTTTATGTTAATTCAAAATTATTTATGACTCCATTCACATGTATCAAAATTAATATAATATATATTTTTAAATATATGAATAATGATCTTTCTAATTAATATCATTTAATTTTAATAATTGAATCAGTTGTTCTTTTACTCTTTCTTTTTAATTAATCTATTCAATTCGGACCCTCTATTTTTAAAACATTCAATTTAAACATCTAATTTTCTAAATATATTCACTATTACCTTTTCGTTTATTTTGACGATAACATCGTTAGGATAATCACATATGATAATGTATTTCCATGCTTTGTGATGCTTTTGAACCACTACTAAATGTACCTATTTAAAATAATTAATTTTAAGATGGTAGAAATTGAACGATGTTTTTACTATCGATATAATTATTCTATTATATTAAATTTTGAAAAAAAATTATTTAGTACATATTTTTAAAAAAATTTAAAATTATAAATATTATTAATTTTTACTTATATAATATTTATAATTTTATTAATATTAATATTTTTAATTTATAAAAAACAATAATAAAATTATTCTAGTCGTTGTAAAAATTGTTGCTATACTGAAATAAATTAATTTAAGTACCTTTGTTATTATCAACCCTTTAGATAATGTTTTAAATAACCTTAGAAGTTTATTTAGACAAGGCTTTAGGGACTAACTTCCACAATGACAACATCATTATGGATTAATTTAAATAAAAATTTGTTTCACTAATCTAACAGCTAATGTCTATAACTTTGAAAGACCTAGATGAGAGATTACTCATTTTTATGATAAAAAATATATTAAAATTTGATGTAGTGATGCATTTATTTAAGTGATCATAAAAACAAAGATAGTTTAAACATGATAATAGAAAGACTCCATCTAATGTTAGGACATTTACTATGCTAATCTACACATCTTGAATGACAATGTCTATTAATATCAATAAAGGGTTTTGCTAACTAGTGCTCTAAGCGTATTTGTTAAGAATAATTAATAATATTAAGAGTTTGATTAATTTTATTTTATTTTTTAGTTTTGGAAAAGAGTTTTTAAAAATTATTTTTTAAAAGGAGAAAAAAAAACTTGTTTAATAAGTGTTATTTGAAAATTATTTTTAATATATGAAAATAAAAAAACTTGTTCATATTTACGGAGATGACATTAATAAAAACTAAAATGCAACATATTCTTATTGTATTTTGAGTGTTCAAAACAAAAATAGAAAACTGAAAAGCAAAACTACTTATAGTTTTTCCTATTTTTTAGCTTTTAAAAACTAAAATATCAAAGTTCTTTTCGAAAACTGTTTTAAGAAAACAGTAACCAAACAAGTTTTTTAGTTTTTAAATACTCAAATACTAAAAATAGTTTTATAAAATTATTGTCAATCAAACACTAAATTTTACAAAGTTTATAGTAATTGTATTATTAAATGAATTCTGATTTTGATAATTATTAATGCGTTTTTACTTTATTTAAATTACTAAAATATAAATAAATATTATACCATTTAATTGATATTTTATTTGATGCACACAAAAAAACTTTAAAAACTAAACATAAAATAATTTTAACGTTGTTTTACTATTTCTCTTTTCATTTTAGCACTGCTGAAAATTAAAAAAAAAATAATTAAAAATAAAATATTAAAATATTAAGAGTATAAATTAAAAATATTAGAATTTTTTTATTTTTAATTTTTTAATTTGAAGAAGCATTAAAATGAAAAAGAAATAGTAATACAATGTTAAAATAAAATTTTTTCTTCAATTTTTTAGTGTGCATTAATGGACTTTTTATCCTTAAATAAAGTAAAAATACATTAATAACTATTAAAATCAGAAATTTATTTAATAACATAGTAAACTACAAAATTTTATAAAATTCAATGTTGATTAATTATTCTTAACCAACATATGCATTGGTTAGCCTCCATGAACAAAATGTGTCCAAAATAATTGTATCTATTATGAATTAGACATGTCTAATACTTCAACATTTGTTATGAACTAGACTTACATTCACTAGTAACATCCAATTCTGCTACAAGATTATCGCATTCCATGAGACATAGTCACATAGATATGTTGGCTAGGTGTTTGATAACTGCCTAAATTACCTATTTTTATATAGGTAAAATAGAGCCGTTAACTTAATTCCAACTTATTTAAAGCCTTTGTTTTTCTCCCTTTTATACAAAATTTAGATACTTAGGAATAGTAGTTCTAGATTTTACATTTGTGCATATTTTACTTTTATTATTTGAGTCGGGTTTTGAAGAAAGTTAGAAGAAGTGTTAGATGAATTGAAGTTTACTTGGTGTTGTAGCAGTGCTCAGACGCTGAATCAGGAAGATATGATGGTTCTGGAGCCAACGCCCAACATCCAAGGAATGGCCGCCCAACGCCCAGAGTCCAGGGAGTGGCCACCCAACGCTTACGACATGGTTGTCCAGTGCTCGTGCTCAAACAGAACCCATTTTTAAAAGAAAGTTACATCTTTTCTTGGAGTGATGAGATGATATCACCCAACTAACTAGGGCAATCTCTAGCTCATCTTCTACCCTTCTAATCCCTTCATTTCCACCATATTTTGTAACCTTGTTCCATCAATCATGCTTTCCACCTCCATGGAAGGCTAGGTTCTTTGATTAGGATTTCATTTGTAATTATGCCTGGACTCTATTATATATTTTGATGTTTATCAATATAATGTTTATTTCTCATTATTAGAGTTCTCTTTATCTTATGCTTTGATTTTATATTTATTGTGGATTTTACTTATTGAATGAGCTCGAGAGAGGATTTTAATTTGTAAAATGAGAAGAACCCAAAATGGGGTTTATAACACCCTTAATTACCATCAAAGGTTTGTAGATAAGTGTTAAGAAATTCTTCTGTATGTAATCACTTTTTAGACTTGTAAATGATGTAGAACTTGTATGTAGCCAATTGTTGAATCGAATTGATAACAACTTTAGAAAGCATGTTAACATCAAAATTTAGGGGATTTTGGGCCAGATAATTTCAGTGAGCGAAATCCATTATGCTGAGCTAAATCCATTTTCCTGAGCGAAATTCTTGGTGGTGGAAGTGGTCTTGAGTGGCGGTAGAGAAGTTTCTAGTATAACGGTGCAAATGAAATTCGCCTAGTGAATCCCATTTCACTCATCAATTTTGGGGCAACGAAAAACTATAAATAGGGGCTCTTGGTTCAGTTCATTTCATGCAATTCTCAATTGATTTAGAGAGAGAAAAAGTTCTAGAGAGAGATGGAGAAGAATTTCAAGGAAGAAGAAGGGAAGTTGTAGAAGTGCTACCTAAGTTTTTCCACCACTTATAATTCAAGCCTCTTATTAAGGTAATGAGGGAGTAGGAGTTATAAGCTGCATTAGGTGTTAATCTTAATAAGCTATGTGTGTTGGTTTACTGTTTTCTTTTATTGCTTAATCATGACATGTTTACTATTTATGCTTAATAAATGTGTTTAGTGTTTAATAGTGATGTGTGTGTTTAATTCTTGTTACCCTCTGGATAATTTTCTGGTCCTTTACTCTAGACAACCATCTGGTTGTGGTTGAAGTTCTGTCCATTAACCTCATAGTCATTTCATCCAGATAACCAAAGTCATTCATTTCTTACCCTTTAGATAACTTTATGGTCATTCGATCCAAATAACCTTCCGGTTGTGGTTGTTGTTATTCTCCAAACATTATTATGGTTCTTTATTTGAGATTGATTACTGTTGTTCACAAATTCTATATGTGTTATTAACAATAAACTGTTTAAATGATTTAAAGATTTTGAACTGGTAGGGAGACAATTGAGTATGCTCTTTGGCTACGGTTTAATTTGATCTTCCACGTCGAAAAAAATCTCTTGCAGTAATATTGTATTAATGTTGATGAATATTAACTTGGATCTTTGAATTAAATTAGTTATTTCTTATTTTTGTGTATATTAAAGTTTAACTATATTGAGAATTGTAATGCTTATTTATAATCTTTAAAGTATGAATAATGGTAAGATGATTTATTATAAACTATTATAATCCTTGAAAGATGTGATGAGAAATGGTGAAGAGAACTTAGAAAAGAGTCTAGGTTCCCCGATAGAAGTGTTGTGTAATATGTACAAGTGTGGTACCTTGGAGAGTTACAGCCTGGTACACTACGAGATGAAAAGTAAGATTGGACATCCTTGCATTGTTGTAAATAAATGAATATTTTGGTTGTTGGTGTTGGGACTTGGGATGTTTCATTAAGTGGGTGAACATCTGGATTGGTCCATGTTATTGCTCTGATGGAATATTCATTTATTTAAAACATTGACAAATATTTGACATCTCATGATTGGCATGGTATATTTTGCGCATGCCTTAAATAGGGGCCAATTGAGGTGTTGGACAGGTGGTCCAAAGATTTGGTAGTTGGCCAAAATATTATTAAGAGTGATGACTCTAGGTATTAAACCTAATCTCTCAAGGGAGAACTTGTACCAAATTAGGGCAAAATATACTACTTCCAATCATTTCCCAAACGAGATCCTTGATGATTAGGTAAATCATCTTGGATGGTCATGCATCCATCTATAGTGTCATGTGGGATTGAGAGTGATGTTGAGATGAGTGGGATAATATTATGTGTTGTGAAGTTTGAGGAACCAAGTCTTAGGATGAACTTACACCCATTGTTTGTATAGTTTATTAAGATTTACACTGATGGTTTATAATTATCTCACTCCTCTGTCCTTTATGTGTTTGTTTTGTATGTTCTTTTCTCTATGTACTAGTGATATGATTAGAGAAGGAGTCGGGATAGTCACTAGGAGAGGACACCGTTGAAGACTTTCTATATGCTTGAAGATATATTTAATATTGTTATGTATTAAGTAATTTAATGATGTTTTGTTATTTTGTTTGTCAAAAGTACACTGCTCTGAATTAGGATAATTTGTGATAATGGTTATTATGTACTTAGATATTTCTTATAAGCAAGAATTTTGTAATGAATATTCACTTATATTTATATTAAAGAACGTGATGGTTCTTTATGTTATTTAAAGTTTTGAAATTTTCTCATTTTCATGTTGATTACCTTTAACAAAATTTTCACAAATTACACGATTGAATTGGGTAGAAGGTGGGTCGTTACAGATTTATTGCTTGAGAGAGAGTAAAACCCATTGGTCATCTTAAGTTTCTTTAATTAAACCAAGTTATTTAATTTTAGATTATGCGCGAGAGCAATAGTCTAATACTCAAATAGTTAGTTCCTTGATTGTGAGAGATCAAGGTTAAGGATATTTTAATGTATAATGGGAATGTGAGTTGATGCATGCCTCCCTTGATCTTTTTCCTTGAGGTTCCAAGCACCATGAAATGGATGATGGAGGGGAAAGAAAATGGAGGTGGGGCGCCACTCTCAAAGAGAGATAAGCCAAAGTGTTTAGGTTTGCCACAAGGGAAGGAACCCTTGATAAAAACCAACTAGGAAGAGGTTCCTCAAGAGAGAGGATCCTCAAGACCTTTTACTAAGAATGTGCTCACAAAGAGACTATTTTCATTCAACTTCAAAGGTGAAATTTTACAATGAGGGGGAATGAGTATATATAGCCCAATAGAAGAGCTTGGGCACACTTTTCTAGGCAATGTGGGACTTCGGCTTAATTAGGATTAAAACTAATTAACCCAAGTCTTAGGCCTTAAGTGAGGCACCTAAGTTCACCCTCTATGGGTGTAATTAGCATATCTTAATGTGAATGGGCTAGCCCAAAATCATGTCTTAACTTATGCACCCATTATAAGCTTACTCCTCCTTTTTAACTAAAGACACCTATACCTTATAAACTAAGAAGATGGCCGGAAATACATGGCCTTAAGGGAATTAAAAATACTTTCCTATTTATCTAATTAAAATAAAATATTTACAAGCTAAAAATAACGAAGACTATAGCTTCGAATCTTCAATGAGATTTTGTCCATGCCATGCCTTCCTTGAGTCCTCCTAGCCATGATGCATGCTAGGTGAGATTGCATCATCTCCTCTCCCTTGGAGAGGATTTGACCTCAAATCCTGAGGTCTTTCTTCCGCTTTTTCAAAGTCTGCAAGAAAATAAGGAAAGCAGTAAGTATATGCAGACAAGTGATTTTGGGGGAAGTGAGAGGTCTATAAGGAGGCCTTTTAAGAATGGGGTAGTGGAGGTTGGCACTAAAGTTTGAAAATATTTTAGTGTGCATGTGCCTCCACACAACAGCTCCCCATCCTCCTCTAATTGCACTAGATACTAGCCTCAAAGGTTTTGAAATAGTTGGTGAGACTAGTCTAAGTGGAATGGAGCACTCATCAAGTTGGATTTGAGGGTGTGGATCAAGGTGCTCAAAAGATATAGGCACATCCTCAAATTCAACTTGTTCTTTTTGTAAGAGTTGACAGGAAAATTTTTCTATGTAGAGAACCTCCTTTAAAGGCAAAGGCGGATCTTCCTTAGACTCGGTCTTCCTACCAACAACCTTATTTTCATTTTTATCTCTTTCTCTCTTAAGCTTCATGATCCTTCTATCCTCCATAACCTCGGTAGGGGTAAGAGGAAGTAAGGTGATCTTTTTCCCTTTATGAGAGAGAGTGATTTTATTAGTGAGGCCATTGTGCAAAGTTTCCTTATCATGTTGCCATGGCCTTCCTAGTAACATGTGACTAGCTTCCATAGGGACTACATCACATAACACTTTGTCGTGATACTTCCCTATGAAGAAGCTAATCTCCACTTGCTCTCTTACTACTACACCATCTTCATAATTAAGTCCATGCAAAGAATAAGGTGAAGGATGAGGAGTAGTAGCAAGTGATAGCTTTTCCACCACCCTCGTGCTACAAAAATTACAACATGATCCACCATCCACAATAAGAGAACAAGTTTTGCCCAAAATTTTGCATCTTGTTTGAAAAACATTCTCTCTTTGTGTTTGGGTTTCCTTACAAGGATGGCTTCCAAGAAGTTGTTTCACTTTGAAGAGATCATCACATGAATGAATACCCTTTTCATTTGATGTTCCCTTTAAAGTCCTTTTTCTTTTGGGGCAAAACAAAGCAATATGCCTTTTTTCTAAACACTTAAAACATTTAGGACTTCGAAAACGAGTGCTCGAACTAGTGGTAGCGGTGTCACTCATACTCAAGGGTTTTCTCTCAATATGCTTTCTTTTGGATGACTCTCTTTTGGGTTTAATTATAGAAGGGTTTGTCTTTTTCTTAGGATGCCTCTTAGGGTTTTCCTTCTTACTAGAAGAAGGATGAATGTCATGGATTATTTTAGGCTTCTCTAAGTCTCTATAATGTGTGTAAATGTTACCACAAGAGCTCTTATAGGCATCTCTCTCTTTTTGTATCTTCATTTCTTCCCTTCTTTCTAACTTATTTTGTTCCTTTTCTCTCTTTTCCAATTTTTTCTTCTCTTTTTCTCTCCTTTCTCTTCTCTCTTTTCTCTCTAACTCTTTTCTTTTGTTTTCTTCTTTTTCTCTTTCTTTTTCTCTTTTCTCTTTTTCTCTTCTCTCTTCTCTTTCTTTTTCTCTTGCTTCTCTTTCTTTCTTTTCATTTTCCCTACACTCTATTTGTCTCTCTTTTTCTCTTCTTTCTTTTCTTTCTTGTCTCTCCTTTTCTTTTTGTTCTTTCTCTCTTCTCTCCTCTCTATCTAGTTCCTCTTGTTCTCTTTTCCTCATCTCTCTTTGTTTTCTCTCATTTTTCCAAAATTCCCTACGTTGTTTTTCTACTATTTCCCAATCAATAGAGTATGGATATGTGGGCAAGGTTGGTTTATCACTCTTCTCATTCTTTTCTTTTATTCTATTCTCACATTCTTCTCCTTTATTTTCCCTAGTTTCATTACTACTCCTAACACTTCTAGAAGTGTGTGAAAACATGTCAAAGTGTAAGGCCTAGGGAACTAATATGCAAAACACTCCTCTCTTTTTTGTTTTCTCCTGAAGTGTTAAGAGTCTTTGGAACTCTAACACTTTCTAAAACGTTGAAAGCAAATAAAGAAATTTAAAGCAAAGCTAAAGGATTCTAACGTGCTCCTAAGTATGAATAAGGGGTACCAATTCCTTATCCACACTAAAACGAGAAACTAAGGTTTATTACACACAAAAGAGGTGACCCTTATGAGCATCCAATACCTCTAATTAAAATGTCCTTTAAAAATACACGCAAATTAAACAAAGAAAATTAAAAGTAGTTGAATGTAAGTGCTCCTTACCAAGTGTATCACTCTGGTCTTGGCCTCCTTTTCAAGTCTCCTCTTCCTTGGTTTTAAATCAACACTTCCTAAGGATGCTACCCTTGTGAAAATTTCAACAATTTGGCTACCTACCAAGAGAAAACAAGCGCCCAAGCAAGAGACCAAGGGAAGTAGAATTTGAAAGCAAAAAGCAATAAAAAGCACTTAACAAGAATAAGAACACATCCAAGTGGAAAGAATTTATTTGACAAACACAAAGAAAGCCAATAAGGACAAGCAAGAAATAAAAGGTGTAGAAAGAAAGTTGGCACACAAAAAAAAAATTCCTAGAATGGGCCTAAAATAGAATTGGACTTAAAACAAAAAAGACTCAACAAATTCAATGATTTGCACAATTGTAAAGCAAGGTGGCTAAATCATAGTCAAATAAATTCAAGCAAATTTCAATAAAATTTAACACTCCTTTGAATTTTTTAATAATTTTGAGGTGCACTAATTTTTATTTTATTTTTTTGTACTCTTTTTACTTGTTTTTAGCACTTTTTACTAATTCTTTTTTTTTTTACTTATTTTACACTTTTGATTTCTTTTCTTCTTCTTTTTTTTTTGAAACAATTTTGCTACACCTCTTAACACATTTTGTAGCAAATATAGTGAGGAGTCAAAGAATCATAAATGCTTGAACAAAGGATAGGAAATGGCCACCATAATTGATATACAAAAGTGCAAAATTAAGAAACAAAGCAACCTAATATGAACTAGTAATTTTAGGTGATAAAAAATAAATGGCACAAGGAGAGTTTTATGGAAGTTGAGGACAACTTGATTACTCGATAATCAGCCCAATCATACCCAACATGCCTCTCAAAGCCAATAAACAAAAATCACCACAAAAACTAGCACAAAATTAAGATACTAAAATTATTAAACAAGTGAATGAAATTTGGAAGAAATTGAGCATTAATTTTTTTGAAGATTTTTTTTTTAAGAACATGCTAAGATCTAAATAGCATGTGAGACTCTAAGGACATGGGATCAAGAGTAAGCCTCTTTGATGCTCAATTTCCAATAGAGAAATAACACACTTTTATGGTAAAAATAAAAAGGCAAAACTATGTAGAATTAAGAGACAATAAAAGGGCTACAACATGACCAACTAAGACACAACTTGGAAGATTAAAAACTGAAATTAAATGACTCAAAATAACCAGAAATATATGCCCAAAACAGAGAACAAAGGGCTGGAAAAACAGAAAAATAGGTGCAGGAAAATAGAATTAAAAATTCAAATAAGAAGAACAACGTGCATCCAAAGATCAAGACCACAATGTGTGGCTTCCTTCACAAATTTTGTGAAGTCATTACAATGATCTTCTTAGGATTTGTACAAGAATAAGGAAAAACTAAAAAACTGGGCAAAAAATTAAAGAACAATCCTAAAGGAACATATAAAGATTGAATGGAAAAGAACAAGATAAATTGAATCTAGAAAGCAATAAAAACTAGGAAATAAATTGCATAAAATGAAAACTACAAAAACATAAACTAACAAGACATAAAAGGAATTAAATGACAAGAATCAAAGGCTGGAAAAAATAAAGGAAAAAGCAAGAACTCTAAGAAGAAAAGCTGAAAAAAATTAAAGAAAATTAAGACTAGAAAAGAACCTCATGGAACCAGGCTCTGATACCAAATGATGCATGCCTCCCTTGATCTTTTTCCTTGAGGTTCCAAGCACCATGAAATGGATGATGGAGGGGAAAGAAAATGGAGGTGGGGCGCCACTCTCAAAGAGACATAAGCCAAAGTGTTTAGGTTTGCCACAAGGGAAGGAACCCTTGATAAAAATCAACTAGGAAGAGGTTCCTCAAGAGAGAGGATCCTCAAGACCTTTTACTAAGAATGTGCTCACAAAGAGACTATTTTCCTATTTATCTAATTAAAATAAAATATTTACAAGCTAAAAATAACGAAGACTATGGCTTCGAATCTTCAATGAGCTTTTGTCCATGTCATGCCTTCCTTGAGTCCTCCTAGCCATGATGCATGCTAGGTGAGATTGCATCATGAGTGATAAACATTTATGTATAAGGCATGTATGTTTCTCATCTTGAGAACGAAATCCTACCAAGCTTCTCATCGTATTAACTTTAGTTTAATATTTAGGCATTTTACTTTCTATTAACTTAAATTTAGTTTCGAATCAATTTCCTATTTATTTGCAAGCAATTAGTATTTAGATTCTAAGGTATCAATCTAGTCCTTGTGAAATCGACCCGATATATTTATCAAATACTACATACGATCGGTGCATTTACCAAGAGTATAGTAGAAAATTCATTGCTAATCAAGTTTTTGATGCCATTGCCGAGGACTGACCTTTGCTACTTAAGAATTTTAGCAGTTCTTGCTTGTTATATTCATTTATTCATTTTTTTGTCTTAAGCTAACCTGTCACTCAAGCTACTTTATTCTTGTTTATGCGTGTTAGGCTCTAGGCTGATCAATTGCAATTTGACCCTGAAATTGAGAAGACGTTCAGGAGGAATAACAACTTAACAAGAAGGAATAAGATTTTTGAGAAGCAAGCTAGCATATTGACACAAATTCTTGAATCCCCTCTGCTAGAGCCAGTTGAAGAGTCAATCATGGTAGAGGAAGAATAGGTTCATTAGAATCCCCACACCTTGGGAGACTTCATTGCATATGGTGGTCCCAGGTAGCTCAACAGCATAAAAGGCCTTCACTAAAGCAAGGAACTTAGAGGTGAGGTTGCACTAATCAACTTGGTCCAGAACAATTAGTTCTCTGGGTTGTCTTGTGAAGACCCATACAGTCATCTCAACACCTTCTTAGATATCTGCAACACTATGAGGATACAACATGTAAATGAGGATGTGATCAGATTGAGCTTTTTTCCCTTTTCATTAGCAGGGAAAGCAAAAAGGTGGTTTTAGTCCTTCCCGTATAATGCTCAGATGTCATAGGAAGAGTTAGTGGACAAGTTCATAACCAAGTTCTTTTGTAACACCCCTATTTTCATAACCAGGTTAATATATGATTTACATTCTAATTTAGGTGTAACGTTAGAAACTTAGTTATCATAGACACCCAATTTCATCTAGTTAAGACTTTTTAGACAAAAGATGATGAACAAGAAAAGGTTTCAACGAACCAATTAAGAACGTTGGTTCATGTCAATTGTAGGGCAATGACCTAAGCCTCAATCAAAGGATTTAATGGACCAAGGGTTGATGATAGTTCATGTTAATCGTACTGCAATAACTCAAACTTCAAACGAAAGTTCCATAAGACCAAGGGAGGATGTTGATTCATGTAAATATCAAAGCCATAGGTCAAACCTCAACCTACAATAACATTAAACCAAAAAAAGTAGCTGATTCAAGCTTAATTTCGCTAAGCCATGAGGAAATCACGCCTCAGAGGTTGCTTAGCAAATGAATTTTCACTAAGCGAAGTCCTAAGAAATAAATGGAGATTCAAAAATTTGCTCAATAGATTTTCCTATGCAAAGGCCATGGATAGGAGTCCTTGGGTGCGTTTTGGGAGAAGAAATTAGTTAAGGGGAGAAAGAGAAAGAGCTAAGAAGTAGACATAAATTCTAGAGTGAGAAAAGGAGGTTTCGGAATAAGGAGGTTCTAGAAGAAGGAAGATCTTTGAAGGAAGATTGAAGTTGCGGAGGTTCTGCACCACTCTTAATCAACCTCTTATCAAGGTAAAATGGGAGTAGGATTTATAAATTTTGTGAGGTGTTAGTCTTAATAAACTATATGTTTTTACCGCTTTTATTTTATTGCTTTATTGATCTGTTGATATTCATTTATCCTGTTTGTTGTTTACTCCAGATGTTATGCCTAGCCCTCCGTTTGTGATTCTCAATTATTGTTATGATTTTTATATGGGTCATTACTTTGCTAATTTTTTTTTATATCTTGGTTATGGCAAGTGGATTGTCTATATTATAACTATGGTCATTATTGATTCTTCATGAACTAGGAGTTGAATCTGAGAATTTTTCTTACTCGTATTCAGGTTATAGAGGATAAAAGGATCATAAAGCTTAAGAGAGAGGGATACAATTGAAAATAAGGTTATTGGTAAGAAGACCAAGCCTAAGGAAGATCCACCTTTGCCTTCAAAGGAGGTTCTTTACAATTGTAATAATTGGGCTGAAAGACTAGCTATGTATTTTTTATAATTGGACTAAAAGACTACCTGTGTGCCTATGTATTTGTGATTATTAGGCTACCTGTGTGATTGTGCTATTTGAACTGAAAGACTGCCTATGTGATCGTGATATTTGTATTGAAGGAATATCTGCTTATATTATGTTTAAGCCATTACAGTTGGTTATGAACCCATATTTAGAGGCAACTAGGATTGAGTTTAGTAATGAGATGAGAGAGATTGAGTTATACAACGAGATTACGTGGAATCAAGTCCTAGGTTAAATCTTAGCTGTTATTGTTTGATTAGTTTATTAAGATTAACATTTATGGTTTATAATTATCTCATTCCTCTATGTGTTTGCTCTATGTGTTTCCTTTCATATATGTTTGAGATGTAAATAGAAGAGGAACCTGATCAACCTATTGTGACGAGGACCACAAAAGATTCCTATATGCATGATATATTATGAATAATGTTTCGTGAAATTTATTTTGTTAGCTTTTCATGTCAAAGGTTCATTGCTCTGGATAGGATTAATCGGGGTAGTGGTGATGAGTAATATATGATGTACTATGAAACATTTTGTAAAAGAAAGGATTTTGTAATATTGTTCTATCCTTGTTTTAAGAAGATTATGGTTCTTTATGTAAGAACTAATTTATAAAATTTCTCATAATTGAGTAAAAGCCTTTGATAAATCTCTATATTTTCATAAATAAATTGGGTAGGGATTGGGTCGTTACATCTTTCCTTTAACCAAGGTGAATCACAAGAAGATTGTAATATCCAGCTTTAGACAGGGAGTTGATGAATCACTTTATGAGGCATGAGATAAGTACAAATCATTGCTCAAGAAGTATCCAATCCATTGGTTTGATGAAGGAAGGCTCACCATTTTCCTATCAGGGCTAGAGCCTTAGACAAAACTCTTATTAAATGCTTTTGTGAAAGGGTCACTTTTCAATAAGACTACTGAGCATGCTACAAGGATTATAGAGAACATGGCCTCTATTGATTCAGAAGTTCAGTATTTGCAGGGGCCATCTTAAAAGAAAGGTGTTTATAAATTGAATCATCAGAATGCCCTTCTAGCTCAAAATTATAAATTGGCTCAACAGATAGAGAATCTTAGAAAGTAGATAACCCTTATTCCTTAATAGTTGAAGAATATACATCACACTGTTCCCTTTCAGGACACTCAGCCTATTTACCAAGCTCAAAATGTGGAAGGATGTGAGTTATGTAGAGGAGCACATTTTAGTGGTAATTTCCTTGTTCCCGATGGCTTTCAGGAAAAAGTTAATTATATAGGAAACCAAGGCAGATCAAACTTCTATGGTAGCAATCCTCTTTTGTATAATGCTTTCAATCAGAATTGGAGGAACAACAACAACTTTTTTGGCTCCTCTGGTAGACCAACCTTCCAGCAACAACAACATAATCACTTCCAATCTTGACTTTAAGGGCAGAATTAGTTCAACCAATCTGTCCACCAACCAACCCAAGCAAAACAAACTCAACAAGCCTACCTTTCCAATCTTGAAGCAATGTTTAAAGCATTCATGGAAGATTCTCAGTCTAGGCAAAAGCAAAACAATGCAAATTTTAAGAACCTGGAGACACAAATTGAGCAATTAGCAAATCAACTAGTCAAGCTAAAAAGCAGGCCTTTCTCTATGCAATAAGGGTCAATGTGGTTATTGATATGGCTTATGGAAGTTGACAATAAGGGTCCAGGATGAGGAGCTAAAATTCAATATGTTGAGGCTATGAGTCATCCTAAAGATAAAGGCGACGGTTTCAGGATGGATGTGCTTGATGAGGTTATCAGTGAGGCGAGGGCCACAATGCATAGTGTTTCTCCTCTTGAGAAAGTCTTGATGGACTTCATGGAGGCCTTGAATGAAGATGAGGAGAGGGACATAGATGACTGCCTCCAAGAACTTGATGCAACCAATATGTTTCCACCTAATAAGGTGGTAACTGAAGATTTGAAGAAGGAACTAAAGCCTGAGCCTTCCAAGGTTGAACTTATGAAGCTACCATCTCACTTAAAGTATGTTTCTTGGAGTGAGGAAGTGAAAAACCAGTCATCATTAGCAGTGCCCTATCTGAAGATGAAAAAAACAAGTTGGCTCAGATTTTGAAGGCCAACAATGAATCCATTGGGTGGTCTATTTCCAATCTGAAAAGAATTAGTGCATCCTACTATATGCACAAGATCCACATGAAGAGTGAGTACAAGCCAGTGATACAACCTCAGAGGCATCTCAATCCCACGATGAAAAAGGTTGTAAAAAAGAAGGTGCTCAAGCTACTTGAATTTGACATGATTTACCCTATCTCATGTAGTACATTAGTTAGTCCTGTGCAAGTGGTGCCTAAAAAGGATGGCATGATAGTGATCTGAAATGAGAAGAATGAGCTCATTGCTATAAGAACTATCACCGGCTAGAGGATATGCATAGATTATAAGAAGCTAAACCAGGCCATAAGTAAAATCACTTCCTCGTGCTATTCATGGATCAGATGTATGAGAGATTGGAAGGCCAAGCCTATTATTGCTTCCTAGATGGGTACTCAGGCTACAATCAGATTGTAGTGGATCCGGCTGATCAGGAAAAAATAGCCTTTACATGCCCCTTTGTAGTGTTCGCCTATAAGAAGATGCCTTTTGACCTTTGCAATGCTTCTGCAATATTTCATAGATGTATGTTGGTCATATTTGCGGATCTGGTGGAGAAGAGCATTGAAGTGTTTATGGATGACGTCTCGGTTTTTGGCTAATCCTTTGATGCATGCCTCTGAAATTTGGAAGTGGTCCTAAAAAGATGCATTAAGGCAAATATTGTGCTTAATCTAGAGAAATGTCACTTCATGGTGACTAAAGGCATTGTTTTGGGCCACAAAATTTTCGCTAGAGGGATCGAGGTGGATAAAGCTAAAGTAGATGTCATTGAGAAGCTTCTTCCACTAGTAAATGTAAAAGGCATTTGTAGCTTTCTTGGACATGCTGGGTTCTATAGAAGATTCATTAGAGACTTCCCCAAGATATTCAAGCCTTTATGTAATCTACTCAACAAGGATATATCTTTCCGGTTTAATAAAGAGTGCAACTTTTCCTTTAAGGCAGTAAAAGGCAAGTTGGTGTTAGCTTCAGTGATAGTGGCTCCTGATTGGAGTCAACCATTTGTGCTTATATATGATGCTAGCGATTATACGGTGGGTGCATTATTGGGGTAGTATAGAGATAAAGTCTTTTGTATCATATACTATGCAAGTAAAGTCCTTAATGAAGCTCAATTGAATTATGTCACTACTGAGAAAGTTTTGCTAGCCATAGTTTATGCTAGAGAAATTTAGGCCTTATCTCATTGGGTCTAAGGTTGTGATCTACACGAATCATGTTGCAATTAAGTACTTGTTTACCAAGCCTGATTCCAAGCCAAGATTGATCAAATGGGTTATTCTGCTTCAAGAATTTGATCTACAGATTAAAGATAAGAAAGGTAGTAAGAATGTGGTAGCAGGCTATTTATACATGTTGGTGAATGAAAAGGTGACAATGCTAAAGAAGGACATAAGAAAAGAGTTCCCTGATGAGAAGTTGCTCACTATCCAAGAGAGGTTGTGGTTTACTAATATGGCCAATTTCAGAGCAGCTAGTGTCATTCCTAAAGATCTTAACTAGCACCAGAGAAAGACTCAATGACTCAAAGGCTTATGTGTGGGATAATCCTCACCTTTTTAAAATTGGAGCTAACAATTTATTAAGGAGGTAAGTTTCCTCAGATGAAGTAAAAAACATCCTATGGAATTGCCACAATTCACCTTATGGAGGGCACTACTATGGAGAGAGAATAACTGCTAAAGTCCTCTAAGGAGGGTTCTATTGACCTACAATATTCAAAGATGCCTATGATTTTTTAAAGAGACATGACAAGTGCTAGAGAGCACAAGGGATACAAGAAGGAATGAAATGCCTCTGCAAAGAATCATTGAGGTTGAGGTATTTGACTGTTGGAGGATTGACTTTGTTGGTCCATTTCCACCGTCCTTTGGTAATGAGTATATCTTAGTGGCAGTGGACTATATGTCTAAGTGGGTTGAAGCCATAGTAACCCTCAAGAGTGATGCCAAAACAGTCATCAAGTTTCTAGAGAGAAACATGCTCACCTATTTTAGAACACCAAGAGTGCTTATCAATGATAAAGGGACTCACTTTTACAATAAACAATTGAGAAAAGTGTTGGAGCACTATGGTGTCAAGCATAAAATGCCCTCTCCATATCATCCTCAGACCAATGGTCAAGTTGAGGTGTCCAACTGGGAAATCAAGCGCATCTTGGGGAAAACCGTTGTTTCTAGTAAGAAAGATTGGTCCATTAAATTGGATTATGCTCTATGCACAAAACCAAATTCAATACTCTCATTGGACTGCCTCCATTTTAGTTGGTCTATGGGAAACATGTCATCTGCTTGTGGAGCTGGAGCACAATGCATATTAGGCCATAAAGTTCTTGAATTTTGACCAGTAGGGTGTAGGTGAGAAGAGGAAGTTGCAACTTTATGAGCTAGAAGAGATGAGACTTAATGTCTATGAGTCTTTCAATTTATACAAGCAAAAAATCAAGACATATCATGACAAAAAGATATAAAAGAAGGAGTTTAAACCGGGATAACAAGTGTTGCTCTTCAATTCTAGACTGAGGTTGTTCTCTAGCAAGCTGAAGTCAAAGTGGTCTGGCCCCTACACTATCTAGGAAGTCAAATCTTACGGGGCAGTAAGGCTTATAGATTCGGCCACTCAGGAGACTTTTATGGTGAATGGTCAAAGACTCAAGCCATATTTGCATGGTGAAGTTGAGAAGCTCACCACTATGTTAGGCTCGTGACATTAAACAAGCACTCGTTGGGAGGACCCATTTTTTTATCCCTTCTCTCATTTTATTTTTTGTATAGTTGTCGTATTTGTGTTTGTGTTAGTGTTTAGGTAAATTGTTCATATTTGCGCTTTGAGTGGTTAGTATAAATTAGTTTGTTTTTGCTTTTAATTGTAATTGTGTTTTGGTAAATACATTGTTAGTGCAATTGGCATAGGTTGTTAATTTGGTTTAGCTAGTTGATATTAGTTTTAACGTTTAGTCAGTTATGTAGTGGTAATTTAGATTTTTATGTTTGGTGTGTTGCGTTTACTGTTAGTGTTTGTGTTGTGTTGTTTAAGTGTATTGTTACCTAGTTAGTTAACTATTGTGAGTTTAAGTTTTATGCTTTGTTATGTTCAATTTCAAGTGTAAATGTGCCTATGTATAATTGTGGTGGTGTTAAGTGTAGTTGTATAATTATGGTACCTAATTTGTGCATTAGTAGGTAGTTTTAGTGTGTTTAAGTAGAGATTTGGAACATGTGTGATTTGTCAATTTGAGTGTTCATTTTGTGTATGTAAGTGTTTGAGCAAGTTTGTTTAGTGGTAAGTAGGCTAAGTGTCGTGCTAGTTGTGAAAATTTGTGTGTTGGGTGTGTGAGTTGTAATATTAAGCAAATTTTCTCACCATTGTGTTGTGAAAATTGCATAGGCATGAGTTATTCCTTGTTGTGTTAGTTTTGTGCATGTGAGGGTGTATGCAAGTTTGTTTCATGTTTGTTAGTCTAGTTGTATAGTTAGTTTTGCAAATTCATGCCTATTTTGTGTTTTGAGCATATAAGTTATGTATTAGGCACTTTTGTGCATCATTTTGTTGTGAAATTTCATATGCATGATTTGTCACTTTTTATGGTAAATTCATGAGTTTAAGGACGTGTACAAGTTTGTTTAGTGTCTTATAGCATGGTTGTGTTGTTAGTTTTTCCAATGCATGTGTGTTGTGTATTTTGAGTACTTGAGTGGTGATTTTAGGCACATTTATACATTAGTTTTGTCATTAGATTGCATTTGCATAATTTGTAGGTAATGTTGATTTTGTCAATTTGATTGCTTAGTCCTAATTGTTCTAAATGTGCTTTTAATTGCAAAAATTTTGGTTATTTTAAACTAGAACATGCTCTCTGTCTACCGCACCCATTACTGTCTCTTGAGCACCCGTTCTATATAATTATGCAGATTGCATTGTCATAGACGAGCGTTGGGCACTCGTCCCTTGACCGCTGGGAACTCATCCTAGAATGTGTGCATCTTGGTTATTTTGTCTCTATTAGGGTGCGTCAAGTGGTGGTTCCATGACTGTTGGGCGTTGACTCACAGAGATAAGTTTCTAACCCTTTGTTATGTACTTTCATGCATCCTTTTTCATGTTTTGTTTTCTGTGTTATTCAGTGTTGTTTAACCATTTTTGTTGTTGGTGTTCTAAATCCCTTTTGCACAAACATCCTCCTTGATTGTCACTGTGACTTAGTACTTAGAAGCCTGGGAACCAGGCTCACTTTTGTGAGAGGGGGAGGGGTTCTTCGGAGCTTAAATGGATTTCTAGATCACATTGTTTGTAAATTCTCATTACATTTGCATTTTTGTTCATAAATTTTTCTGGTGGGTGACTTTTGTCAACACTATGATGTTAGCATAGTGCATGATGTTTAGATCCTTTATTGGTGATGATAAATGCTTTTGTGCTGTTTTTTATGCAATTTTTGCTTGTGGTTGTCATAGAGTGAGTTGATTTATCAGTGCATAATTGATTCTTTTGGAAAGTTTGTATGAATCTATGAAAAAAAGCATTATTTGTGTGAGGTTTGGGCTTAATATTTTATTGTTGTGTGAATCACCATGTATACCATGTTGTTGATTTTGCTTGATTCTTGCTAACTAATTCTTTGCATGCATGATTGAGAAATGATCAACGTCTTGTTTCTTTATGTAGTCACTTAGGCAAATAGCCTATTTGTTCAATGCTTGACCCTAGATTCCCCTTTTTAAGCCTTAATTGAATTCATTCTTGTTTATGAACCTATGAGCTAAAATTAATTCATTACACATCCCTTTAATTTAGGGTTGAGAAAAAGTGAACTTGAGATTAGTTTTGCAACAAGTTTGGGGGAGAGTGTTTGTGGAGAATCAAGTGCATTTTGAGGATTAAGTGTGTTACATAAAAAAAAATTTGGAATAAAAAGAAAGTCATGAATAAAAAGTTTGGTTATTGATTGACATACATTGTAAATCTTATTGAATCAATGTTGTTAGAGAGAAATTGGGGTTTGGAAAGTAATGAACTTGTTAAGGGGTGAACTAATCTCATTGTATATCTGTATTTCAACCCTTCTAATTATTTTCCAGAAAAACCAATTTTCTTTTTAACCCGACCAAGTTACAAGCTTAATAAAATCCTTATGATTTCAAGTGTGCATGTTTTGATGTTGTTTTTGTTGAGATGAACAACAAAGTTGACTTGTGCAGGTGCATTATGTGACATGAATGTTAATTTTTCAATCCTAAAATTTGTGTAGAGTGAAACACTTTACCGGTGAGGTTGCTCAAAATCTATGATCTGCATAGATTGTTTGTTGAGTTGATTTATGCATGGAAAATCTTTCTTTACTCTTGTGGGCACCATAGTTTGATTTGTTATTTCTCTATGAGCACCTCATTATTGAGATTGAAGATTAGAAGCAACTTTGATAGAGTTATCTTAAGTTTCAAGTCTTAGTATTTTGTAGGTTTTGGTTTTTACATCTTAATTCATTCTACGATACCAAACACATTTCAAAAGGTGTGGTACTTGTATTCTATGTTTAGATAGGCATGAGTATGTGATTGAGTTGTTTGAGTTTTTTTTTTCTATCATTTTCATGATTGATTTTAGATATTTATGATGTTTTGTTGTTTGAAAAGTAAAAATATCAAAATTACTAAAGCTAAGTGTTGATTTACCTCAAGGCTAATAAATTATGTAAGTTAGTAATAGATTACCTAAGTTGGAACAAGCTGAAAACTCATAAGACTAAATTCTATCGTATGTTAATCGATTACCCTATTTAGATAATCGATTACCCTATGCAAAATTCAGGTTACCCATTGCAAGCTCTCTACAATAATCGATTATCTGATCTTGATAATCGATTATCACAAAGAAGATGTATTTTTTGGCTTATTCTGATTGAACAACCAGGTAATTAAGTGGTTATGAATGGTAATCGATTACCTTGGTTTGTTACTAATTTTTAAACCTTTTTCAATCAGTTTTATTTATCGAAACAAAAGGGTCTTCAGGTTTTCATGAGAGAAAAAGTGAATTTCAAGAGAGAAAACCTTTTAAATGAAAAGAAAACCCAGAATTACACTGATTGAGATTCAAGAATCATTGATTGGAAGTGTAAGGAATCAAAGAACTACACTATTGTGTTTTAGGTATTCTTCACATCATGTGATATTGTTCTTTAACCCAAATATTTGGTTTTGTGTGTGTTTAGTAATCTCTTGATGCAAGTTCTTGAGTTTTCAAGAACTTGCATGAAAAGTGAATTTCAAGAGAGAAAACCTTTTAAATGAAAAGAAAATCCATAATTATATTGATTGAGATTCAAGAATCATTGATTGGAAGTGTAAGGAATCAAAGAACTACACTATTGTGTTTTAGGTATTCTTCACATCATGTGATATTGTTCTTTAACCTAAATATTTGGTTTTGTGTGTGTTTAGTAATCTCTTGATGCGAGTTCTTGAGATTATTGTAGAATCTCATGATAAGGTTTCATAAGTGAAGCTATTCTGAGTGGCGAGGTATCACTGTTTAGCAATCTCTTGTGAGGTGCAAGGGTATGTCTCTTTTTGTTGTGTTGTTAAATCTTTCTGTTAATTGTGTATGTGTAGTGTGCATCTATATGATTTTAGTGGAAAGCAAATTGGTGGAAGGCTATATCTGAAAAATGGGCAAGTATAAAAAACTTTTGTAAATCTCTCTATACTTACTCTTTTGATTGATTAACATTGAGTTAACTTTACTGAGTTGATTAATATTTTTCAATTGAATCTTGATTCTTGGATTCATAATTGGGAGTTTTTGCAAATATTGGATTAAAAACATTATTGAAGGATTTATATGAGTCTTGGTATTGTCTCAATCTTGAAAAAAGTTTATTCATTGTGTAAATTGAAATTGTTATTAAAACCCTTAAATAAATTTTGGAGATTTCTTGAAGGAGTAATGATGTGACCATGCCTAGCCAATGACCTATCACTAGGGCCATGACTAGAAGGATTAAAGAAGACCTAGCCCTTGCAGACAAAGGAAGACTTCACCTCCTGTGGAGAGTGAAGATATTAGGCTAGGGACTTTAGTCAATAAAATATAATTTTACTTTATTTTAATTTTGAGGAGCATTAAGAATTTAATTAGGGACATGTATTTAGTCCATTTTTTATTTTAGGAGGTGTCTTAGGAATTTAGAGGGTGGATTTAGCTTTTTGGGTCTTTATGAAGGAAATAAGGGGTAGCCGTGATATCTACACCCCTATTTTCCTACATAAACCCCCTAAGCTAATAAGAAGGAATCTTGGCCCTTGGTTTGAGAAACTTGGGCACCAAGTTTGATTATCTAAGGAGGGAATTGTTTCTCAATCCTCCTCCCTTAGATTTCTCCTTTTAATCCTAGCCCTTCTTTTTTAGGTTATATTGTTTAAGAGGTTAGCTACCTCTATAAATAGAAGCTCTTCCCCTCACTTGTATTTTTTACACTTGAATTTAATCTTAGAGACCATATTGGTTGTGAGGTTCTTACCTTTGAGTGTCCCCCCTTCTCCTTTGTGAGAGCTTCTAAGAGTTATCAAGGGACCCCTCCCTTGTGGCCTCTCCCTCACCCCATTCCTTTCCTCTCCATAAATCCATTTCCCTTCCAAGTGACCTTAGAAAGGATCATTTGGGCACGTGATCATCAAATATCACATCAAGTGGTATCTAGAGCCACTTTCTAAAGGTCACGTTGTTTCTCAATTTTTTTTTTGCTTTATTGTTTATCTCTTTAATCTCTTTATTTTAAAGTCCTTCATTTTTTGTCATCTTTATTTCCTTTATTCTTTAGTAGTATAGCTTTTTATTCTTGCTATTATATTCAATTTTGTTTCCTATCTATGCGCATATGTTCCATTTAATTTGATGCAACTTTATTTGTCCCTTTGTTTGCATCTTATTTCCATGTTCAAATTGCTTAGTTTCCCCTTGTTTTTTATGTTAAAGTGTGCCTAATAAGTTGTGACCATTAAACCCACATGGTTGAGGATTTTTCTACACCATTGTCGTGATCAACTTTGGCGATTTTTTTGCGCCTTTCGTTTTGAGTCTCTTATTGAAATTTTTGCTCTATTTTTAGGTGTGTTGTTTTTTTTCTTAATCTTGTGTTTTGTCAAATACTAGTCATGTTAGTTTCCTATTTTGTCTCATTTAAATTCTTTAGGTTTTAGCCTCTTACAATTTTTACAAAAAGCCTTCAAAAACATTTTGAATTGAGTTCCTAAGAGGTGAACCTCTTGTTGAGTCTCTTAAGTCTTTTATGCTTTTAGTTCTAGCATATTAATCTCTTTGTTGTTCTTAAATATTTACTCAATTCAATCTTTATATGTTTCTTGTTTTATGTTGAATTATTAGTAGCTTTCCACTTGGCTTACCTTCACTATTGGTGCCTCTTTATAGAATTTTAGCTTAGGTGAATTGTGTTAGTAATTTGAGCAATCAATTTACTTCAAAATCAGCTCTAAATCATTCCTTAAGCACCATTAGTTCAGTGGTATTTGGAACTACTAAGTTGTTTTGCCTTTAGCATGCATTGCTTGAAAATTGTGTGACCTTACTTTGGGCTTATTCACTCAAGCGTTATTATTTCAAGCATCCTCATTAAAATTTCAATTCAACAAGCTATTAGGTGCAGCAAAATAATTAGAAAAACTTTAAAAAAAATAGAAAAAGTTCAAGTTAAAAAAAAAAAAGAAGATAAAGAACTCAAAAGAAAGACAAATTTGAAGGTGTGTACCTAATAGTAGAAACATTTGATATGAGGAACCAATTGTGATTCAAAAAAAAATTTACTTGAGTAAGCTTTTTAGTTTTTGGTCACTTAAATTTTATTAAGTGTGCAACTATTGGTTTCATTTTTTTTTTTGAGTCTTTTTTCATCTCTACTCTTAGAGCTAATCTAGGAAAGTTATTTGTGTGCTACCTTCCTTTGTGAGCCTTATGTTTTCTTGCTTGTCTTCTTTACTTGTTTGAGTTTGTCATTGTTTAATCTATCCACTTGGATTTGTGAACCTTGTTTTTTTATTCACCTTTGTTTGTTGTCTTGTGTTGTATTCGGCCTTGGTAAGGAAAGGTTGGGAAAGGTTCCATATATAAAATTTTGGCAAGTCCAAACAAGAGGAAACAAGGGTAGCATTCTTGGGGTAGGTTGATGTAACTCAAAGAGGCTTGATCAAAAGGAGACAAACACCAAAAAGCTTGGAGTGAAGACTTTGTTTTATTTTTTTTATTCTTTGTATTGTGTATATTTAATTATAGATTGGGAGTTTGAGTGCCCTTAAGGCCCTCCCTTGGTTTGTAATAATTTTGATTAATTTTAGCTTAGTTCCTCGTTAATTAGGTGATAAAGGAAGAAGTGGTACACTTCCTTCAACACCTTAAGAGCACGATTAGAGCCCTTTCTCTTTTACATTTTTGCACTTTTATTTTATTTTATTTTATTTTAAAAAACGTGTAGAGGATAAGAGTTTCAAAGACTCATCAAGCCACCTTAGGTGAGAAAAAAAAAATCCTTTGGGCACGTCATCAAGCAAAAATCCTTTGGGCACGTCATCAAGCCACCTTAGCATGATAATGTTTAATTCTTAATTGTCTTTCAATTCTATGTTCTGTTGCCTTTTTAAATTTTCACCAAAAGTGTGTTGTGCATCTATTAAAGTGTGTCTCCTTCTTGAGGAATTGAGCATCCAAGAGGAGTTTCCTCTTGTGGTTCATTTCCAAGAACTCCCACTTGATTTAGATCATAGCATGTTTCAAAAAGAAATTCCCAATAATTGCTCAATTCTTTTCGTAGAGTCCATTTCTTTCATATTGTCTTAGTAGCTTAAATTTTGTAGTAGTCTTTTTGGTGATTTTTATCTTTGGTTGATTTGGAGACCCATTTTGGTGTGTTAATTGGGCTGAAGTTTTAAGCATTTAAGCTTACCTTAAGCACCTCTAAATCTCCTTTTTGTGACTTATTTTTAGTCACCTTAATTCTAGTCACCTCTAAATCTCCTCTTTTTCTAATTATTTCAAGCATTTACTACCTTTTCACTCTTCATTATATATGCTTCAAAATTGTTAAAAAGGTGTAGCAAAATTATTTAAAGAAAAAAAAGAAAAGAAACCAAAAGCAAATTAACTAAAAAAAATAGCAAAAGTGTTAAAAAGAAGTAAAAAAAGTACAAAAAATTTAGTGCACCTCAAAATTATGTAATTCATTCAAAGGAGTGCTTAAAAATTGTTGAAACTTGCTTGATATGGCATGCTTAAGGTTCAGCCAACTTGAATTAAATTGGTGCAAATCATAGAAATTTTGTTGAGTCATTTTTACTTTTAGTCCATTCCATTCTAGACCCATTCTAGGTTCTTTTTGTGTGCCAACTTCCTTTTTACACCTTTTATTTGTTGCTTGTCTTTATTGGCTTTCATTATGTTTGTCAAATAAATTCTTTCCAATTGGATGTGTGTTTTTTCTTGTTTGTACTTTTCTTGCTTTTGAGCTTTCAAAATCTTGCTTCCCTTGGTACTTGTTAGGCGCTATTTTCTTGGTTAGGTGGCTACTTGTTGAAACTTCCACAAGGGTAGCATACTTAGGAAGTGTTGATTTAAACCAAGGAAGAGGAAACTTGAAAATGAGGCCAAGACTAGAGTGATACACTTGTGAGGAGCACTTGGAAGAAAGAGCATTCAAGATTGCTTTTAATTTCTTTGTTTTAATTTGAGTGTATTTTTAAACGTCTTCTTTTGAGGTGTTGGATGCCCACAAGGGTCACCTCTTTGTTTGTAATATCTTAGATTCTCGTTTAGTGCGAATAAGGACTTAGCATCCTTTATTCATACATAGGAGCTTGTTTAGATTCCTTAATCTTGTCTTCAATTTTCCTTTAATTGCTTTCATGTTTAGGAAAAGTGCTTAAGTTCCAAAGGGTTAAGTCACTTTTAGTAGAGAAAACTTAAAAAGAGAGGAGTGTTTTGCATATTAGTTCCCAAGCCTTACACTTTGAAATGTTTTCACACACATGTAAGAGTGTTAGGAGTAGTAATAAAATTAGGGGAAATAAAGGACAAGAATGTGAAAATAGAATAAAAGAAGAGTGTGATAAGAGTGCTAAACCAACCTTGCCCACATATTCATACTATTTTGATTGGGAAAGAGTAGAAAATGTAGGGAATTTAGGGAAAATGAGAGAAAACAAAAAGACACGAGAAAAAAAGAACAAGACGAACTAGAAAGAGAGCAGAGAAGAGAGAAGGAACAAAAACAAAAAGAGAGACAAGAAAGAAAAGAAAGAAGGGAAAAAGAGAGAACAGAATAGGAAGAAAGGAGAGATAGAGAGAGAAAAGAATAGGAGGAAAGAAAAGAAAAAAGAGAAAAGAAAGAGAGCAAAGAGAAAAAAAAAAGAAAAGAGAAAGAAAGGAAAAAGAAAAAGAAAGAGACAGAAAAGATAAAAAGAGGAAACAGAAAAAGTGAAAAGATAGAAAAAGAAAAAAAAGAGTTAGAGAGAAAAAGAATGGAAGAAGAGAAAAAAAAATGAGATTGATGCCTTCGAGAGTGCCCTTAGTGAAGTGTCTAGCCCCATTAAGTACTTAGAAGAGCTTAGCACAAACCTTAACTTTCAATCTCTTCTAGTTACATAGATGAACCTAATCTTAGGAATAAGACCATCCCTTCTAAAAATAAAAGAGAGTCATCCAAAAGAAAAAATAGATAAAAAACCCTTAAGTAAAAGTGACACCTCTTCCACTAGTTCGAGCACTTGTTCTAAAAGTCCTAAATGTTTTAAATGGTTAGAAAAATCTTTGTTTTGTTCTAAAAGAAAAAGGACTTTAAGGGAAACATCAAATGAAAAGGGTATTTATTCATGTGATGATCTCTTCAAAGTTAAAAGGCTTCTTGGAAGCCATCCTTGTAAATGCACCCAAACAAAAAAAAGGAATTTTTTTTCAAACAAGATACAAAACTTTAGGGAAAAATAGTTCTCTCATTGTGGATGGCAGTTCGTGTTGCAATTTTTGTAGCACAAGGGTGGTTGAAAAGTTAGCGCTTACTACTACTCTTTATCCTTCACCTTATTGTTTGCATGAACTTAATGATGAATAAGGTGTAGTAGTAAGAGAGAAAGTGGAGATTAGCTTCTCCATAGGGAAATATCAAGATAAATTTTTATGTGATGTGGTCCCTATAAAAGCTAGTCACATGTTGTTGGGAAGGTCATGATAACATGATAGAGCAACTTTGCACAATGGCCTCACCAATAAAATCACTCTCTCTCATAAGGGGAAAAAGATTAGCTTACCTCCTCTTACCCCTACCAAGGTTATGGAGGATAGAAGGATCATGAAGCTTAAGAAAGAGAGGGATAACAATGAAAATAAGGTTGTTGGTAGGAAAACCAAGCCTAAGAAGATCCACCTTTGCCTTACAAAAATCTTCCTGTCTTCCCTTACAAAAAGAACTAGTTTAATTTGAGGATGTGCCTATACCATTTGAGCAATTTGATCCATATTTTTACAGAAAGATTCAAACAACTCGCAAAAAGAGAGGTTCACCCTTACACCCCACAAGAGCTTGCTACACCATGACATCCCGTCACTCACAAACGCCTCACTCATAACACCCCATTTTTAGATTTCACAATAAACTGAAGAAATCACATTAAGAGATTACCAAACATGTGCATAAACACAAAGAAATGGGTACAAAATTATATCACCTGATTGTGATGAATACTCAATACACTAAAATGCAATTCATTGATCCTTTCTCTTCCAATCAACAATTCTTGAATCTCAAATCATAGATTTCTGGGTTTTTCTTTGGTTTCAAATGGTTTCTTTTTTGTAAGAAAATTTTTCTCTCTTGAAAACCTAAAGACCCTCTTGTTCCTTATGAAAAAATCTAACTAAAAATGGTTTTATATGAATAACAAACCAAGGTAATCAATTACCATACATAACCACTTAATTACATGGTAGTTCTCTAAAAAATAGCGTATAAATGTATGTTCTCTATGATAATAGATTACTGCTTTTAGGTAATTGATTATTATCGAGAGCTTGCAATTGAGGAACAAAATTTTTCTAAAGGTAATTGATTATCTAAAAATGGTAATCGATTAACATTAAAAAAAATTAGTTTTTATGAGTTTCTGTCTTGATCCATTTCAAGTAATCTATTACCAACTTAAGCAATCTATTACTCATAAGGTAATTCAACTCTTAACTTAGTAATTTTGATTCCTTTGCTATCCAAACAATAAAACATCATAAACATCAAGAATCAACTATGAAATTGATAGAAAACAAACACTTAAACTAACTCATACACACATTCATGCCTATCTAAACAACCAATACAAGTACCACACCTCTTAAATGTGTTTGGTACCATAAAATGAATTAATAAGAGTAAAACAAAACTACAATACCAAAACAACTAAAGACTTGATATGTTTCACCAAAAGATGTTTTCCAACCTTCAATCTCAACAGATGAAGCCACCGATGTGTGGTTGAATACCTTGAATTCACTTGAGTTCTCTTTGTGCACATCTTATTCCTTATTTTTTTCAATTTTGATTTTTATTTTATAATCCTAAGTTTGTCTTAGATGTATCTTGTTTAGTCCTTTACTTGTCATAATAATTCTTGTGTTTCGCTTTTCTTTTTGCTTTCTCAAAAAAAGTGTGTTGACCTCTTCTTTGAAATTAAACACTATAGAGTTCTAACCTCTTGAGTAAGCCTTTCAAAGAAGTCTTTCATGCTTTTAGACCAGACATGTTCTAAAAATTTTCTCAAGAAAAAATTAGTAGCTCAATTTTATCTTATGTCTTTGTGTACTATTGTGAGGTGATTTGTTGAAGGATTTCTTGAGTAAAATTGGTATAAACTTTGATCCTAAAACTTGTGGAAACAAGAAGCTCTAATCATAACCAAAAGCTCTTGGTGCATCGCCTAAATCACTCTATTTTAGTGCGTTTTGATTTGCTTATGTTTTCTTAAATTGCACTTTTCAAATTGAAATTTGTGTGCCTTGTGTGGAGTAAAGCATTTAGTACCATTGGCTCTCTCATAAAATTCTAATCAAAACAAGAGGTTAGGTGCATTTAGAAGTTGAAAGAAAATAGAAGAAAGAACAAAGTTCAAAAGAAATACAAAAAAAAAATATAGCAAAATAGATGTAGCTAATAGTTATTTGAAATTGCAAAAAAAGTGCTCAAATTTGGTTGTGTTTGCTTGATTAGGACTCTAATAGCTCTCGGCCAAATCAATTTTCACTTGTGCAATTTTTGAAAATATTTTTTGTGTCTTTTTCTTTTTAATCCTTATTCCTATTCTAGTGCCTTCTAGAAAATTTTCTTTAGTTGTTCTTAGCCTTCTTTCATTTCCCTTAATTTTAGTTTATCTCTAAATTTACTCTTTCTAGTTTATCTATATTCACTTTTTCCACTTGGATTGTGTGTTTTCTTTGTTGAGCCTTTTCTTGCTTTTTTGCTTCTATTCTTGCTTCTTGAATTGCTTTGTGGTTGTGCCACTTTTCTTGTAGAGAAGTCTTGTATTAGAGGTCTTTCACAAGGGTAGCACATTAAGGAAGTGTTGAGTAAGCCAAGAAGGACTTAATCAAGTAGAGGAAGCAAGACAAGAGTGCAAACACCTTGAAGTAGGAGCTAGGAGTGAAGACTTTATTTGCTTTTGTTGTTTTTAATTCTTTGTATTAAAGGCCTCTTTTTAGGAAGTGTTGGATGGCCTTAAGGGTTACTTCCTTTTGTTTGTAATAGCTAATTAGTTTCTCATTTTTAAGGTGTGAAGGTTCATATCTCTAGGAGCACGCTTAGAACCTTCATCTTTTAGTTTCTTGCTTTTATTTTTTGTGCAAAAATGTTTAGTAGTGCTTGAGTTCTAAAGGCTCTTGCCCTAATTAGGAGTGAAAACATTCAAGGGAGAGGACTGTCTCTTGTGGACTTTGTTTTCCACACTCTCATGGAATCACACAACTCTAGCAACAAGATTGTGAACCAATTAGGGGACTCCTCTAAGGCAAACACTCTTTATAACTTTGTTAGTGAATTTAGAGAGTAGAGACTAGGAGACCATAAAGCAAGAGAAGAGAGAGACGCAAGAGAGGAAAGAAGGAGGGAATAAAAATAAAAAGAGAGAAAAAGAGACTTAAGGAGGGACAAAAGAGAAAGAAGAGATAGAGAAGAAAGAGAGGAAAGAAAGAGGAAGAAAAAGAAAAAGAGAGGAAATAAAGGGAGAGAAAAGAGATCATAGAGAGAGAAGAAAGAAAGATTTGGAAGAAAAGAAAGAGGGAGGAAAGGAAGACAAGAGAGAAAGGAAAGAGAGGAAAAAAGAAGAGAGGAAAAAGAAAGAGAGAAAGAATAAAAAGCAAAAAAAAGAAGAATGGGCTATAAGTCTAGTTCTTCTAGAGTGAATCTAGTGGAACGAATGAATTTGATGGGAAACTTAGTGTAAGGAGAGCAAACCAAAATCAAAATCAAGAACAAAAATACAAAAAATTGATCCCTCACCCTTTCATGGAAAAGACAATGTGTGTGGAAGTTTACCTTGATTGGGAGATGAAGGTAGAACAACTCTTCAAATTTTTTAAATAAATAAAGAGAGAAAAGTGCCCCTAGCAACCCTTAGCTTCCAAGGGTATGCTATGTATTGGTGGACCGCTCTTGATGATGAGAGGTGTCGCCATCATGATCCTCCTATTGAATATTGGAATGATCTTAATAGGGTCATGAGAAGGAGACACATTCCCTCTTATTACGAAAAGGAACTCCTTTATAAGCTTCAAAGATTAATACAAAACAATACGATTCTTGAAGAATATAGACAAAACATGGAGCTTTTCATAATAAGAGCTGGAATCATTGAAGAGCCTAGGTCCACTGAGCTATATTTCTTAGTGGATTGAGCCTTAAGATAAGAGATAAGATTTAGCTCTTGCCATATAGAGATCTAGATGATTTGGTTCAGATATTCATAAAAGTAGAGCAACAATTGATGAGAAGAACTTCTTCCAAGAAGGACTACTCTAATAACTCCTCCCACTCTTATGAAAATAGGGATCAAACCAAGGGAAGATCTTCCAAGAGCCACCCTAGAGATGAACCCATCACAAGCATGCATGACAAGAAAAATACTTTGCATACTAGAGCTAGTAGCATTAAGTGTTTTAAGTGTCTTGGGATAGGCCATATTGTCTCCCAATGCCACAACAAAAAGAAAATGATCATGAGGGGTCAAGACATTGAGAGTGAACCATATTCCTCTTCTAGTGAGAATGAAGAAGAATAGGGTAGCATTCACATTTAGGGTACTTATGCTTGTGAGGGAGACTTGTTGATGGTTAGGAAGCTTCTTGGAAGCCAACCTTATAACCCTAGCCAATCTCAAAGAAAGAGCATCTTTCATACAAGATGTAAAGTCTATGACTAACGATGTTCTCTCATTGTAGATAGTGGCTCTTGTTACAATTACTATAGTACTAGGTTGGTTGAGAAGTTATCCTTGACTTCCATTCCTCACCCCAAACCTTATAACTTTAATGGTTGAATGAAAGTAAGGAAATGGAAGTTAATCAACAAGTAGATGTGTCTTTCTCCATTGGGAACTACAAGGATGCTATCCATTATGATGTAGTACTAATGGAGGCAACCTGTATCTAGTTAGGGAGGCCATGTTAATATGATAGAAAAGTTATCCATAATGGTCACTCTGACGAGATTACCCTCTCCCACTTGAGCACAAAGTTTAGGTTGTGTTCTCTTACACGTAGATGACCAACTTATTTTGAAAAAAAAAAGGGAAGAGGAAGAGAAAAACAAATAAATAAAAAATAAGCAAACATTGAAAAGTCAATGGGATGGAAGGAAGTGACACTTCTAAGAAGGTTGTGCAAAAGGAGAGTCAATTTTCTACAAAAGTGGACTTAAAACATAGCTCCCTCATTGAACAACCTCTCTATGGAGGCACCATGGCATACTCTCCTAAGTATTGAGCTTGAACCTTCATCCTTTGAGCTTGATCATGCATGTTAAGTTCAAGATTTGAGAGACATGGAAAGGGCTACATCATAGACCCCTCACTCTCCCAACTCTTTTGAGTTTACACCTACTAATTACATTGTTTATCTTCTTGCATGACTGGAAGAACGACTTTAGGATTTAAAGTCAAATCCTCTCCAAGGGAGAGGAGATTATGCAATCCCACCTAGTGGGGAGATTATGCAACATTTGAAGCAAATTGGTGAAGTATTTTGTACTATTATCGTTCATATTTTTCTGATTTTATTGTAGTATTTTTCTAATTTAAAATTATGCAAAATTCTAGCTTTAATAAATAATATTGTCTTTCTCTAATCTTTTTTCTTTGAAGTGCCAAAATGAGGAGAAGATATATGTTATTTGTTGATAAATATTGTTAATGCTACATTGTTTTATCATGTTATAGGATAAGTAGAGACTCAAATCTCATTGCCTTATGATTAAATGGATTGAAAGTGTTTGGAAATATCAAAACAAAAAAGGGGGAGATTATTGAGATTGAATATTCGAAGCAACTTTGATGGAGTCAACTCAAGTCTCAGTATTTTGTATGTTTTGGTTTTTGCATTTGGTTTTTGCATCTTAATTCAGTTTACAGTACCAAACACATTTCAAAAGGTTTGTTACTTGTATTATGTGTAAAGGTAGGCATGAGTATGTGATTGAGTTGTTTAAGTGTTTGTTTTCTATCATTTTCATGATTGATTCTAGATCTTTATGATGTTTTGTTGTTTGAAAAGCAAAGGTGTCAAAATTACTAAGCTAAGTGTTGATTTACCTAAAGGGTAATCAATTACATTAGTTGGTAATAAATTGCCTAAGTTGGAATAAGTAGAAAACTCATAAAAAATGAATTTTATAGTATGTTAATCGATTACCCTATTTAGATAATCGATTACCCTACCCAAAATTCAGGTTAGTCATTGCAAGCTTTGTTCAATAACCAATTACTCATCCTGATAATCGATTATTACAAAGAGGCATTTCTAGGCTATTTTTTATTGAACTATCAAGTACTTAAGTGGTTATGAATGGTAATCGATTACCTTGGCCTGTAACTCATTTTTAAACCTTTTTCAATCAGTTTTCTTTATTGAAACAAAAGATTTTTTAGGTTTTCTTGAGAGAAAAAGTGATTTTCAAGAGAGAAAACCTTTGAAACAAAAAGAAAACCCAAAATTACATTGATTGAGTTTCAAGAACCATTGATTGGAAGTGTAAGGAATCAAAGAACTACTATATTGTGTTTTAGGTATTCTACACATTAGGTGATATTGTTCTTTAACTCAAATATTTGATTTTGTGTGTGTTTGGTAATCTCTTGATGCGAGTTCTTAAGATTATTGTGGAATCTCGTGATAGAGTTTCATGAGTGAGGTTATTGTGAGTGGTGGGGTGTCACAATTTAGCAATCTCTTGTGGGGTGCAAGGGTATGCCTCTTTTTGTTGAGTTGTTGAATCTTTCTGTTAATTATGTGTGTGTGGTGTGCACGTATATGATTTTAGTGGAAACTAGATTGGCGAAATGTTACATCTAAAAACTGAATATAGGTCATTAAGGATTGGACTAGTATAAAAAACTTATGTAAATCTTTTTATCCTCACTCTTTTGATTGATTAACATTGAGTTTAATTTTACTGAATTGATTAATATTTTTCAATTGAATATTGATTCTTGGATTCATAATTGGGAGTTTTGCAAATATTGGATTAAAAACATTATTGAAGATTTTATATGAGTCTTGGTATTGTCTTAATCTTGAAAAAAGTTTATTTCGCTATGTAAATTTGAAATTGTTATTAAAACTCTTAGATAGATTTTTGAGATTTCTTGAAGGGGTAATTTTGTTTTTGCAAACTCTAAAATTGCAAAAATTGAAAAACATTTTCAGGAATCTATTCAACCCCCCTTCTAAATTCTCCCTTGGGGCCAACACCAATGATTGTTATTACTGATGAAGGGAAGAGTTTTTATCTTGATTGTGTTTTGTTGCATTTGTACATGTTGTCATAGTGCATTTTGTTTTTGTTGCATTTAGTTAATTTGTTGTTATAGCATGCATCATTTGGGTTGTTGTTAAGTCCACTAAAGTGTCTTTTTGCTTGAGGATAAGCAAAGCTTTAAGTTTAGGGGAGTTGTAACTGCCTAAATTACCTATTTTTATATAAGTAAAATAGAGTAGTTATCTTAATTCCAACTTATTTATAGCCTTGTTTTTCTCCCTTTTAATACAAAATTTTTAGATACTTAGGAATAGTAGTTCTAGATTTTACATTTGTGCATATTTTACTTTTGTTTTCCTATTTTCCATTATTTGAATCAGGTTTTGAAGAAGGCTAGAAGAAGTGTCAGATGAATTGAAGCTTATGTAGTGTTGTAATGGTGTTCAGACGCTGAATCAGGAAGTTATGATGGTTCTAGAGCCAATGCCCAGCATCCAAGGAGTGGGCACCCATAGTGGTGTAATGGCTGCTTAGCTCCCATAAACCCTAGAGAGAATATTTTTCGCTAATGGCAACCCAACGCCCACGACATGGCCACCCAACGCCCGTGCCTAAACTCTATTGTATATTTTGATGTTATCAATATAATGTTTATTGCTCATTGTTAGAGTTCTTATTTACCTTATGCTTTGATTTTATTGTGGATTTTACTTGTTGAATGAGCTCGAGAGAGGATTTTAACTTGTAAAATGAGAAAAGCTCCCAATAGAAATTTCTCAAGAGAGAGTAAAACCCATTGATCATCTTAAGCTCCTTCATTTAAAGTAAGTTATTTGACTTTAGATTATACGCGAGAGTGATAGTCTAATGCTGAAATAGCTAACTTCCTTGCTTGTGAGAGGTCGGGGTTAAGAATATTTTTATGAGTGATGGAAACGTAAGTGATAGACATTGATTTGTGAGTCATGTATGTATTAGAGGGATGACATAGTGAGAACAAAAACCTTATCAAGTTTCTCATCATATTAACTTGAGTTTAATATTTATGCACTTTACTTTCTCTTAAGTTAAATTTAGTTTCAAATCAATTTCCTATTTATTTACAAGCAATTAGTATTGAGATTCTAAGGTATCAATCTAGTCTTTATAGAATCGACTCAATATATTTATCGGATATTATATATAATTGGTGCACTTGCTGGGAGTATAATAGAAAATTTGTTGTCCACATCAGTGTTATTCTAATTCTCTATGTTTCTATTGAGCTTTATTGTATACATATCAATTATATATGATTATATAACTCTGAACGTTTTGGCACAATTTACTTTGTTTAGAGTTTGAAATTTGAAAAACAAGGTGAATCAACCAACAAAAGGAAGAATAAAGCCTACAAATTAAGATATTCAAAGAATGTGGAGACAACATGAACTATGGTAAAAAAAAGAGGATTGTACTATTATCTTTCTGTCTCCATATTAAGCTGACATGTACATGCAAGGACAATAGTTGTCAAATGATCATATTTACAATTTGGCTTATACGTTACATGAAGAAATCTATAAAAGGAAAATCAGGTGATATTTACACGTATTTAATGCTAGTAAAGAAAGAATTGATTGTGCTGAAAGAAACAAAATTCTAAAGAAAAAAAAGAAAAAATTACAAAGTTCCATTGATACGCTGTTAAATGCTCAAACGCAAGTTCCTTAGTCATCCTTTGGTAAGGAAAGTTGTGTTTTAATTGTAATATGATATTTATTGTGTATCCTTTCTATGAAACTTCATTCAGATTTGTTAAGATATATAACATTATCAAACAATTGTTTGTGAAAATCAAAAGTGACTTAGTGGCAGATTTAAGTGTCATCATTCTTAAGAGTGAGATCAAAGAGATATGCTAAAAGTGGCCTATATTAATCTTAGAATGCAATAGGCATCATATATGATCAATGGTAAAAAATTTCATGAGAAGATTAATATAAAGCACATATCGAAATTCAATGTAAAGCACATATCAAAACTAATCAGATGCTTGATCCTTCTACATTTGTTAATTTCATAGGAATACTTACATAAAAGATAAAAATGAATATGTTTCTTCTAACTGATATAATTAACCCACAACATGAAGTTTGTACTTTGTAGAGAACAGGTTTAGGACTTGCTATTTGTTGACTCTCAACTATATAAATTTGTACTTTGTGTGAATTGTTTGAATTTTGTTATAAAAAAAGTCATATTATGTTAAAAACACAGGAAGATAAAGATGCATGAGGACTACTAAGGTACATTTAAAAGTCCAGTGCTTTGTCATAATTACTAACCAATATTAAAGCTTTGATGTGCCTAGTGGTGACTTTGATCTTGTTACATAAATACATCCTGGTCCGTCATGTTATTGACAAAGCCAAATGCAGTCGAATCTAAGTAATTATTTCTAATTTTTTTTAATTATTTTTGAGTAATTATTTATGGTTTGTGGATAGGGCAAGAATTGGAGTTGGATCTGAGTGACAAGTTATCAATGGGTCTGCTTTACTAAAAGATTAAACTATTATTTATTTATTTTTCTAAATTGAATTTGTACAGTATTACTCCCAAAAAGCGAGCTATGAAAAAGTATCATTTGAAATTAAAATACTTTAAAGTAATTACTAATTCTATTCGGATTTTATATTCATTTGTAGTGTGAAACACAACTTAGAAATTATGAGTTTGAGTATTATATCATGCAAACGATTGTCAAAGTTAAAATTGTTGGTTCATGGAAAAATATAATGTAATTCTCAACAACTTACATTAATTAGTCTTATTTTTAGTAGTATTTTTAATTTGTCAGAGTTAATACTTTATCATATTTTTTTTTGAAATTCTAGATCTTTAACAAATAAGAATGTCCAATGCCTATGGAGAATATTGCAAATATTCAAAAACGTTAGACAAATTATTTTCTTGTAACAGCTAATTTATAAAATTTTTTGTTTAATATGTTAATTTCTTTTGATGTTAATTTTTTGAAATAGTCAATTTGACAATTTTTTGGTAAACTTTACTTATTAAATGTATGATTATAAATAATTTTATTAATATGAATGGGTAGTTAATTATTATTGTCAATAATTTCTATTGTGATTTTTGTGATTGATTATTATGGAGAAAATATAAAAACAATAAATATATATATATATATATATATATATATAATTAACTTTTAAGAACCATCATGACTACAGTTATTCTTAAAAGTTAACTCTTTTAAGGATTAGCATAGACATATCGGTTCTTACTAGTGTCACTTTTAAGAACAGGTTCAGATACAATTGCTCTTAAAAGTGTTACATTTAAAAACAGTTGTAACCATTATTAAAAATTGACATCTCTTAAAAATAAAACGACGGTACAACCATTCTTAAAAATCAATTTTAACCGTTTTTAAAAATCATTTTTGTATTATTGCTAAATAACTCTCATTGTTAAATTAGAAGTAACTAGATAGAATACTTATTTTTGTAATTGAATTTTTTATTATAGTGCAATATTTCTTTAAGTGGTTAAAGAAAAACCAGACATAACTCGCGTTATTTTAGTAGACCAATATAAAAACAAGTGTTTTAAACTTCTTTTCAACCTTTTAATTAACTTTTTCTCTATTTATACTTTTGGGTAAATACCTTGGTCGCACGTAGGGATGTTAAATAAACTTGTATTTGTGGGTAATTCTCGAACTCGTCTTGCAGTTGACGGGGAATCCTCGATTTGATCAGACACAGATACATGTATGAGGAATACTCGATTTGTTAATTCAAGGATGGGGATGGGGATATACATGCTCACCCCATCCTCGTACCTGTCATTATCTCACTCTTATTTTAATGACTAAAGTATTCATCTGTCTTTAAAGAAAAAGAAAGGTTTGATATTTAATTAACAAATTGCAATCTTTGTATTTATTAGATAACTTTTGAATTGAGATCATTATATCAAACAAATTATTTTTTATTAAAAAATATTATAATTTTTTTTTTTTGCGAATATGTGACAAGTATGAGTATACCCGATACCCAACGAGGACAAGGACGGAAACATAAATCTCATACCTGCTAAGTATAGATATGAGAATAAGTTCTGGGAGCAGGGATAAAGATGGAAATGTCATACTTATTCCTGCCCTGTTGCCATGAAGTGTTTTACAAATCTTTTTAACAAAACCTCTTTCAACTATACACTGGTCATTGCATTCTAAGAGTTCAATTGAAAATTTTGTTTTCACAATATATATTAAATGTTCTTACTAGAATTTGGTAGAACTTGTAGTTTATCAAGTCCTGGGCACCGGGGCTTCAAAGTGACATGTGGGTACTTGCAAAAGGGACTCCGACGCCTAAGTTAGTGGTAGGATAAAAATGGGAGAATGAGTAAGATAAAATAGGATACTTGGGGGTGGTTTTGGTTAGTCCTTTATACTTGCCTTTTCTAAATTTCGTCCTAGTTACCCTTTCTAGAGAAATGGGCCTTCAGGTGTGGGTCGACACTTAGGTGATCGCGGGGTCGAGGAGGGTACTTCCAGGTGCCTAGCACCTTGGGTGCCGAGGTGAGGTGGTTGAGTGTCAAGGTCATGTCTCGGGTGTCAAGCGTTTTCGGTACCGAGGTGGGTGACTGGTACGTATTCCCCCCTAGCGTCAAGGTTGACTTAGTTAGAGAGTTGATCGAAGAGGAAAATATGGTGCATGCGTGGGATTCGGTGCCATGTGTCGTCATGGTGTTGGTTGGAGGGGTTTTGTGAGGTGACGATTTAGTTTTTGGGTCGAAATATAAGGGTAGTTTGGTTTTTTGTCATGATGTTTTCGTTTCCCCATTGCTTTCTCCTTCGTTGGCTTCGTTGATCTGCTACTTTGGTGCTCTTGTGTTTTTCCTATGGGACTTCTTGCCTCACCTTTGAATTCTCACCCCCCCTTTATCCAGTAGAAGTACAAAAACTCATTCACAGTAGGGACGATGCCCAACAAACCACACAAAATCTCAAACCCCCGCATGAAGCCCCACCTATTGGGATGCAATTGTCTTGGTGCCACTTTGAGCTCTGACGACACCCCACATTGAAAGTCTGACAATAGTAGGCTAGTATCGGCATGATGAAAGAGGTCAACACAGACATAAGTAACTGACTCCTTCCCCTCGGCGCCCCCAAAGTAGACATGCTTATCAGTACCACAAAGCTTTATCTGGCCTCGGTGTGACAAAAGAGGTTGACGCAGACGAAAGTAAATGACTCCTTCCCTTCGGTGCCCCAAAAATAGACATGCTCATCAGCACCACAAGGCTCTATGAGCACCTAGTCAGGGCAATCCAAATCGCCACAAATATTCACCTCACTCTGCAACTTACGGAGCTCAACCTTTAAGGTAAACAACATTAGGTACAAGCCCACTTTTTTGGCTACCACTCAAACCAGGCTTAATAATGGGCAGTAACACCTTTTTGTCCTTCCTTTTGTTCTTTCCCTTCCCAACCCTTCCAATTGTGCCAGCTTCACTTCCCCCACCTCACGACACCGACACCTCAGTCACCTGACCCACCTCGGCAACACCCTTAGGACTGCCTTCCTCCCCATTATCCCAAAAAAGAACCATTATTTGGCGACGCTTTCGGCTCCCGCCAATCACGACAACTCTCAACAAACCACCCTCAACACGAATAGGTGTTACCTCTACACCTTCTGCAAGCTTTGCCACCTCCTACACACTAGACGATCCCAAATCCACCACTGATAGCGGTCATGACTCTGACTCTATGAAGCCCTCCCCACTAGCAATCGCCACCCCCTCAGCCTCACAAAAGGCCTCCTCCATCAACAATAGAAATTCCTCGTCATCAGGGATACCCAAAGAATCCAGAGACCGCGTTGTGGATGTTTCTTCACTTAAGCCCACCACTTCCCACTCCACCAACAACCCACTAAAACGCCTAGAAAAACCCTTATTGTCACTCTCTAAAATAGCAGAACCTTCATCCAAACCAGACATCCTAAGCAAACTAAAACCTAGCAAAAACAGAACAAGAACGTACCAAGAATGGAATCACTAGAAGTCCCACCGGCGAAACACAAGAGCACCAAAGCAGTAGAGCAATGAAGCCAATGAAGGAAAACCAGCAAGGAAAATTTAAACGAAATGACAAAAAACCAAACCACCCACCTCGGTACCTAACACGACTAGCACCTGAGACATCACCTTGATACTCAACCACCTCACCTCAACACCCAAGGTGCTCAGCACCTAGAAGTACCCTCCTCGATGTCATAATCAACACGGCGGCAGCCCACACCTAAAGGCTTATTTCTCTAAAAAGGATAACTATGACAAAATTCAGAAAAAGGAAAGTATAAAGGAGTAGCCAAAATCACCCCAGGTATCTATCCTATCCTACTCACTCTCCCACTCTTATCCCGCCAGTAACTTAGACGTCGGATACCCACATATCGCTTGGAAGTCCGATATCCAGAACTTGATAGACTACATGTTCTACCAAACTTCAATAAGAACGTTATTGGGTTTTATTCATACGATTTTTTAATGTTGTGATTTTTAGTTTTGGCATTTTAGATTTTGATTCATCGTTTTAGTGGGTTGGGATTTTCCTTATTATTATTTATTTTGCATACTATAGATTATTTTCGTAAAACTATAGTTTATAGATTTTTTGTTTTGGGTTATATATGGTATAGAGGGTTGATGCTAGCACAATTATGAATTTATTTATATTGCGCATAATATATATATATATATATATATATATATATATATTCTTTACGTTTTTTATTTCAAAATTTCAAACTTATTTTTTGGTAATTTTACATCGATATAAAATTTGTAGTATCGTAAAACTATTAAAAATATCTTGAACTAGGAATAATTTATCATCCGACTATCACATTAAGCTAGTAGTTGACATGGCAAGTTACATGATTGCCTCATTATATCTTATTCTTTTAATGAATATTTTATGGGAAGCACTAAAAACAAAGATAGACAAAAGTTGTGTTTTTTTTTAATTTTTTACAGAAGATAGACAAAAGTTGAGAAATTAAGACTGGTAAAAAATATTAAGAGATTAGCATTGTTCAAAATATTATTGAGAGACTAAAATTAAAAATGAATTTCATAAAAAATTGACATTAAAAATATAATTTATCCAAAGAAAGAAAGAAAAGATTATAGACATGTAATGTCAAGTTAGTAACCTACATGAAGCATGATTATGATGTCATCACTTAAATGATGATACTTTAGATCGAAACCATAATTTAAATTGTTTCTTACAGATCTAAGCTATTTAAAAAAAAATCTTGTCTAGAAAATAGAAATATTTTAATTATTTTTATAATAACTTTTTTATAATTTCAGCTAGTTTTAAAGAAGGTGAAATTTGTAATTTATTATTATTTTTCAATAACTTATTTTTCATCTATTTTTACAGTCTTTCACTCTATAATATATAAAAGCTAATTTTTTTGTTACATTAACCAAGATTAATTATTTGTAAAGTACTTTTTATCCAATTTATCAAAACAAAAATGATTTTCAATATAACCTATTATTAAAACAATCTATTTTTTAACTTTTCTAAACACACTCTTAGTTATAAAAACTAAAAATATTAATGAAAATATATAGAAAATAAGTTTTATTTAAAAATAAAATCTATTGAGAGAAATGAAAGTATTTTACTTCCAATAAACTTGTGATTTGTATTTTTTCTCATTATTTGATATCAATAAGTGTTAGTTATCATTTTGTTTGTAGTGAGAAAATTTGAGTTTAGGACCTTTTTCTTCTCTTCTTTCTAACTTGTGATATGTTTCTCTCCCTAACTTTTAACCATAACTCACTTTATTCATCATTCCTTATTAGTTGTTACTCAAAGGTAATGATTTTTTTTTTTTGAAAAAGATAAAATTTTATTCAAAAGTCACATATCATTTCATAATCCCAAGACAAGATCAAAAGATATTTACGTTCCATTTAAGTGTAAATAAGGTAATGTACAAAAACTAAAATCTTCTCACACACTACATCTCTTTCCTAATACTTTAATCCAGTGGCCTAGCTATATGGATCACTTTACAAGAAAATTATGGAAAGTTTTTATAATATTCTCCAACCTATAACATAGCTATATATGGATCACTTTACAAGAAAATTATGGAAAGTTTTTATAATATTCTCCAACCTATAACAGGATGTTTTATGGGTATCTTGTCAAACTCTTTTCACATATAAGTGTACTTTTACCATATTACCCATAACGTAGTCAATCAAATTATACATTGGATACCTTTTAAAATTCTTACCTTTTATATAATTTGTAATACCAAGGCCAAAAGTTTGAGCAACAATGAGAAAGCAAAACAATGAAATATTCTAGTCAACAATAGCAATTCATTCATATTTGGTATACATGTTTACAAGAAAATAACACATGTATATGCAAAATAGTTTCTGGTTGACCTTGACAAATAGAAAATATATCTTTATCTAAAAAGAGAACGTTCTTTTTTGCTTTTTGTAAGCTCTACTCTACTATATCAAATGTAATAATATAGAGGTGTATTTGACAAAACTAACTGAAAAACTAATTAAAAATATATTTAAATTATTTAAAATAATTAATTACATATTGAAATTATAATTTTCTATAATTAATATTTAAATTATAAATTACTATAATTATATATTTAAATTATAATTATCTATAATTAAATATTTAAATTTTAAATTACTACAATCACATATTTAAATTATAAATTTTATAATTATACATTTTAATAATCTTAATATTAGGTAATTAAATATTTAAATTATAAAAATTATATTAAGATATGTGAGTATAGAGAAACGGTAGAGGACAATTAATAGAAGATAAATTTATAAAAGAAGATCAATAAACTGAACATAGGATTTTTTTTAAAAAAACTAACCAAATTAATTTTTTAAAAACAATTAGTTGCTATCTAAAAAATTATTAACTTCTTACTTATATGATAAAATCATTTTAACTTACAAACAACTGAAATAACAAGTGAAACATAATAATATTTTTGTTTGAGTAACCTCAAGGTCTTATTGGTATAAAAAAACATAAAAATCCAACATGGTACTAATTCAAAATATGATGACATCAAATTCTAGTTGAAGTAATTAAAATGAGAATGGTGTATTATCAATATAGTTGAATAAGGACCACACACGCACGAGTCATAATTTGATTGATTAAGTAAAAAGGACACCAAACTTGAAGTGACAAAAATCACCAATATATAATTAGGGACTCTTTGGTCTACTTTGACATAAAAGTGTTAAGTCATGCTACGGAATTGAACACCAATAATATAAAATTATGATACGATAATGAAATTCTAGTTAATTCCTCTGACCAAACCTTAACTTGAATAACAAGGATTCCCACACTTTTAAGCTTTATATTAACTAATTACTATATCGAATTAATGAAATCTTTGAAAGGGGCTATTATTATATTCTGCTTTCTCTTTACCAGAATTTGTGGTGTTTAAAGCTGCCCCAAATAAATTTTCCAAAAATATTTGAAATAATTGTGGCTATAAATTGCTTGTGAAGTGACCATGATTCAAAGGTGTTTCCCTATTGTGAATGCAACATGGACATAATTTTCAATTGTTAATGTCAAAAAGCAAATATTCTTCAATCATTCACTAGCAGAAGAAGAGAATTGAAAACTCTTGTATAATAGCAAATTCAATATTGGGTCCTGTTCCTGTCTCAGTTATTCCCCAATCCCTAAGAGACAAAAAGGGGTTAAGAAACTGGAAGTGAACAATTGGAGCCAAAAAATGCTTGGTTCAATTCCACCCCTAAAATATTAAAGCATTAAAGTGCATAGACATAAGAAAAGCATAAACTGACCCCATGACAAGCTTTGCCATCTACTGCTAGAAATTGCTCACTAAGGACAAAACCTGTTCTTTCAATTCCATTATTTTTATTTATTTTGTTTTGTGGGGGCCCTTTATTTTGAATCTCTTATTTTGACATTTGGAACCCCATGCACTCTCTAATAGTGCCCTTGTCTGCCAAACAACCCTAAACATGATTTAATTCCCTTTGGTTCTTAGTTTAACTTTAGACTTTAGCCCCTTAGACTCAAGTTATATATTAATAATAATAAGTATTATTTTAAAATAATCATTATATAATTATTATAAAAATAGTAAATTTATCATATGATTATTGTATCATTATTATATAAGTAAATTTTCATCACAGAAACCATATAGCATTTTAGTAATAAGAATGTCAATTTCAGTCTTCAAAACATGCTGATGTGAGTTGCTATGCTAGCATAATCAGACATGCAAATATATTTCAGCCATCTAATATGTTGACTTTGAAATAGTATTAAAACATTGTACAAGCAATTAAAACGTTGCAGTTGATTAAATTATCCAATAAGCAATGTTAGAAAACTATGCAAGCAATTGCTTATTTTGATGAAAACCAGAAAAGCGGTTCAACAGACATTGGCATGTTTTGACCTGATAAGAGGTCACACATACTTCCTTTGAGAAAGAAAAACATGGAAGAGACTTTATATAACTGAAATTGAGATTCAAAAATTGAGGACCACTTATATGTAGACAAGGTTGGTTTCTTTTAGAGATTTTCTATTAAAATAAGCACTTGTCACTTGGGTCAAAAGGCATTATCTTATTGTGGTAAAGTTAATTTATTTGTTATGAGTACTAGTGATGTCAAAAGAGTACCACTTTGATGATTTATGCATCTTTTGAGTTTAAGCCTTCGCAATTACTTGTACATATGTGCAATTAATTTTTGGAACATGATCTTTGTATGTAATCATTTACATTTGATTCATGAGATTTAAGCTGTCCCATGAAATTTCTGGTTTCCTTTACCTGTGTGATTATGATGCAAGGAATCAACACCACCATAAAAAATGTGTAGGAGATGCTCTGATAATTCTTCTTGTTTTTTTATTCCATAAGTCATACCACTTGCTAGCAACACCACACAATCCACTAGGCCCAACACAAAAACATTGATACGTGACGACTATTCTTTTTTTTTATTATTATTCAACTTAGTCATTCATTATACATCTACTAACCTACTATCTATATTTTTCATTCATTATATAGCAAAATTGTACACCCATGTGTCCTTTCTTATTTTGACAAAACACCCATGTGTCCTGTTCTCCCCACAAATGATATATATTTTACTCTAAAGTTGTAATTTGACAATTTGGTAATGTATAAGATTTAAAATTTTGCACGTAATTAAGACAAAAGGAGCAAATGTAGATTGACATGTCATCTATCATTAGTTTCTTGCATGTGTCCTCATTGGCCTATTTTGATAAAAAAATGTTAGAGGAATCAAAAAATTAAAATAGATATATTTTAAGAAAATTTAATATTTTTAGAAAAAAAAAATTGTACTTGTTAAAAGGGGAGAAAAAATTTGGGGACAAAAAAATCAAATAGATATACTATAAAAAAATTACAATTTCTTTAAGAAAATTTATATTTATTAAAAGAAAGAAAAAGTTTGAGAGTTATATCAGCACCTAAAAAGATCCTCCATTATATGTCCTGATCTTGAATTTTCTATTTTAATCCTCAAAATATATTTGTGTTTAAAAATAATCATTACAAGTAGAGTTGGAATATTAAGTGGTACTTAATTAATGTTTTGCTATATCTTTTATTTCATGTAACTAATATTTTGGTACGTTAGTCGCTCCGTCTCACTAAAATTAATAATAATAATATATGATAAATATATTAATTTTTATATCAATTACATTAAAAATTATATATAGGATAACTAAATCATAACTCGATGAAATGGAGCCCTGCGAGATAAAAAAAATTGAAACATCGTATAAAACAGATAAAAATGGGTTAAAGTACACTTCCATCCACACCCCTCAACCCTCACCCCTTCCTCTCCCATCTTGCATCCAAACTTGTAGTGTTTTTTTGTTTTTTGAAAAAGACAATTTTTATTGCTAATAAACAAGATACAATAGAATCTTATTTGAACTAAGACCATTCTAAGTGGCAAAATCCTCCTCCAATTATATATCTCTGATGCATTGCGCTGTGTGGTTAACCAGTGTTGGTTTGCTAGTTAATAATTTAAAGAAGGTGCATGGGACTAAAACAATAACAGAGATAAAGTGTGACCCATGATTTTCCAGAACATCACATGCTACCATCAGAAGCATTTAAGATTTAACATTTTCTTATAGGCAACAACCAACTTGTGCATAAATCCACCACAATCCTCTTTAATTGCCAAATCCCATAAATACAGAATCATTTACCTGTGAGAAACTTCCCCTCATAACAGAACCTTGCATCTCCTAATTATATCAACATGTCTTGAACCTCCCATTTTATCATCTCCCTTACTTAGCAGTTTTGTTCAATGATAATGAATAGAACGTGGGCACTTATGCATGGAATGGAGTAAAATAGCGTAATTAACTTTAATTTGTTCTTTTATACTATGTGAGAATTTGATCTTCTTTTATGAAACTGGAATTTTTGTGCTCAAAGAAGAAGTTATTATGTTTTTAACTCTCTTGTGTTACATTTTAAAGATATATTTTGTACTTTTTAATGTTTATTATTTATAATATACTATTTACCTTATAAAAACTTAATTGTATTTCAAAATATGCATCTTTTTATGATGAGCTTATTTCAGTGTGCATTTTTTTTATGATTGTTGATATTGTTTATGAAAAAGTGAACAATGAGATCGGGTGCTAGAAGAATAATGGATTTGGATTTAATAACTTTTACATTTTGTCTGATAGTTTTAGTGATTTTAATTCATTTTAAATTATTATAATGATATAAATTTTTTATTTATTAATAAAAAAATTATTTAATTATTATAATAATTTAAAATAAAATAAAGTCATCAAAATTATTAAACCTCAAAATCACTAAATCTGTGCTCGAAGAGAGGAAGGGTGAGGGAAGAGGATGTCTAGTGAGAGACTAAATGAACAGGGAGGTGTACTAAATAATAATGGAGATGTATTTAACAACTTCTTCTGTTCATGTTAAATCCAATTTATTTGGATTCCACACTATTTAAAGTTTTTGTTTTCTTTAAATTTATTTAGAAAGACAAGAAGAAATGGATTAATTTGCTTAAACCTAGTGTCTCATTATTTTTTATTTATAATTATGATATTTTTATTTTTAAAAAATTATTATTATTTTTTAATAATGTAAAACAACTGATAAAAAATCTAGTTATATCATCAATGTTAACCCTCTAACGAGAATAATTACTTTAAAACAAAAATATATTATCTAGACTAAAATAAAAAGTTTTAAAGGACTAAAAAAAAGTTAAACATTATATATTTTACTTCACAAAATCATGAACAATTATCAGAAAATGCATATAACCAAACTAAGTTAGAGGCGGTGACTGTGTAAAGCAGTGTGGGAATAGCAAAGCCCATATTTTGTTATCATATTTTGGGCCTCTTCCATTTGCTAAATTTGAATATTGATTTAAGAGTAAATTTGTTTTATGGATTAAATTTATTTTTCCGGAAATATAGATATTGGTATGTAATATTCTCTAGGGCCGTTCATGAATCAGGTTAATTTGTTTTTAGGAGAAAAAAAAATCTAAAAAAATTAAATTTAATTGGTTTGGTTTGAATTTCAATTTTTTCTAAACCGAACGAAAATGTTTTTAATAAGATTGATTCAGTTTGATTCACCAAAATTTGATAAAAAATTTAAAAAATTGTTTTAATAAATCATAAATAAAAATTTTATATATCAAATTAGCCAAATTCATTAATAATTATTCTACCAAATTCATAATTTTATCTCAAAGTACTTCACCTACATACCAAACTACAAGTTGTCATATCAAAGGAATTCAATAATAGTCTAGTAAACAACTAATTACACATAATAAGCAAACTAAATTATCTAAAAAAATGTGGCTATTATTTAACATCAAGTCATAAAACATAAATTAATAATTAAGCTAAGTGGCTAAGTCAAACCATAAATGTAAAATACAAAGAATTATATATATATATATAGAGAGAGAGAAAGTTTAATTGGTATACATACAAAAAAAAATTTATACTTACAATCAATCATTACTTTTCATTTATGTAACTTTAGAGTAGTAACGAATAAAGTCAACAAATTTACCATGAATGAAGGGTTGTGATTGAATATCAGTCTAAAAATCTTTACACTGACAATGTATACCAATTAAACTTATATATATATATATATATATATATATATATATATTTGATTTAGATGAAATTTTAAAATCTTGAATCCATATATAAAATAGAACATGATTAGTTCTAATTTGTTTGTTTCAAGTTAAACCTGAACTATGTAGAAAATCTAAACCAATTTAATTAGTTTAGTTAGATTATTGGGTTTGTCAGATCAAACCAAACCGATAAACAATCCTAGTATTCACATATTTATTACAAATTTTGAAGTTTTACTCCTTTACATCTTTATTCCTATAATATTTTAACTTTTTCTTTTCTTACATTTTATTCCTAGGTTGAATGAAAGTGGAAAAAGCGAGATTTCCATAAAAATACGGGAAGTTAACTTTCCATACACATGTAACTTTTATTTTTATTTTATATTTAAATTAGTTAAATTTTAAACATTATTACAGAAAATATCAAAATATAACAAAACACTTTTTAAAATTTAGCCAAAACAGAATGGGATTCCAGTAAATATAATAGGAAACCTTTAAGCAAACAACTCTTTAAGGGTTTTCTTCTGTACAATTTTTACTGCACGCCATTCATACCCTTCATAACGGCTAATCCGAAGCAAAAATGCACCTCTTCATAGGGTGCAAAAAGAAAATCCCTTTATTCTGCAAATTAGTTATTAGTTATCACCCCTGTATCTTGTTTCGCAGTTGTGCAGTTTAGTTTCTTGTGGACTTATCCTATTGGTTTCTTTATTCCAAGAGTCCATCATATAGCTGAACCTTATAATTATAATTAAATGAAACTTTTTCTGATTCAGACCTGTGTTATAATTTTTTATCATGCTTGAAAGTATTAGTGATGTTTCCATATTCTACCACTCGTAGCTAAAAAAAGGACAAACAAAATGAAAGTATTAAATCAATAAATGCTAGTGAACTAATTGATAGCGTTTTCCCTAACATAACCAGTTCAAATATAAGGATCAATGATGAATGGACACAAGTGGGTGCTCTCACACAACAAAAGTTCATATCAACATAACCCCCTAGCTTAGATCTCATGACCCCAAAAAATCCAAAAGAAGATGATATGAAAAAGACATTAATTTGTAAGGTCATTGTAAAGAATTCAATGTTTCTTCACTTTCATACTCACTCTCTTGTTAATCGACTAAATATTAATTTTAATTAATTATATTATACTATTTTTATTTTTAGTTTCATTAAGATTTTTTATATTTTTGAAAATTTTATTTTAGTTCATTTTTTATAACTTTAAAATTTTGAAATAGTAAAACTAAAATAGTAATAATTAAAAATCATCATTATTTTTATTTCAATTTTATTAATATTTTAAAACTACATTTATCACAATTATTATCATTTCTTGTAGCATAATAAATTTTTAATAATATAATCATTGTAGTGAGATGTGATACAATAACTATCTATCTTTGTAGTGCAAAACGCGTGTGGAGGTGAAGTTTCACGTAAATCAAGTGAGGAAAACACAAACTTACACGTATTATTTTATAAAGACCAAAATAAAATTTTCAAAAGCATAAAAATTAAAATAAAACTTTTGAAATTTAATAAAAAAAATTAATGTAACATTTACAACCATCATGCGAACCACCTACACTAATCTCTAGGCGTCCTTCTTGTAAAAATTTTACCATTTTTTAATTATTCAAATTCTTTTTTAGTATGCAACTTAAAAATAAATTGTCAAGAAACAATATTTTTTATTCTGTCAACAATTTTTGAGAATGTCTTTTTGCCATATTTTCCATAAAATTGTTTACAAGAAAGCCGAATTCAATTTTCTTCTTCTGAAGGTCATATCAATTATCATACTAATAAAATGTGATAATATTCAATAGGTAACCACCATAATGACAATTTCTATTTATTCCAGAACACGGGACTAAGTATTAACAATAAGATTAAAATTAAAAATAACATATGATTGAGATAAGTACTTTTTAATATAAATTAAATTTAAAGTTTTTTAAAAGAGTTTGATTAGTATACACTCACAGTTTAAGAGAGGATGTTCAATCACAACTCTTTATTTATATGACTTTTAAAAGTATTAATTGTCCAAGTCAACAAAGTTACCATAAACAAAGGGTTTTAATTCAATGTCAAAAAATTTTTACATAGATAATGCACACTCCTTAAACTCTTTTAAAAAACTAAATTTATAAAATAGATCAATTATCATAACCTAAAATCTTCTAATTATCATCATTGTCGTCATACTCACATTGAAGTTGTCACTATAATCATTGTCATCATCACTACCATGATCATCCATACAATTACTATCATGATCAATATCACCATGATTATTAACATTGTCGTTGTCATATATAATCATTATTTTTGTTGCGGTCACAACCAATAATCTTTATTAGTGTTACCATAACCATAATCATTGTCATTTTTGTTGTTGTAATTTATGAAAGTTATCGAGTGGTGTATTGTAACACTAGATGTAAGTTGCATCGGTACAATTTGATCCCTTACATTACATAATTCAATAACTTTCAATTGAATAATTTTGTTAGATTAAAAATTCATATCACATAGATTATATCTATGCAAAAATTGGACATCAATAAGAATGTAATAAAGTGATCCATATTTTAGTCTATTTTGATAAATATATAACATGTCCATTTTTTATCTACTTGAACAAGATAGTAAACAATTTTGGATTAATATAGAACTTTGTGTGTGTGTATATATATATAAAATCTATGTGAAATGATATTTCAATCTAACAATGAATTTTGAAATGAATTTACTAAATTAAAATTATTGTAGTGTAATACATACTTGTGTAAGTTACACTAGTGTAATTTGATTAAGTTTTATATTTGATGTCAATGAATCCTATTGTTGTATATATAAGCAAGCTAGCTTAGGGATTCATTTACTCCAAGAATAAACACAAAAAAACTTACTCTTAATCTTGACTATTCATTTTCTTAAAATATAATTGTTGTAATAAATAAACAAGTATCTTAATCATTATATACCAAGGAGATGAATTGTGAGATCAACAATAAATCCTTTAAACCTACTCTTTGAGGGAGTGCATCTCTTCTCAAAGACAATATTTGTTAAATATTGAATATAAAATAACAAATAAACTAAAATTATACAATCAAATTAACAAGTAACCTAAATCTTCAAGAAAAATGGAGAAAGTAAATTTAAATTTGATATGAGCAACTAAAACTACAATTAATTCTACTTACTATTATTTTTTCAAACCACCATTTAACTTAAATGCATTCCTACCTATCTTGTTGTAAAACCAGCACTTAAACTTTGGAATATCTAATTATACAAAAGTCATAATTTTTTTTATAGGTCAAAAATTTATTACAAACAAAAAACGCAAGCATAAGAAATGCCTACGACTGAGTACAATAACAAAACTAAAGGATCTGATAATTTAACCAAGCTAGACCTCTACTCAATACAATAAACAGGATTCATCACTCATTCTAGTGAGAATGTGATGTAAGTTTAATAGCATGACTCCACTCTCAGGAATTGAGTTAAGCTAGTTGCACTATTTCTTGGACATTAACTAATGACCCTCGAAACACCACCACATTTTTTGTCTTCCATAACTACCAAATACTTGGGAACCACACAAATGACCAATTGTTTTCCTAAGCTCTTTTAATCCTTCAACAAGGCACAAGAACTGATAACAATGATGCCTAATGTTTGATGTTAAAAAAGCTATAAGATCCTCCACCAATAGCACAAAGTTGGCCACACCTTGTACGCAATGGCGCAATCCAAAGAAAGATGCAAACATGCCTCCAACATGATGCCACACATACCATAATTTCCTTTACTAGGTTGAAGTATTCCTCTCCCTACCAAATTGTGCCTAGTTGACAATCTATCCGCATTCAATTGCTAGGCCAAGAATTGAACTTTAGATAGTACCCATTTTCCCAGAGTAACTTGAAAAAGTCCTGAAGGTGGAGATGTAATTGTCCCCTCAGTCTTAGTGCCTCGTAAGTCGATGTCACTGTGTATTGATCAGAGCTATCCAAACCCCACATCCACTTGTCAAGCACCCCTTCTCTTAGCATGACCCTTTTTCACCTAAGCGTTAGCTCCTTCAATAATTTTGTCTCGCACACTTGTATCACTCGTATCTTTAACTGACACCTCTTGGTTTACTACTAACCCATACAATCGTTGATACACATCATATAACTTCTTATTCCCTACCCATTTCTCTCTCCAAAACAAAATTTCATCTTCATCCTCCAAGTCATACTTAACTTAACTCGACCACCACTCTCCTTCCCTGCTCAATAGAATTTAAATCACATCACCAACTAGAACATTTGCTTCCTCTAATGAACCACTTCCCATTTGATTGCAAATACTTTGCTTGTAGCACTCTGACCCACACACTGTTGGATTCCACCTTCATACGCCATTTCCATATACTCAATAATGTTAAATTGAATGTCTTAATATCTTGCACCCCCAGACCATCATCCACTTTGCCCCTACACACTTTCTCCCAAACCACCCAATTTACTCTCCTGCTTCCCTCAGTGCTACCCCATAAAAATCTTTTAAAAAGATGTTCAAAGATAAAAATGGTAACTTATAGAGCCCCGAAGAAAGAAAAGAATATTGATAACGCATACAAGACAAAATTAACAAACACTAACCTCCCAACAATGGATAAGTGTTTACTCTTCCACGAGGACAATTAACGCTTTACTGCATCCACTATAAGGTTCCAAGTCCCTTTCCGAGAGGGATTTGTACTAATAGGTAACCCTGAGTAATTAAAAGCATTCACCCTGTCTTACAATTAAGCAACACTAAGAGTTTTGTCTAACCAAACGTCATTCACATTCACCCCCATAAGCTGACTCTTGCGAAAGTTAACTTTTAACTCTGAAACTAACTCAAAATTTTGCAACACTGTCTTAACAACCTCTAGAGATCTCCAATCCTTCTTTGCTAGCAAGAGTGTATCATTTGCAAATTGTAGATGAGAGATGCTAATATCTGCATTCCTTATGGCATACCTCTTCCATAGCCCTATAGACACAACTTTTTTAATCATCTGACTTAAACCCTCGAGAGCTAATAAGAATGAGAAATATGATTATGGGTCACCCTACCTAGGCCTGTAGAAACCCCAAATTCCTTTGTTGGATTGTCATTGAGTAGCATCGAGATTCTTGTTGCGTGAACACACTCTTGTATCCACTTCATCCATCTCCTATCAAACTCCATGTGCTCCATCACATAACATAATCATACACTTTTTCAAAATCAATTTTTATACAAACTAATATTGTAATATGACATACAAAAGTCATAATTAAATCACTTATATTGTAACATGGCTAATACAAAAGTCATAAATCATTGTTATATATCTACCTAAATAATATTCTTTAAAACTAGCACTCGCGATACGCCTTATTAAACCGTTTGTTGTATTTGATTAGACTAAGCCTAGTAAATGTTTTCATCAATACAACTGTTGTATCCATTTCGATTATGGTGAACGAAAGCACAGTTATTTCAATTAAGAAAAGTGAAACATGAGAAATGAAATTTCAACATCAACTTCTTTTTATTTTCTTTAGATTGAGCGACAATAACTGAATTGATGAAATAGGTTATAAAGTGGAAACATCAAACATGACATCTATTTTATACATTTAGGCAAATCATGGTTAATAAGAAAACGACAAGGAAACACACTCATCTGTTTTGTTTGTTTTTTTTTGGGGGGGGGGGAGGGGGGTACCCCCATTCATCTTCATGCAAACATCAACCAAATAACATGTTGAAATTTGATGGAACAAATTTATGACAAATCTTGTAGCATAGTAACCGTGAAACAAGCAAACCCTTTCCTCACTTTAAATAATTAAGTATAAGATTGAAGTTTTAACTATTTTTTGGATGATTGCATTTTAGTTTTAATTTTCTCAAAACAAACATAATATTTGAATTTTTTAAAAGGTCTCTAGCATGTGTCACACTTGTCTCACTCTATTTAATTTTTCATTGCAATTGATGCCTCTTGCTCTAAATTGTTTCTTTTCGTTCTTTCTAGTCATAGGATTTGATAATTGAAAGTTTGTGTGTCTCCTACTCGTCTCTCATATTTTTTTCTTTGATTTCTGTTTTCCATTTCATGTTTTATTGTCAATTTTTTATTTTAATGGGATTTTGTATCTAATATATTTGAAGAGTGGACAACACACTGGTACAATTTGATTTTTAGCTTCATTTGATTCCTAGAGAATATCTAACTACCATTGGATTTAAGGTGACGGATGAAAGGTATTCTCTTGGTTCCTTCCTACTCTGATTTTGGGATTGCTACTTTAAGATTAGACCATCTGCTCCATCCAAAGAAGGGTTAAGTTCCACTAAATTGGTCATTTAGTCATATTTTCATTCTAAATAATATCCTAAAGTTATTCGTTTCCGAAGATTGATTAAAACTCCTGGTAGTATGCTTAATAACGAAAAAGCCAACCGCCAAACATGCATTTTTCTGGGATTTTAAAACCTTGGTTAAAGTCAAATATAACCTTTGCTAAATGAATGTTTTGTAGTAGTGTATGAGTCTGATTATTTAACTAATTTTAATTCACATCTGATTATGTAAAGTAATTTTAAGTTATAAATATCTTTTAAATAATTTACGACTTAATCATTGGTGTCCTTATTATTACTAATGATCATCATGACACCGTTTCTTCAGTTGTGGACAATTTTCAGGACATCAAAATCGTTCATCCTCCTCATTTAAGTAGTGATAAAAATTATATATTTTAAATAAAAAATTTACGATAATTAAATTTTAATAAAAAGTTATAAAAACAAAGTCATATTTTCAAACACACTTATAATTATAAAAAAAAAAAAATCATATTTTATGCTTACATTGACGTGGCTTAAAGCCCTCCTGTTATTATTGCTTGCATACCGAGCAAACATGGAAGAAAAGTGGCTTGGGGATGGGACTTAGACTTTGCTGGCTGTATCTAGAAAATTAGCTTTGATGAGTTCTTGTTGATTAGGTGACACCAAATACATGGACATGTGATTGTGTAGCTTAGGGTTTGGGTTGTCACATTGTCCTTTTACTTGTACTAAGCAAAACGTGTTTTCTTCCACACCTATTAATTTAATACTCTGTTTAATTGGTGATGTACGTATATGGCATATACGTACACACTTTTGTACGAAACGTCGTTTTAATTGTAAGGTAGAGGGTCTTGTTTGTTTAATTAAGGACCACACCCAAAAGTGGCAAAACCAAAATTAGTTAGTTCATACTTTTTGCTTTCTTTTCCTCTTTAGTAAACTATAAGAAACGCTAATTAACTAGAAATCCCTAGTTGTAGTGTTCAATTTCCAACTCTAGATTATGATAATTCCAAGATGGTGTTGCTTTCCTATTTTTGAAATAGTTTATATGTATTGACACAAAATGTTCTCATTTTCTTTTAATTGGTTAAGACCTAATTTAATATGAGACACTTATTTTTTATTTTTATTATTCATTTTACAGCTGGTTAACTTAACCTTGGCTGATATTTTTCGTACTATATATTGATTTTAGGAACACAATTGGGGTCAATGCAATCCAAAATATCAGATATGCAAGGGGGGTGTAAAACACATACTCAAACAACGACTATGTGTCACAGGGTGTCAGGTAGACACTAAACATCAGTTTGTGATTGCTAGATGAGTATTGCTTAGACTTAAATTGGTAGTAACACAGGTAAATTTAACATTTGTTGCCAATTAGAAGGGGTCTTAAACCGTCTCAGTATATGAACTCAATGTAGATATTCCAGAATATGTTTTTCTCTTGTTTAAAGTGATTCCATGGAGAGAGTTAAGAGAAAGGTGTTGATGCTGCTGAAGCTTCTCTGAGATTTATGGCCTTAAAACTCTATTGGAAATTGTTATGATTTTGCATGCAGCGAGGGGAGGTGCGCATAGGGGCTAAGGGGAGGTGGCACAACGAGTGGAGGATTGGGGGAGGGAGCGTAGGATCTAGAGGTTAGGGGTGATGGAGTTGAGAGGGAAAACAAAAGGTGTGAATGAGATAATATTTTTTTAATTTGTGGTGGCTAAAAACTGTCAAAAAATGTAATAAAAAATTTTAACTAATGAAATATTAATAAATAAAAGAATATGTCAATGCTTAACAGCTAAATTTAATAGAAGAACTAAAATATTAGACGAAAAAAATGTAGGCATATTTTAACCAATCAATAAAATATCTGTCTACCAAAACCATAAATTTGAAAAAATTAATGTACAAAAAACCTAATTTACCCAACTAATTATTTTTATTTTTTAAAGAAAACTAATAATTTTTTAATTATATAAAAAATCATTTTTCTTAACCATTCTTAACGAAATAATTTGATCTTATAAATAAAATAAAGGGAAATATTATGTTTTATTTTCGTACCTTCTTCATTTTTTATTTAATTTGTATACTATCGTTTTAATCATCAAATTTTTGGGAACATGCTAATTTAGTTTCTGTGTTTTATGTTATTACCGTTGTTAATTAATATATACTAGTAGTGTAATAGAGTTTATATCAATGTTCAATTATATCTCTTTATTGTAAAATTTATTATACTAACAATACATACTAATTAAACTTTAATAAAATTCACATTATAATTATTTAGAGAAAAAAACTTATACGTGTAAAAAATTTTATGCTGATATTAATTATAATCATTTATATAATTTATATATGGTAATTTGTTAATGGGACAAAAGACGGTGGTTGAAGATGCAAAACTATTTTTACACATCTTGTAAAAGTTTTAAACTCTTATTTAAAAGTATAATTTTGATGATTATAAATTGTAAAAGTTATGTTTTAAATGTCATACTGTGAAGAACGAACTCTCATATAATACGAGTGCTAAGCACTAACGTGAATTTTAAAATTAATTTTAAATAAATTTGATTATAGTTAATCCAAAACGATAGTGGGAACGCGGTTTATATTCGGGGTCTTTGAATAAAATAGTAACACAGAAAACAGATTCGTGGGCCGTTACCGTCATACTGTGTACGTGGGCGTGTGGTGCGTGCGAAACGTGTGTACCTTACTCTCACAGTGTCACTGTTTCTATCCATAAAAATGGGGACACCTTTCCTTCATAGGGAACCCCACCCCCCATAGCCTTTTTGTCTTTCTTCTCATCCTTTCCCTGCCCCACCTCACAAGGGAAAATTAATCATTTTTAAGTTATTTCAAAAATTAGTTTTAGGGTAACAAATTCAAATTCACTTCAATTTAATCTTTTCCATCTAATTACAGATATTCTATATAAAAAACAATCCTCTTTCAACCTTAGCAACAAACATTTATGTCTATGTACGACACAACTCATCTCTAAATATTTAATAGATAAAAACTAAAATAATTTCATATCAATTAGTTAGTGGGAGTTAAGCATCCGTTTTATTGTTTTCCGATTGAGAAGCTAAAAAGTTTATTTATTTAGTGTTTTTTTAAAATAATTTTTGAAAAATAGTTTTGATTTTTTAAAAACTAAAAAAACAATTAGAATTAGTTTTTTTTTATTTTGTAATTTTGTTTCATAACTCAAAATTCAAGACAATAGTTTGTTTTTTTATTAATAATATTTCTATAAATATGAATAAGTTTTTTTTTCCATTTTTACATCTTTAAAATAATTTTTAAGTTTTTTTCCTTTAATTAAAAAAACATATCTTGAAAACTATTTTTTAAAAAATAAAAAACAAAATCAAATTAATTCAACCCTTATATTGCTTTTAGGGTATTATTTCATTTTAATAAAAAAAAACACAACAACAAAACAATTAATTTTTCTATTTAATGAAAAATTAAAAAAAAACTTTTTAGGATGTTAACAATTAATCCAATCAAGCTAAACATAATAAACATAAACTTAAAGAGTTTAATCCAACCTCGTTCGTCATAGTAAAATGACTAAAACCACACGTATGGATAAGGAGTTTCTTTTAACATTTTTTTTTCTTAAAACATCTACTAGGTGGTAAAATTAAGTTAATACCTTCATTATGATATCTTAAAAATAACTCTTTTCTCTTCCAATTTTACGAGTCAGTTGGTCTATAGAAGATATTTTTTTACTTCTATAGATATCGTACATGCCCAATTCTACGGACCTTTCTATTCGTAGAGGTTAAAAAAACATTTTCTCTAAACAAGTTGACTGGAAAAGAAAAAATCCTTCTCTGGATCAACTCATCTAGAGAAGAAAAAAACCTTCTCCATAAGAGTTGATCTGAATAAAGTGTTCTTTTTCTTTAGATGAGTTGATATGGAGAAGGTGTTTTTTTTTTCTTTTTATGATCACTTGATCTATAGAAGAGAAAAAACCTTCTTCGAATCAACTAGTCCATAGAAGGTTTTTTTTCTTTTATAGACCTATTGGTCCATAGAAGGTTTTTTTTTTTTTTACCTCTATGGACCAAGTGATCCGTAGAACACATGTTTAGTTCTATAAACTACTTTGTCCGCAGAAGTAAAAACAAAAAAAAAACTTTTACGAACCAACCGGTCTATAGAAGATAAAATAGGAAAGGAGTGAGTTTTTTCTTAGGAGTTTTGGTTAAGAGGGAGGGGGAGAGGGAGGCGAGGTGAGAATGGGAGGAAGAGATGATAGGATTAGATTATATGAGATAAGGTATTTTGGATATTTTTGTTTTTAATTTTAATTGGTAGGTGTTTTATGAAAAAATATTAGGTGTTAAAAGAAACTCCCTATGAATGATACAATATTACAATATATCCCCTTCCAGCCAGTTTCCCTAAAGTCTTAATGGTTTGAACGACAGTTTATATATATATATATATATATATATATATATATATATATATATATATATATATATATATATATATATATATACCCTTACACTAAAAATATGACTCCCAAAGTAAGCACCAAATTCTTTCATATGTAGCTTTGACAACACAATCTTTCATGAGATAAAAAGAAAAGATTGAGTTTAAAAATGAGTTTAGTACTTATATATGGATACTATAAAAGAGTTTTACATAACATACAATCATAATTCTTCATTTTTAGTAACTTTTTTTTACTTTATCAATAAATACTTTAAAAGTCATAAAAAGATAAATTGTGATTAAACTATAGTGTAAAATATTTTAACATAACTAGTGTATATAAGCATTTTTCTCGTAAAGAGAACTAATGATTTAGATTGATTAGATTTCAAAGACCAAGAGTCCGAAAAACTTCTTAACAACCCCAATAATTTTATAAAACATTTTTATTTCTTTAAAACTCATTTTCACTATTAAATTCAAAACATAATTTTCAAATTATTTATTTATTAAAACTAATACTATTATAAGTATTATGTTTAAATAACTTTTTTTTTTCTAAAAAATATCATTTTAAAAAAAATTTTGAATTGGCCCTTTTAAAGATTTTTTTTAATTTAGTAATTTTTTTACTATAGTCTCTCCTTAAAAAAATAGTTTTAACATAGATGTATGTATCAGTAATACTAATTTAGTGTAATATTTTTGGACAAGTGTTTTTAATGATGGATAAATTTTTTATATCATCCAAATAAGAGATTAAAAATACTTATTAATATAAGACTTTCTTAATAACATGATAAAGTTAGTGGATTGTACAATCACTTAATTAATATTTTTACTTGAAAATATAAATTAAAAAAATATTTTTTGATAACAAAAATTAAAATCAAACAAAAGTATTTACAAACTAAATTCAAAAAATTCTTTAAAAACACTATTTTAAGAAAATATTATTTAAACCAAAATATTAAAATAAAAATAAATTATTTATATATATATGAGTTAATTAAAATAAACATAAAAAAGTTTTACACTGAAATCTAATTATATCTTTTTTATTTATATAATTTTTAAAATTTTAATTATTAAAATTAACAAATTTATTCTAAATAAAATATTATGATTGAATATTAATATTAGAATATTTTAGACTGACATTGGATAGTAATTAAAATTTATATATATATTGAACCTCTATTTTTAAAACCATATGGATATATTATATAACAAGATAATGTTGTTATTTACCATTAATAACCTCTGGTTGTGGTTTTTCAAGTTTCCAAGATGGCCCTTCATGGGTCCAAAAGGTCTCATGAACTGAGAGAAGTTTTATTTTCATTCCTTCTCAATTGACGATTGATATAAAAGGGAAAGAAAAAAAGAAAGAGAAAAGGAGATTGTGATCCATCCGCACGTGCTGGGACCGTGACACCCATGCCAGCTATCAGTTGACAATCTCTGGCCACATGTCACGTGCTTCTGTACCGTCTCGAAAAGTTAAAAATAAAGGAAAATATCTTTTTCCTTTTTACCGACGAGTTAAAAACAAAACAAATCACTAATGAATGGGTTAAAACTGAAAAAGGGAAAAAACAAAGAGTTTTTCAAATTGCAAAAAGGTTTCCCTAGGAAAGGTAGAGTAGTGGGGGTCTAATCGTGTGGAGCGTTGACTAGGAAGATTAGGGTGCACCAAGTTCGATGAACGGTACTGTTAAAAACAACTGTTCTAAGCTAACTAATCATAATACAAAGGGGTTTAGTGCATGACAGTTAGGAACATGTCGTTAGTCGTTAGACTATGGACTTTATAATATACACACAGATCACAGATCAGATATCACGTGTACACCTATGTTCATTCGCATGAGAACATGTAACCCGGAATTCGAATTTTGTGTTCAATACTATTCTCTCTCAATTCATATAAACAAATATTAAAATTAAATATAAATAAATTTTTACTAATTTTAACTTATTTAATCTATTATTTTTAAAATATTTTTATCTAATTATAATTATAAATTTTTTATCAATGATATAGAAGAGAAAGGAGAGAAAAAAATATAGAAGAGAAAAGAAGAAAAACAAAATAAACAACAGATCAAAATAATAAAAGAAACAATAGATAAAAATTATATGATACTGAATCTGGCTTAGGAGGTTAGACATCTTCGTATAATCTTGAAAGCTAAGTAAAACTATACATATGATAAGCCTTTAAATGATAATCACATCTTTAATAATTATTACTTAAGGCATCCGAAGATACCTTATAGAATAAACTACTCCATGCTTTAAATTAAATAATCATAAATTATAAAAGAAAACTTACAAATGGAGAGGAATATAGGGAGAGGGGGTGCAGAAAAACTTCTTATTTTATTGATGTAGAGGAATGTTTACAAGTGAGAGAGAAGGGTTTAGAGAGAGAACAAGAGAGAAAGAGGAGAGTGTAAGAGGTCTGCTCAGTATAAGAGGCTTATGGTCCTTTTATAGACAAAATTGTAACCAGAAACCGGCTGGAGAGGTAACCTTATGACTGGTAACCTGTTGTGTAGGTTACTTTTAACTAGTAACCCGTTGTGTAAGTAATTTTACCCTTCAGTCTATTACTCCGTCAAAGAAATAAAATTACTTTGTCGCAGGTAAAATTTTAATTTGTTTTTCTGACTTGAGCTATTGCAGACAAATCTTGTATTTCTTCTTCCATCTGCTCTGGAAGACTTTGGTCTTCAATGTCGTCGCAGTCGGAAAGGAAAGAGGTTTGTTCGAGAGTATTTTGGCCATAGAAGCCAATCTCTTCATAAATTTCTTTGTATAACCTTTCTTTTTCAAAATGCTTTACAAGAGAAAGGTTTGACTCTATTGAAAATGGGTGAAATTTTTCAGCCATTGTTTTTTTCCAATATAATTTTGTATTTTGTGTTTCTTTTAGAAGAGTAAAATCTTCAGAATCTCTTTTTGAGAAATTCCAGTTTGACCCTTCTATGGATGTTTTCCAGAGGTTATATTGATATAGTTTGTTTTTGTCGAGAGATAGTCCTTTTAAAGGATCATGCTCAAATGAAGTATGATACTCTGGATTGGTTTCTTATAAAGTTTTATGACATATGTGGCTATACTGTCAGGATTTGTAGGGCTTCTGGGAGAAGTGGTAATTTGTAGTGCCACATTTGTCATATGTTCAGCTTGGATGTCATTAATTACTGAATTTAGAATAGGGAACAGAGCAGAAAATCTGTCTGTGGGAGGTATTGTAATTGAATGAAGACATCCGGCTTCTAAAAGAATCATGGGAGTTATTAATACATCCCTGTATAATTGTGATTTAAAAGAACTCAAACCAATTTGAGCTCTTCTGATAATGAATTTGATTTGGCATGTACATTCTTTGTCTACTTTCTTACAATACTCAGATGACTCTAAACAAGGGTTTCTGGTATTGAAGTAAGTTTGGTTTTTAACAAATAACCCATTATAGTTTGTATTTTCAGAGTGGACCTCAAACAGAAAGTCCTGTATTAATTCGAATTTTCCCAAAAGGATATTTGGATTTATTTGTTGAGAGATACTGCAAGCAGCAGTATCATATGTTTGATTCTGAGCAGGTGGCTCAAATTGTAAGGTAGTCTTGATTTTTTCTTCATCGATTGTTTCCAATCGGACTGCCATTTCGGCTTCTTCTTTTGAGTAGAAATGATGTGATCTTTGATGATCACGTGCCCAAAGGATCCTTTCTAAGGTCACTTGGAAGGGAAATGGATTTATGGAGAGGAAAGGAATGGGGTGAGGCGCCACAAATACTAGGTTTGATAAGCCAAAGGGGAGAGGCCACAAGGGAGGGGTCCCTTGATAACTCTTAGAAGTTCTCACAAAGGAGAAAGGGGGACACTCAAAGGTAAGAACCTCAACCAATATGGTCTCTAGGATTAAATTCAAGTGTAAAAAATACAAGTGAGGGAGGAGTTCCTATTTATAGAGGTAGCTAACCTCTTGAACAGGATTAAATTCCCTCCTTAGATCATCAAACTTGGTGCCCAAGTTTCTCAAACCAAGGGTCAAGATTCCTTCTTATTAGCTTAGGGGGTTTATGTAGAAAAGAGGGGTGTAGATATCAAGGCTACCCCTTATTTCCTTCATAAAGACCCAAAAAGCTAAATCCACCCTCTAAATTCCTAAGACACCTCCTAAAAATAAAAAATGGACTAAATACATGTCCCAAATTAAATTCTTAATGCTCCTCAAAATTAAAATAAAGGAAAATTACATTTTATTAACTAAAGTCTCTAGCCTAATATCTTCCCTCTCCATAGGAGGTGAAGTCTTCCTTTGTCTGCAAGGGCTAGGTCTTGTTCAATCCTTCTAGCCATGACCCTAGTGATAGGTCCTTGGCTAGGCATGGTCACATCATCTCCTCCCCCTTGAAGAGGATTTGACCTCAAATCCATGGGGTCTTCGTCATTTTCAGCACCTACAAATGGAGATAAATCAGAAACATTAAAACTGGTGCTTACCCCATAATCCTCTGGCAAATCTAAAACATAGTCCATGAGGATAATATAGAGTCTGCACCTCGTTGGGTTCTTGGGAGCCGAAGGATGAAATCCATGCTAATATCCTCCCAAGGTGCAGAAGGACCAGGTAAAGGTGTGTATAGTCCATGAGGCATTGCTTTAGACTTTGCTTGCAAGCAAGCTATACATTTATAGCAATGTCTATGGACATCTCTACGCATATGGGGCCAAAAGAATTTCTCTTGTAAAAGCATGAGGGTTTTTAAAATCCCAAAATGCCCCATGAGCCCACCTTCATGACTCTCTTTTGTAAGTAAGTTCCTAATTGATCCTTGGGGTATACAAAGCTTACTCCCTTTGTAAAGATACCCCTCACTGATGAAGTACCCATCATGGCCTTTAATGCAAATGCAGATGCAGAGGTAGCAAATATGGGGCCGAAATCCTTATCAGACGGATACATAGCCCGAATGTCATCAAATCCCAAGAATTTTTGCACTCAAGGATGAATAAAGGGCATGACGCCTAGAAAGAGCATCAGCCACCACATTTTGTTTTCCTTTCTTGTACTTGATGACATAAGGGAAGGATTCAACATATTCCACCCACGTTGCATGCCTTTTGTTCAATTTACCTTGACCCCTCAAATATTTTAGTGACTCATGGTCACTATGAATGACAAACTCCTTGGGAGCAAGGTAACGCTCCCAAGTTTGAAGGGCCCTAATTAGAGCATAAAACTCCTTATCATAGGTGGGGTAGTTGAGGGGGGCACCATTGAGTTTTTCACTGAAATACGCAATGGGGTGCCCTCCTTGCAACAAGACAGCCCTCACACCTACACCAGAGGCATCACATTCAAGTTCAAATGTTTTAGAAAAGTCAGGTAATGCCAAGACTGGTGCATGGGTCAGTTTATGCTTAATTAGCTTGAAGGCTTTCTCTTGTTTCTCACCCCAAAGGAAAGGAACTTCCTTTTTCACCAAATCATTTATTGGTGCGAACGGCATGGAGAAATTAGGCACAAAGCGCCTATAAAATCCAACGAGACCATGAAAGCTTTTGATCTCTGTCACACTCTTTGGGGTGGGTCATTCTTGAATAGCTTTTATCTTTTCGGGGTCAACATGAACCCCTTTTGTGCTAACTACAAAACCTAGGAAAACTACACTATCTACACAAAAAGTGAATTTTTCTAAGTTACCAAAAAGATTATTACTCCTAAGAAGAGAAAAAACATGTCTTAGATGTCCTAAATGATCATCTAGGTTCCTAGAGTAAACTAAAATGTCATAAAAGTAAACTACACAAAATTTACCAAGGCAATCCCTTAGTACATGATTCATTAAGCGCATGAATGTGCTTGGGGCATTAGTTAGCCCAAAAGGCATAACCAACCACTCATTAAGACCAAATTTAGTCTTAAAAGCAGTTTTCCACTCATCACCCTCTTTGATCCTTATTTGGTGGTAACCACTTCTAAGATCTATTTTTGAAAATATTTTTGCCCCATGCAATTCATCCAACATGTCATCAAGACGGGGGATTGGGTGCCTATATTTGATGGTGATGTTGTTGATTGCAGGACAATCAACACACATCCTCCATTGGCCATTCTTCTTGGGCACCAACAAGACTGGCACAGCACAAGGGCTTAGGCTCTTTTGAACCCAACCCTTCTCCAACAGCTCATTCACTTGAGACTCAATCTCTTGGGTCTCCATGGGGTTGTCCTATAGGCAGGTCTATTAGGTAGACTTGCGTCAGGCACCAAATCAATTTGATGTTCTATACCCCTAATGGGAGGAAGTCCTTTCGGAACCTCATTAGGGAATATGTCATCAAATTCTTTTAAAATATCTTGAACCCCTTGAGGAAGGTGCTTATGTGCATGGGCTGTGGCAGTGCTCTCAGCAGAAGAATGCAAAATGGAAGAAGGATTTGATGCTTCTTTGCAAAAGAGGAGATAAAAGGGCTTGTTAGTCAAAGGAGCTTCTTTTAAATCACGTTTAGTAGCAAATAGGCTCCTTTTACTAATACTCCCTTTCGAAGAGGCATCACCTTCCGACTTTCTCTTTACCCTTTTCAAGCTTTAAGGGTAAAGCTTGTTGTGCTTTGTTTTGTTTTTGTTTTTCCTCAACTCTTTTCTTTTTCATCGCAAATTGATCCTCAGCCACTTGAGAGGGTGACAAAGGATACAATTTGAAGCACTTTTCATTATGGGTGAGAATTATTTGGTTGGAGTGGCCATGGTGAATAGCTTTTTTGTCAAATTGCCATGGTCTCCCCAACAGGATATGACCAGCCTCCATAGGAACTATGTCACAAAGAATCTCATCATTATAAGATCCTATAGAAATTGGAACCATAACTTGTTCATTGACTACCATCTCTCCTTGCTCATTGAGCCATTGCAATTTGTAAGGTTTGGGATGGGGCATGGTAGTCAAGGCTAGTTTTTCAACCAACCTAGAGCTACAATAGTTACAACAGGAGCCACTATCAACAAGGAGAGAACATACTTTGTCATTTACTTTACATCTTGTATGGAAGATGTTCTCTCTTTGTGACTGGCCAAGCTCTAGAGGTTGGCTTCCAAGAAGCCTTTGAACCATAAGGAGGTCCCCCTCATAAGGAAAAGCTTCCTCACACTCTTGCTCAAAAGTATGTCCCCTTCTTCCTCACTCTCACTAGAGGAGGAAGATGAGCTATTCTCACTACAAATGTCTTGTCCCCTCATGATCATGGTTTTCTTGTTAGGGCATTGAGAGGCAATGTGGCCTCTCCCAAGACATTTGAAGCATTTGATACTACTTTGTCTTTCAGTAGGCTTAGTAGTAGGGGGTTTTCTCTCTACATGAGGTGCTTTTGTATCTTGAAATGCTTGGGTTCCTCTTTGGGAAAACCCTTGAAAGAGTTTCCCTTAAGTTGGTCTCTCTTTGAGTAAGAGGGAGAATCTTTTTTAAAACTTTTTCTCTTGAGTTGATTCTCAGCTCTTACACAAAGTTCTACCAACTCATCAAGGTTTGAGTATGAAATAAGCTCTACCTTATCTCTAATGTCAGAGCTTAATCTACAAAAAAACTTAGCAAGGGTGGCATTGGGTTCCTCAATGATATTGGCCTTTAGTATGAGAAGCTCCATCTTTTGTCTATACTCCTCAATACTTAGGTTATGTTGCCTAAGTCTTTGGAGCCTATCCAAAAGATCCCTCTCATAATATGAAGGAATGTGCCTTCTTCGCAAACAAGTTTTTAAATCATTCCAATAGCGAATGTCAGGCATTTGTTTACGGACCCTATCCTTGACTAACTCATCCCACCAATGCAAAGCAGAACCTTGAAAACTAAGGGAGGCCAAAGGTACTTTCCTTTCTTCCCTAATTTCATAGCATCGAAAGAGTTGTTCCACTTTGACTTCCCAATCTAGGTAAGTCTCAACATCTTCCCTACCATGAAAATGGGGTAGGTCTACCTTTGGTTCCCTAGCATGATTTATGTTCTCTTGAGGAGAATGATGATTGTATGATGAATGAGAGTGGTGCTTATGTTGATTTCTATAGTATTCTTCTTCACTAGAGCTAAAATGCCTAGATGGGGATCTTATGAGAATTCCTTTATTTTTTCTATCACTTTCCCTCCCATCTCTCCTCTTACTCTCTTCTCCTCTCCTTCTCTCTTCTTCCTCTTTTTCTCTTTTTCTTTCTAGTTCTTTCCTTCTTCTCCTTTCTTCATCCTCTCTTCTCTCTCTTTGCCTTCTCTCTTCTCGCTCTTTTTTCTCTTTTCTCATTTCCAACATCTCTTTTTTTAACTCTTCCTTCTCTTTTTGTTTTTCCTTTTCTTTTATTTCTTTTTTTCTTTCTTTTTCTTCTCTCCTTTCTTGTTCTTTAGCCATCCATTCCCTAAATTCTAAGTTAAGGTTTTCAAGAGTGTCTCCCTTAGAAGGTTTTCTTTGGTTGACACTCTTACTTGATGAACAACTATATGCACTAGAATGTGTGTGGGAAGTCATGGTGCTTGGATGCTAAAAACTAAAGGGTAGGCCAAAAACTTTTTTTTTTCAAGCAACACTCCTCTCTTTTTTTTTTCTTAACTAAGGTGGCTTGATGAGTCTTTGGAACTCTTAGCCTCTACACGTTTTTTCAAAATAACATAAAATAAAATAAAAGTGCAAGAATGTAAAAGAGAAAGGGCTCTAATCGTGCTCCTAAGGTGTTGAAGGAAGTGTACCACTTCTCCCTTCTTCACCTAATTAACGAGGAACTACGCTAAAATTAACCAAAATTATTACAAACCAAGGGAGGGCCTTAAGGGCACTCAAACTCCCAATCTAAAATTAAGTATACACAATACAAAGAATAAAAAAAAATAAAACAAAGTCTTCACTCCAAGCTTTTTTGGTGTTTGTTTCCTTTTGATCAAGCCCCTTTGAGTTGCATCAACTCACCCTAAGAATGTTACCCTTGTTTCCTCTTGTTTGGACTTGCCAAAATTTTATATATGGAACCTTTGCCAACCTTTTCTTACTAAGGCCGAATACAACACAAGACAACAAACAAAGCTGAATAACAAAACAAGGTTCACAAATCCAAGTGGATAGATTAAACAATGACAAACTCAAAGAAGTAAAGAAGACAAGCAAGAAAACATAAGGCTTATAAAGGAAGGTAGCACACAAATAACTTTCCTAGATTAGCTCTAAGAGTAGAGATGAAAAAAGACTTAAACAAAAAAAATGAAACCAATAGTTGCACACTTAATAAAATTTAAGTGACCAAAAACTAAAAAGCTTACTCAAGTGATTTTTTTTTTTGAATCACAATTGGTTCCTCATATCAAATGTTTCTACTATTAGGTACACAACTTCAAATTTGTCTTTCTTTTGAGTTCTTTATCTTCTTTTTTTTTTAACTTGAACTTTTTCTATTTTTTTTTAACTTTTTCTAATCATTTTGCTGCACCTAATAGCTTGTTAAATTGAAATTTTAATGAGGATTCTTGAAATAATAACACATGAGTGAATAAGCACAAAGTAAGGTCACACAATTTTCAAGCAATGCATGCAACTAAAGGCAAAACAACTTACTAGTTCCAAATACCACTGAACTAATGGTGCTTAAGGAATGATTTAGGGCTGATTTTGAAGTAAATTGATTGCTCAAATTACTAACACCATTCACCCAAGCTAAAATTCCATAAAGAGGCACCAATAGTGAAGGTAAACCAAGTGGAAAGCTACTAATAATTCAACATAAAACAAGAAACATATAAAGATTGAATTGAGCAAATATTTAAGAACAACAAAGAGATTAATATGCTTGAACTAAAAGCATAAAATACTTAAGAGACTCAACAAGAGGTTCACCTCTTAGGAGCTCAATTCAAACTATTTTTTAAGGCTTTTTTGTAAAAAATTTAAGAGGCTAAAACCTATGGAATTTAAATGAGACAAAATAGGAAACTAACATGACTAGTATTTGACAAAACACAAGATTAAGAAAAAATAACACACCTAAAAATAGAGCAAAAATTTCAGCAAGAGACCTAAAACAAAAGGCACAACAAAGTGGCCAAAGTTGATCACCACAATGGTGTGAAAAAATCCTCAACCATGTGGGTTTAATGGTCACAACTTCTTAGACACACTTTAACATAAAAAACCAAGGGAAAATTAAGCAACTTGAACACAAAAATAAGATGCAAAGAAAGGGACAAATAAAATCGCATCAAATTAAATGGAACATAGGCGCGTAGATAGAAAATAAAAGCGCATATAATAGCAAGAATAAAAAGCTATACTACTAGACAATAAAGGAAATAGAGATGACAAAAAATGAAGGACTTTAAAATAAAGAGATCAAAGAAATAAACAACAAAGCAAAAAAAAAAATTGAGAAAGAACGTGACCTTTAGAAAGTGGCTCTGATACCACTTGATGTGATCTTTGATGATCACGTGCCCAAAGGATCCTTTCTAAGGTCACTTGGAAGGGAAATGGATTTATGGAGAGGAAAGGAATGGGGTGAGGCGCCACAAATACTAGGTTTGATAAGCCAAAGGGGAGAGGCCACAAGGGAGGGGTCCCTTGATAACTCTTAGAAGTTCTCACAAAGGAGAAAGGGGGACACTCAAAGGTAAGAACCTCAATCAATATGGTCTCTAGGATTAAATTCAAGTGTAAAAAATACAAGTGAGGGAGGAGCTCCTATTTATAGAGGTAGCTAACCTCTTGAACAAGATAACCTAAAAAAGAAAGGCTAGGATTAAAAGAAGAGATCTAAGGGAGGAGAATTGAGAAACAATTCCCTCCTTAGATCATCAAACTTGGTGCCCAAGTTTCTCAAACCAAGGGCCAAGATTCCTTCTTATTAGCTTAGGGGGTTTATGTAGAAAAGAGGGGTGTAGATATCAAGGCTATCCCTTATTTCCTTCATAAAGACCCAAAAAGCTAAATCCACCCTCTAAATTCCTAAGACACCTCCTAAAAATAAAAAAATGGACTAAATACATGTCCCAAATTAAATTCTTAATGCTCCTCAAAATTAAAATAAAGGAAAATTACATTTTATTAACTAAAGTCTCTAGCCTAATATCTTCACTCTCCATAGGAGCTGAAGTCTTCCTTTGTCTGCAAGGACTAGGTCTTCTTCAATCCTTCTAGCCATGGCCCTAGTGATAGGTCCTTGGCTAAGCATGGTCACCTCAAGAAACCTTTGTATGTAGACCAGAACTGGTCTTGTTTAGCCTCACTGAGGTCTCTGAAGGATGTGTAAGCACCTTTGTTTTTGCCTGTTATCAAGGCAAAATGTGTAAAACCTTTCCTAGAAGGAGAGGCAGGAGATGACAAAGCTACTCCTTTATTATCTTGACAACAAAAATTGTATAAAGCACTTATAATGCTTTGTTTCACCCTTGTAACTTGGTGTTCATTTTGTGTAGTATATTTAGGAATATTCCAAATATTGTCAATTAAAATATTTAATTTGACATTTGTTTGTTTTCTTCTAGGATACTGGATGATATTTGTAAGGATTGACAACTCTTGTTTGCCAAACTTTGTGTATTGCTCCGAAAATACAAACTATAATGTTTTAATTGACAATATTTGGAATATTCCAAATATACTACACAAAATGAACATCAAGTTACAAGGGTGAAACAAAGCATTATAAGTGTTTTATACAACTTTTGTTGTCAAGACAATAAAAAAGTAGCTTTGTCATCTCCTGCCTCTCCTTCTGGGAAACGTTTTACACATTTTGCCTTGATAACAAGCAAAAATAAAGGTGTTTACACATCCTTCAGAGACCTCAATAAGGCTAAACAAGACCAGTTCTGGTCTACAAACAAAGATTTCTACTCAAAAGAAGAAGCTGAAATGGCAGTCCGATTGAAAACAATCGATGAAGAAAAAATCAAGACTACCTTACAATTTGAGCCACCTGCTCAGAATCAAACATATGCTACTGCTGCTTGTAGTATCTCTCAACAAATAAATCTGAATATCCTTTTTGGAAAATTCGAATTAATACAGGACTTTCTGTTTGAGGTCCACTCTAAAAATACAAACTATAATGGGTTATTTGTTAAAACCCAAACTTACTTCAATAACAGAAACCCTTGTTTAGAGTCATCTGAGTATCGTAAGAAAGTAGACAAATAATGTACATGCCAGATAAAATTCATTATCAGAAGAGCTCAAATTGATTTGAGTTCTTTTAAATCACAATTATACAGGGATGTATTAATAACTCTCATGATTCTTTTAGAAGTCGGATGTCTTCATTCAATTATAATACCTCCCACAGACAGATTTTCTGCTCTGACCCCTATTCTAAATTCAGTAATTAATGACATCCAAGCTGAACATATGACAAATGGGGTACTAAAAATTACCACTTCTCCCAAAAGCCCCACAAATCCTGACAGTATAGCCACACATGCCATAAAACTTTATACAGAAACCAATCCAGAGTATCATACTTAATTTGAGCATGATCCTTTAAAAGGACTATCTCTCAACAAAAACAAACTGTATCAATACAACCTCTGGAAAGCATCCATAGAAGGGTCAAATTGGAATTTCTCAAAAAGAGATTCTGAAGATTTTACTCTTCTAAAAGAAACACAAAATACAAAATTATGTTGGAAAAAAACAATGGGTAACAAATTTCACCCATTTCCAATAAAGTCAAACCTTTCTCTTGTAAAACATTTTGAAAAAGAAAGGTTGTACAAAGAAATTTATGAAGAGACTGGCTTCTATGGCCAAAATACTCTCGGACAAACCTCTTTCCCTTCCGACTGTGACGACATTGACGACCAGAGTCTTCCAGAGCAGGTGGAAAAAGAAATACAAGATTTGTCTGCAATAGTTTGAGTTAGAAAAGCAAATTAAAATTTTACCTGCGATAAAGTAATTTTACTTCTTTAACGGAGTAATAGACTGAAGGATAAAATTACTTACACAACGGGTTACCAGTTACAAAGTAAGCTACACAATAGGTTACTAGTCATAAGGTTACCTCCCCAGCCAGTTTCTGGTTACAAATTTTGTCTATAAAAGGACCATAAGCCTCTTATGCTGAGCAGACCCCTTACACTCTCCTCTCTCTCTCTCTCTTACTCTCTCTCTAAACCCTTCTCTCTCACTTGTAAACATTCCTCTACATCAATAAAATCAGAAGTTTTTCTGCACCGCCTCTCCCTATATTCCTTTCCGTTTGTAAGTTTTCTTTTATAATTTATGATTATTTATTAAAGCATGGAGTAGTTTACTTTATAAGGTACCTTCGGATGCCTTAAGTAATAATTATTAAAAATGTGATTATCATTTAAAGGCTTATCATATGTATAGTTTTATCTTTCAAGTTTATAAGAAGATGTATAACCGGCTTTGCCAGATTCAGCATCTTATAAACTTGATCATTGTATAGTTTTACTTAGCTTTCAAGATTATACGAAGATATCTAACCAGTTCAAACAGATTCAGTACCGTATAATTTTGATCTGTTGTTTATTTTATTATTTTGATCTTTTGTTTATTTTGTTTTTCTTCTTTTCTCTTCTATATTTTTTTATCTTCTTTCTCTTCTATACAAGGATCAAGTTTAATGATAATAATTAATTTCTTTCTTACGAATGAGTTTAAATATTTTTACTTAAATACGGTTTTAGAGTGAGGAAATATTACATTTGATTTTTTAATTTAATATTATTATTTTTTATTAATAACTCAAAGGATCTTGGCAAGGCATGGGTTAACGATCTAAAAGAATAAAATATTTATTCTTAAGAATATCGCAATTCAAGTGCAATTTCGTGCGTTCTTATAAAATACTTTAAATTTATGAAGGGGTTAATTATTATTTTTTTGAAGTACACTGGTTAGTATTCTCCTAACTCTTATAATGTAAACTTAAATTTTTTCAATATATAATTAATAGTAAGGTAGGTTCTGTTAAATAAAATAAAAAATTATTTATGAGCCTTCTTTTGTTAGCGTAAAAGTAAAACAAGATGACATTATCAATCCTTTATAATATTTTTCCTTATTACATAAAAAATAATTTTATTTTTGAATCTAAAGAACCTTTAATTTTCTAAGTGAATCGAAACAAAAAAATTTTAATTAGATTTCTTAAATTAATTTTTAGGATTCATAATATTTTTCTGTTTCCTTCTTCTACGTCATATTACTCTTGGTGCAAATTTATCTTATATGTTTTTTTATAAGAAACTTTAAGAAAATTCACATTTTTATATTCTTTATTATGACTTTATGGTTTAAAATTACTAATTTATTTTTATATTAAATTATAGATATTTCTATTGTGATTTGCTATTATCACACCTAGTATCCCTCGATTTTTTAACTTTGTTAAAACCCTCCTTAATATTTTACTTTCATACATTAACTTTAAGGTTTTACTTTTAGTATATCGATCTCTCTTATGCAAATATAATTCTATACCAATACTCCTTAAGAGGTTAAAGATAATGTAAGTAAATGCAGAGATGATAGATGTAATATAAACAAACTCTATGTGTAATTCATATGTTGCATTTCTACCTATTTATAGCACTTATTTTAATTAAGATTTTATTTATTTATATGTCATTTATACTTAATCTTTGTAGTTTAGGTTTTTTTTTTGTTTTATTGTGTAACTTGTTATATTTTTAGTGTTTTTGTATTTTAGATATTATTTACTAGAATTTGAAGCGTTCTGGTATATAAGGTCTCATTTTTATTAATATGATATAAGTGTGTAAATAAATAAAAGAGAAAACTAAATTTAATTTAAATGTAATCAGTAAATTAATTATGAAATATTTGATTGAAGTATATATATATATTATGTTTATGAAATGTGGTTACTTAATTATTAATGTGATTGTATTTAAGTGAACTAAATAATTATATATAAGTCACTTAAATTAGTTAAGTGAGAGGTATACTTATATATCCTTTTGAGTTGTTACACTAGTTTTATGGAAAGTTTTGTTCAAAAATCTAATTGTAAAAGGGTTGTGGTTAGGAAATCATAGTTACTAAACACACCCCTGATTTTTTTTTCTTTTCTTCTTTTTCCTTCTTTCTCTTCTTCTCCCTGAAACTCCTTATTTTCCTCTCTTCTTAGCATTGTTCTTCCTCTTTTCTTCTCTCATTTGCATGATGGCCTTTTCATCCACTAATTCTCGAGAAATTCCTGTCATTTCTCCTAATTTTGGTTGTTGATTCTAGTAGGTGGTGAGTGAGTTTCAATTAGGTAACTATAATAGCTTGGGTTGATTGTGGTTTTCCCTTTTCTCTGTAAAGTAGCTTGTAGGATAAACATGCTCTATCCTTGATTTTAGTTTATGAAACTCTAATTTGATGGTTGTGAAGTTAATTAATGGTGAGTGATAGAGCTTTCAATCTTAATTTGATTGTTATGTGAATTGGGTATTATGTGCATTTGGTGACTGAAGTGTTGTTTTTAAAATGAGTTTTTATTGAATGTAATGTTATTTGTAAATGTAGAAGTAATTGATATTTAGGTGTATATTTTTTGGTGATAAAGGAAATTGTGTTATATTATGGATGTTTGAAAATGAGGATTGATGCATTGTTGGATGTGGGTTGTTATAGTGGGTAACTTAGCCTTGGTTGAAAAGCATGATGTACACTGGGTTAAGGATATGGATAAGTCAATATAACCTAAGGTGCTGGTGCAGGCACTAAGTGATATACATTGTGATCTAAGGTGTCGGTGTGGGCATCAGATAGATATACTCAGATAATAACTGAGTGTCAAAAATGGATCAAGTAGATAGTATTGGGTCAATGTGGATGTCATACCTTAGTTGTTGGAAGGATAAAATGAGTATGCCTAGCGTTCAGTTGGTTTTCAAATGGGTCTGATAGACGCTAGGCAATGATTGAGATAAGTCATTAAGTTGCCTAGATATCCAAACTCAATGGGTTTTTTAGAAAACATCGTGTCATATTATATCATGTTGCATTGATTGCTTATGTTTAGGGGGAACATAAGTGTGTTTTCTTGTTTGCTAATACTATTAATGACTTGATTAGTGGGAAGTTATTTATAACTTAATGTATCTACTGTTGATTAAATTTATTATTGTTGTAAGCTTATCCTTGCATTGTGTGTCTGTTTTTTATGATTATGATGATCATTTTTTGCACGAGAGCAAATGACAATGATGAAGCAAGGATTCAATAAGCTTGACTTTGGAAAAAACTCTAGATAACTAGAGAATTAAGTTGTTTTGCCAGTAATGATAAATGGATTATATATATATATATATATATATATATATATATATATATATATATATATATATATATATATATATATATATATATATATATATATATATATATAGACTTTGGATAGTGTTGGAGTTATGTTTAGGCTTAGTAAATGGGAACATATATTATGTTTGTAGAGGTGTGAAGGCAAGGTATAATGAAGATATAACTATGTAGTATGTGTTGGATATGTGAATGAGGTATGTAATGTTTATTTAAGTAATTGGAATTGAACTTGGCTTGTTTTGAGTCTAAGTGTGACGGTGATTTTTGCAGCAAATGTTCTGCAATTTTGTAGAGTCTCATTGGGTAACAGGTCTCGCGCAACAAGCGTAATTTGCCTCTGCTAAGCAAATGCAAGCTTTGCACCCAGCGACATGTCTCACTTAGTGCAAAGTAAATTTAAGTTTGAGGTTACTTAGGAGTTTTAGGTTCATAAATTTTTATTTTATTTTACCTTGTTTTAAGATTTCTAATTTTTGCATTTGTATTTTACAATTGTTGTTGAGCAATCCCAATTTTGTGTATCTGTGTGTGACTTGCATTATTAGAGTCGTTTAATAGGACCTTGCTATTTTTAAAGATATGTAGTGATACTTTGTATTGATTGATCTCTTTGGCAAGTTAAAAACCTAGCATCGTTTTCTCCAATATCATGCTTGAGGTAAATTTAATCATAAATGTGAGTTTTAAGCCAACATATAGTGGTACATCTAAGCCCTAAAAATTTGATTTATTTTTAGTGCGATTTCCTTTTTATTGCACCTTCTAGAATTTATTTTGAAACCATGGTTGAAACATGATGTCTTTCAAATAAGGTGAATATCATCAAGTCAATTAGGATTTTCCTTTCAAATGACTTACCTTGTGAAACACTTTTCCTATTTGTTGCCTTATTGAGTTGAACACTTTTAATTTTCTTGTGCCTATATGTTAATACTCACTTCCCTATGGACCATTAAATCATGATTGTATGTGGACAATGACATTGTGGCCAATAGAGTTGTGAAAAATTCACTATGACTAGTGATGAGGTTAGAGTGAAGGCCAACACTCTATAGAAAATCCTACAACCCTGTAGAATATATGACTGTACATATTTTTTTCTTATTTAGGTGCAGGTGTAGGGGCAGGGCGAGAAAACCTTATTTGTGATTGGAGGTGAGGATGAACCAATTTTTTTATCCCAATGAGAATCGAGGAAGCGAATATGGATGGTTTAGGGTGTTGAAGCAGAGGATGGGGAAGTTAAACTCATTCTCATCACGTTGTCACTCTTATAATTGTTGATGTAACTTCTATAATCACATGACACATTGAATAATAATGTCTTTAATATTCAAAGACTAAAACTATTTTTTCAATATTTTGGGACCAAAATAATTCTTTTCAATTTTTGGTACTACAGTATAATTATTCCAAATATTACGGACTAAAACATATTTAATCCAAAAATAATTTTGTTAATAAATGGAAAGATTATTATTTTTAATTATATTTAATTTAAATATTTAAAAAAATTAATTTTATATAATCTTCTATTAATTTTAAATGGTCATATGTAATTTTATCCAAGCCCTTTTTTATATAAAATCTTCTAGATAAACATCTATATATATGCACCATAGAAATATTAAATTAGTTTATCTAATAGAAGTTTGTCAGATTAGAGCTTTTAGATAAATTAATTTTAATAGGCTCTTTTACACAAATTTATCCAAACAGATCTATAGTTTATTTTAAAATTGTAGAATATAAGATCTCATAAAATCTCTACAAAAATACATTTTTAAATTTTAACCTCACACTTTTCAAAAGAGATAATTTTGTTTGAAGTAGGAGATATCCAAAAATTGAATTCCATATTACTAATTAAGTTAAAATAATTGTGCCAGTTTATTTTTTCCATGGTAGTATAAACTTATAATAGTTGAGATTGAAAATATTTTTCAAAAAACTAAGGCTCTATCTTTGGTAATTTTTTATTTTAAATTTATAAGAACACAAACTAATTTTAATTTTAAGTGTTAAAAATTACAAAAAGAAATAATTGTTTTATTTTAAAACACTTTTATCAATTCTCAATCTCAAAAAAATCCCTTCACTAATGTGACCGGTACTAGCGATGGAGATCAATGACAACAATTGAAGATTAACAAATAATGATTATAATTAATGTGATTAAAAATCAACAATCTAAAAAATATTGATTAAAGATGAAAGTTAACAATGTTGAACAAAGGGTGATGATATCCATTAGTGATAAAAGTTAGTAATTAATGACTGAATAACGGAATAACAACAATAGTGAAAATAAGTTATGACAAACAACAAATTTAATTAAAAGAAAAAATAGAAATTTCAAGAATAAAATTTTATTATTATTTAATATAAAATTAAAATTATTTTAAAATAACTAAAAACTAAAATTAGGACTATTTTAACCAAACAGATTTTTTTAATGTATTTCAAAATTAAAAATATTCAACCACCACAACTGGGACCTATGATATTAACAATAATATCATCATAAAAAGCTGCCATTTTTAGTCATGTGTTGATTTATGAAAAAGAGGAGGTTGAGGAGTGGCTAGCTAAACCCTAGCTAAATGCTAGGTACAACATCTGAAAGGTTTAACATAATTTAATATGTAACAGTTACATTCTTAACGAATCTTCGTAAAGATAGATACAACTACCAAACATACGGTATTGTTCTTCCCCCGTCTTCAGAAATAAATAGTTGAAAGCAAATAGTTAGATTCTGTCCCTCTTCTTTATTTACTTTTTCGTATTGGGGAGGAATCTCATTTTAATGAAAGTTATAGATATGATTACTTAAAATAAATATTCTATTTTACTATATAAACTATTTTAAAAATAAATATCTTAAAGCTGATAACTTATTAATTAAATAATTATTTTTACACTATCATTTATATATCCTTAATAAAATTTCTCAACAATCAACTAGCTCTGAATTTGTTGTATGCAATAAAGCTCCTATATATAAAAACCGCCTAATATTTCACTTTCCACAAGTAACACTGCGCCAGGAAAATTTGCATGCCTTAAAACAAGAAACACTAATTCAACTTTTGCTTTACCATGACCAAACAATTATTTACTGAAACAAAATTTCTTGGAATGATTAGAGTTATCTTGGTTCGAATATCTAGTATAGGAACTAAGCCATTTTTGTCTTTATGTGCAGTAGGGGCTTAACCAAAGTCAAATTCGAGCATGGAGTGGAAATGCAACAACAATTCACATGTGATGAAGTGCAGATTTTCAACCAACAACAACAAAGGGCAAGATCACACCTCTCTTTTCTTCCCTCTTATGAGTATATTTTTCAGTCTGCATCGGGCTTCCCACAATCTTAATTGATTAATTTTTAGGGTATTCATCCATCTTAATTACATACATAGAGCAATATTCTAAATGTGGTTATGAAAGAAGATATTCCGTTAAATATAACCAATAAGATTCAGATTTTTTATACATCAAATATGTGATCACGTGTTTATCCAACAAAGTTAGCTCTTAATTAATTAAGAAATAATACGTTGAAGAAAATAAAATATTTTGATTAAAAAAAACACACAAGGCGAAATGTCATGAAACATGCCTTGGTTACCTCGTCCAAGCCAAGTTTTGCACTGCACCTTCCATGTGTTTTTCACATGTTTGGTTTCAGAGAAAAGTACATAGCTCAGTAACTTGTCTACTCTATACATCCAAGTCAATTGTCAAGTGTCATGTCTATTAAATTTTAATATCCTGTCGACAGCAACCAATATGAGAAGTTAATTAGTATCCCCATTTTTTTATTAAGTAGTTAATCATCGATATATAGCAGGATAAAATAGTAGATGGTGGTAAAAATGTCAACAATTCATGTCGATTTGTAGAACACTTCTATTCTCTCTATCACAGGCAAATGACATGGGAGATAAGGAAATAAAAAGTCCGTTTGCATATATTTAGCAAAAAATTAATTGGTAATTAACATGATAGATATAAATAAAAATAAGAATTTAAAGGTCAAACACAGTTACATAATATTCTTCCATAACAATTCATCATTTACATGAGTGCATATTTTTTTTTTCTTCTAAAAATAAATACTGTTATTTTAAAATATAAAAAATAAATTAATTAATAGAAATAAGTAAAAAATAATAAAATTTAAAATGATGATAGTGTAAAATAATAATTTTACATTATTAATCAATTAAAATAATTATTATATAATTATGGTAAAAATTAATAAATTTATTGTGTATTATATAGTTTGTGATTGGATAATGATATAAAATCATTTTACATTATTGATATATATCGTATTTTTATTTAAAATAATTAATTGAATCTACACATTTTTATTTATTTTTTCTTATTCATTTTCCCCCTAAACATATTTATGTTTTTATTTTGTACCTACTTTTGAATAAACTAATGGAATTTGAGCAACCAGAAAGCTTAAAAACAATAGCAGCCACAAAGGGGAAAATGTGAAGTGGAATATTGGTATTTGATAAGTAACCAAGTGAGAGAAAGTTGAAGAGAAACATGTTAAGGTGTGAAAAGAGACACCAGTGTCGAAAGTGAAGTGTTATATTATAAGACCTAAAACAACCCATGCATTGAAATTCCCCAAAAGAAAAGGGGGTGATTAGGACGCCACTTGGGTGAGTAGACCTGTAAAAATGCATGGGAACCAAAACAACAACACAAAACTTCTCAACTCATCACTCACACTGTGATGGTCAAAAACAGGAGACAAAATTGTAGTGACTTTGATAAGGCACCTCATCAACTTACCCTTAATGGGGGTGGTGCCTATAGCTAGGGCTAGTGACACCACATGCATTATGATCCCTCCCTAGCCCTGCCCTCACTTTTCTGTGGCATATGGTCAAAGTGGAAAGTCATTTGGATGAAACACCACCATATGCTTGCATTAATTGCCCTTATTCTGCTCTGCACTCACACCCCAAATTAACAAAGATATGGGATCACACATGCAAATGCAATCCTATCATCTTCATATTCAGAAAACATTCATTTTAAATCAAATTAATTTCATAAAATTAGTTTCTTAAATAATATAATTTCTGTTTCGACTTTTTTATTCTAGAAGTAGGATAAAACTAAATTTTCATATCAAAACTTTTATCTAAATAAAATCAAACAACTGAAAATTTATCTCAAATTAATTCTATATTATCGTTGCCCTTGAGCTTATCACAAACCATATCCTAATAAGCAATGCAATTATTAAATATTCAACAAGATAACTCTCATTTAATGTTATTTTCATGTATTAATATAATGCTACGTACCTTTCCTATGTTTGATTTCGATTTCTGCGTTTGGTAGGGGTGCCCAACGGAACTTTGCATATTTGTCGCTAATTTGCAACGGCCAAAACCAGTTTAGAAAAGTTTGTTTAGGATAATTAAATTGAAAGAGGAATTTAGAATTTCAAAATTCTAAAATCTAACTTAATATTTGTTAAAAAAAAATATATTTAAATAAAGTAAATATATGCAATTTAATTTGAATAGTTTAGTTTTTACGAATTTTTATTGTGCTTGAAATTTTAGGATATTCTTTAGATAAAGATAAGAATACTATTTTTATGATTTAAATTTTGGAGGTTAATTAATTATTTTATTTTAAGATTAATATAAATAATTTTTTATAAAAAAATATTAATTATTAATAAATTAATTTTATCAGTAGAGATATTTAAATTCATAAATTTCTCTCTTCCTCCTTCTCTTGGGATAACCTTATAACTCCCAAGATTAATATAATATTAATATTTAAATTTTGGGTTACACTTTTTATATATATACTTCATAAATGAATTTTAAAAAATTGTTTTTTATATATTTGTTAGGGAAAACTATGACGTGTAGTTTTTCAAAGCCATCAGTAAACTCATTAACATTTCCTTAATAAATTTTCTTACCACATGTATTATAAATATAGACAAATCTTATATTATCATAAAGATGTCTCTAACAAGATCTACCGTGAGTCATGATCTCATAAACTATGTGGCGGTTGCACGTCTATAAATGGTGAATCGTGAAGCCATAGATCCGACGGTGCTAAACTAAAGGAGAAAATTTGTGTTTATATTTATAACACAGGTTTTGCTAACATATTATTCTAAGGGTACTGATTAATTAATTAAACGAGTTTTAAAGAGTTCTAACATTGAATGAAACCTCTTTATTTATATAAGGTATTAATACAAACGAACCATTATGACTGAATATAAGTATTAAAAACTACATTAATAGTATATACTAATTAAATTTAACACAAATTGATTATAATCAATTTTAATCTAACCGAACACACACCGAGCAACAGAATGTATGTCATATTCCAAAGATAAACAGAGAAAAAAAGTAACGTGATGGATTGAAAAAAAAAAACCGTAAATATGTTGAAGGAATTCACGTTCCAGTATGCCCAAAAATAAAAATTTGTAATTTCCATCGGAGGATCTCTGAACGAGTTTAATTGATACATATAACATCTAATTATAATTATTTATTTATAAGTAAAATTATTAATTTTATTATTATTATTTTGAAAATCATAATTAAATATCAATTAAACTGAAATATCATTACTAATATTTATTTATGAGGTGTAATAAAGTGGGAGGGGCAGAAAAGGAAAGTGATAGAAGGAGGAGGAGGAGGAGTGTGAGGCAAAAGTTACAGATCACAGATGCAGCCACGTGCAGGCAAGCACGCGAGCGCAAGACACGCGTGTGTGCTACCGCATCATAATATCTCTTAGCCATTACACACCAAATTCAACTCAGCATCCACCCTGCATGTATTTGCTTTGCTTAAACCATGTTATCACAGTATTGTAATCTTCTATTTCCTTCAATTATTTAATAACTGGAATATAAATTTCGATCAAATTCGCATATAAAATTCTAATAAATAACTTAATTAATACGTACTATATTTTTTAATAATAATTTAAAATTATAATATTATTAATATATTAATAAAATAATATAATTAATGAATTAAAAAAATAAATTGACATGAGTTAATACAATATACGTAAATATAAATATGTATATATAAAAATATAATATATTAATAAAAATTATTATTATTTTATTATATAAATATTATACAATTATTATTAATAATAAATTTATTATTAGTAAAATAATTATATGGATAAATTTATTAATAATATATTTTGGCATAATTATGTACTAATATTAATAATTTATATTTATGCAGAAGTACATTTGGATAAATATATTAATATGATACGATAAAACTTACATGTTTATATATTAAAAAAATACAATTTTTTTTTTAAATTATCCTTATTTTTTAAAAGAAACATATAAATATATAGTTAATTTTGTATTTATAAAAACTTTAATTTATAATTTTTATTATTTTCATACCACTTTTTCAACAAACGAACAGTTCAATTTTCACTATTTTTTTTCCCCTTTTCTTCCTTTTCTTTCATTGCAACGGAACCGAGCCTAAAAAATTACATTAATTAATTGTACGTAAATGTATTTTCTTCCATAATATAAAACCCTGATTATTTTGTCACGCCCATTCTTAATTACACCGACCTGATTCTCCTCTTTATTTTTCTTATTTTGTGTCTCGATATTCCATATAGATTTAGGGATCAAATAATCATTTATGTTTTTCATATATTTTTAATGCTATAAATTGTTTTTCTTAGGCTTTGGATTTTTATATTATTCAATAATATGATAAAATTATGCTATAAGAAAAAAAATATATAAATAATTTTAAGAAACCCTACACAATTTTTTTTACTGCAAGAGGTTGCACAAACAATTAATAATTATATATCTCACTTGTGTAATTTAATATATTTCTGCCATGCTACAAGGTAAAGTTTATTTTGGGGTTTATTTATTTTAAGTATAATTAATTTTCAAAAACTGATTTTAAAAAATGAATTGAGGTTGTACCTGATATTTAATAAAACCAAAATATATAAGACATAAATTGTAAATCATTCACAATATTAAATACAATAAATTTTTTTTCAAACAAAATAAAATAATTTTACTCATGTGAAAATGAATTAAATACATGTGATGTCTGGAAGAATGAATTTTAGGACCTTCCCCTTTAGTATTTGAAGTCATCCAACAGTCAATTAGTTGAAGGATTTAATGGGCATAACAAATTAGGGCATGAATTTGCAATCACATCATGCGAGTCCCATCTGTTTCCATTATTCTTTGCCAGATCAGAACGTGCTTCTTTGTGTTCATATCAGAAATGTATTTTCCACTCAAACAAGGAATGGCCTTCCAAACATTTTTATGCTTTGTGCCCCATTGTTTCTTGCTTCACCTTTTTCTCTCTTTTTAACAATTTTAAACAAACAACTGTTCATAAAATAAGTATAATTATTGATCACATGATATATTGTAAACATGCAACCCACTGTATATTAGGTCACTGAATATTCTATCGTGTGCACACTCATAACTATTAATGTGTACTCGGATTATCATATGTCATTAATGTATGTACTGTGAACTATCACATCACCTAAGTAGATAATATGGCATATAAACACTAAAATTAATCTTAATATTTTTTTTTCTGGTTATAAAAAATACTTTTTTAGCAATAGGACTAAAAATGAAATAAAAATTACACTTTCAAAATATATATATATATATATATAATTTTAATACTAACTTTTAGAACTTAACTAACATGTCTCTCACTAGAGTAGTGGTGGTCGCTTAACATTGGGGTCTTGTCGTTAATAATATTGGAACATGCTCTATCACTGAGGCTAAGCTAGCTATGAGTCATTTTTATTAAAACAAGTTTGGTAGTTGATGAAGGCTTTGCAAATTTTTAGGTTAAATCAGATTTCAAGGTTATTATTAAACTTATTGAAGAAGGATAACATGTCAAAATTGTGAATATCATTTAACTAACTAATGTTGTCCTAATGTTCAAATTTGTTGATGTTTTTGTTAAGTATAGATTGAGTATAGTAGGAAGTCATATATTTGACTCTATTTCTAGTTTTGTTTCTCTTTAGGTATATGTTGATGTATCTATAGTTTCCTATCCATGTGTGTTTTAATATTATTCTCTCTCAAGGGTTTTTCCATTCTTTAAGAAAAAAGAAAAAATTAACTAACAATGCACTACTTTTAGGATCTAAGTTACAGCTTTCCCTTCTTATAACACGATTCGTGTTAATTTGGTATATTAAGTGAATTTATATCGAAAGAACAACGTGTGATAAAAAATATCTTTTTGACTTGGTTCGTAGATAAACATATTAATGTGCTCAAGGAAATAAAAAACAAAATTATGTATTGCATGAGATGATGTTACAATATGTATAATGATTTTATATTATTTAAACATTTATTATTATTAATATTATTATTATTAGATTTCATATTTTTTCAATTTACACTAAAGTAGATTTATCAGAACTTGGCTTTGTCTTATTTTAAAATTAAATGTTAACTAATTTTCTTTTTTTATAATCATTAGATATAATTATGTTTCGATCGATACTTGTTAAACTTTAAATATTTTTGTATCAAAGTTAAAATTATAGGTTGGAAGTTCCAAATTAATTAATAGAAAATTACGACTTTATTGACAAGGACGAAGTTACGTGTTATGTTAGGGGTGCCTTGCTCTCAACTTTTTCTATTTTTGTCTAAATTTTTCATATTTATAATAACAAAAATTTTAATATATAATATTTTTAACATGTATTTCTAAAATTTAATATTGTCAATTAATTAATTATTTCCATCTGAGAATTTGATTTAATAATAATATTTATGTATTATTTTTATTTTTTGATAAAATATTTTAATCTTTTTATAGTACTATTATAAAGATAATAATTTTTTTTCTATGCAACTATTTTATCTATATATATATATATATATAAATTTAATTAGGATGCATTAGTTTTAAACTAACGTTTAATCATAGTTCTTCGTCTATATAACTTTTAAAATGTTAATAGGTAAAATCAACAAACTTATTATAAATAAATGATTCTAATTGAATATGCACTGATAGTGTAAAATAATATTAAACTAACATTTAATCATATCTTTTTATTTATATGACTTTTAAAATATTAATTGGTAAAGTCAACAAACTTATCATATATATTATATGCAGCTATATTATATTATATTATATATATTAATTAGTATTCAAAGATAATTATAATTTCTTTTTATAAAATATTTGATATTATTAATTTTATTTTAATAATAATCATCATAATAATATCTTATTAGTATTTTAAAGCATATAAAAGATAACCAACTAAATAATTTTTTAGTCTTTCTTCTATATTGATATTGATTTGCTCATAATTGATTTGAAATTAAGGCTTAAATAAGTTTTTTCCCTAAAATTTTACAAAAAAAATCACTTTTAGTCTATAAAATTCAAAAATATTTTTTTAGTCCCTAATTAATTTGTCATTTTTCTACAATTAATGTCGTTAAAAAATTGTTGACAGAAACATGATTTTGTACTCATGAATTATTCTCCTTTTCAGCCATTTTTTTAATAAGGTAATTTTTTATTCAACAAAAGCAATACTTCACCATATTACAAGGAGTAATTGAAAGTGGTTACACATTACATTAGCATAAGAGAAGTAACCTCAAATGTTACTAACCCCCAGAGCATAGACAAAGTTCAATGCAATAACAAAACCCATAAGTTCCCTTACCTAACCATGGTAAAATAATATTGTGGCTGTGCAAACTAATAATAAAAGGAGACAAACAAATTCTTGTAGAGCTCATGAACACATAACCATGACTTTTGCAAGGATTTCGCCCAACCAATTCAATATTAAATTGCACCCCTTGAAACACCAAAGAATGTTTTGCCAATCAATTTAAAGTGGACAGCCAAATTTGATGACATTGATTAGATTTAAAAAATGGAAGTTGAGAGCGTTATGATTAGTAAGTTAAGTGATGAGTATAATAGTTATTCTTATGAATTATGGTTGTTGGGCTGGTTTTACAAAAACTTATTAAAAAATTTAAAGGAACAAGGTGCAATTAGCAAATTGGAGTTACTAGATACATCCCCTGTCCCAATAACTTTCTTCTTCTTCTTTCTTGTCCCTTCTTCATCTTCTTTCTTCTCCTAAATTCTTCTTTCTCTTCTTGGAAACATTCCCTCTTTCTCTCCTTGCATGCATAAGGATTCAACCACTAAATCTAGAAAAATTCTTGCAATTTCTCCTAATTTTGGTTGCTGATTATAGTGAGTAAGTTTGATTCTACTTTCTTGGGCCTTTTCTTTTTTTCCCCCTCTCTAAGGTTCAATAATCTCCATTAAAGGGAAATCAACTTTTAAATCCCAATTTCTTAAGGTTTTCTTTGGTTTTTAGGTTTTGGTAAGCTTTGAGTGAGTTCTTTAATTGACAAGCAGAGTTAGTGAAGTGATTGCGAGTTTCATTTTTCTCTTCGAATCGTCTGAAAGGAGAAATAAGTAGGTGAAACTAAATTCTTGGTTTTAATTTAGGAGATTTGGATTTGAGAATGTTTAATTAAAATTAGTTGTGGATGATTGAAGTGTTGTTTTTTAAATGATTTTTGATTGAGTTGGTTGTTCTTTGTAAATGTGGGGAAATTGATGTTTTGGTGCTGATTTTGGTGATAAATGAAATTATTGTATGATGAATGTTTAAAAGTGATGCTATAATGGATTGTTAGATGTAGGTGGTTACATTTGGATAACTTAGCCTTGGTTGAGAGACATGTCATGTATTGAGTTAGGGATACAGCTAAGGTCAATGTAATCTAGGTTGTTAGATTAAGTAAAGGTACCCATGTGATATACATTGTGATTTTGGTACCAAGTGGGATGCTTGAGGGATATACTTAGACAACAATTGATTATTATATGGGTTAGGTAGACACCAGACAACAGTTAGACGTTATCAGATAAGTATACCTAAACTTCAATTGGTTGTTATTGGATTCAGGTGGACACCATACACCAATTGAGAGAAGTCATTAGGTCACTTTGGTATCTGAACTCAATGGGTATTTCAGAAAACATCGTGTCATATTATTATTATGTACTGATTGCTTAGCTTAAAGAGGAACATAAGGGTGTTTGCTTGTTTGATAATGCTATCGAAGGGATTTATGATATTCAATTATAATTTATTCTTATTTATTGGATTTTGTGTGTTAGTATGCTTACCCTTGTATTGTGTGTATTTTATGTATGATTATGATGATTATGTTTAATATAAGAGAAAATATTCATGATGAAGCAAAGATGTAAAGTAACCAGGATTGAAGAAGGCATGCTCTAGAAGTGGAATGGAATAATTTTTGTTTTGTATGTAGCATATAATTTTGGTGTGTTCATGTATATATGAGTAAATTATAGGATTTGGTGTTTTGAGTATGTACTTATATAAAAAAGATAGAACACTACAACATCATTTGAGCATGTGAATCTTGGAAGCTGGTTTTATGTTAGTTTTTGGAATTTGGTTTCTAATATCCTGAATTTGTTATTAATTATGCAGCAGATGCTTTAGAACAAACATTTTGTTTGGGATAACCCAAAAGAAAGTCTCCCCTTACTCATTAATATTTCATTTTTCTTGAGCCAACCAACCACATTAAAATTTCATCTCTCTTTTCAACAAGTTTGGTTTGTGAATTGAAAATAAAAAGAACCTGCTCATAAGCATTTTGTAGAGTCTTGTTGTGTAGTAGCTCTCACCTAGTGAAAAGTTTCATTTGTTAGGTAATTTTGTAGCTTTGCGCTCATCGATATGTTTCGCTCAATGTAAAGTTTTCTCTACAAAAAATTTTTGGTTGTTCACCTAACAACAGGTCTCACTGAACAATGTTCCTTTACTGAAAAACTATAACATAGACTGACCTTTCGTTGAACGACACTTGTCGCTGAATGAGATATCTATGTTTCTCATTGGGTGATATTGTTCATTGGGTAAGATGTTTAGAATGTAAATTTTAAACTCTCTTATAGTTTTAATGTTTTAAACATAATTCACCCATTGAAAATAGAATTAGTCGATGAGTATGTGATATTATCTTTATTAGATTTTTGGGATTTACAAGTAGTGTTTGTTTTTGCCTTTCTTGCTTTGGTTATACATATTCCATTTGTACCTTATAGAGACATTTATCTGGTTTTTTTTTCTTGAAAAACATAACTTAATACATTTATATAATTTATTTCGTTGTAAACCATGTATTGATCCTAAAATTTATATGCACTAACACTTAGATCTTGAATGAAATATTAGACAAATTAGTTCCTTAGTTAATAACTATTTGTATGCAAATTTTGGTAAAAAAAAAAACTATGTTATTATATAAATTGATCCTTAAAACATTTTAAATAACACTTTTAAACATTTTAAAAACACTATTTAAAACATTTTAGGAATAATTGAGCTTAACATTAAACAACTTCTAGGACTAATATTCTGAAAACTATATTTTTTATTGTACTAAAATTGAAAATTACCAACAACTTTCATATAAAAAACATATTTTACACATTAAAATTTTACGAGAAATAGCAATTTACTTTTTTGCTTTTTATAGGTTCATATGTTAATTTTGTTAGTAAAAAAATTCAAAATCACGACTTTTTTTTCTTATTTTATCTCCACAAATGAATATTATAACAAAACCAACCTTATAACTTTAATAGCTATTTACTTAAAAGGTATTTCGCGTTTTGGTTCTACTGTATCTTATTCTTTATTTAAAATATTTCATATTCATAAAATAATAAATATTAAACCAACACCATAAAAAATATAATTTATAATAATATAATTCATTTTGTGAAATAAATGCTCCTATCGGAATTTTGTCACCATTGTGGATTCACCAACTTCTTTCTTATTGGAGTTCTGAAATTCTTGCATTGATTTTCACAATATTCACCTCTAGAGACTCAATTCTTGTACTTGGTCGCAGTTGAACGTACTTAAGATTACTTGCTTTGTGCATTTTGGTTCTTGTGTTTTGCCTAATTGGCAGTATTTTATGATGCTTCCTACAAAACTAGAGGGTGAGCTTCTTGTTATTGTTGTGTCATACTAATGCTATGTGTAAAAAAAAAAAAAAAAGTATTTTTAAATGTTACAGTGTAAATAAATTTTGTTAACCACGTTACCACTGAGAAAAACTAAATTCAAATAAGAAACTAAATTCACATATTTCTAATAATTGAGAATCAAAAGTCATTAATTCAAAAGCACAATTTGTTTGTCACACAGCATAATAAGAATAAAATTAATAGAGCAAATAGGACAACTTTTTAATTTTTATAGTGTTTGTTGCTCGATTAATAATGAACAAAAAAGAAATATTAACATTACCAAAATCTCTTTTTAATTTTAATTTCACTTAATATAATTTAATTTTAAGATATATATACAAATAAGCTAACTATTGGATAATAGATGATTTAATAGATAATATAAATTCAAAATACATGTTATGATAAGACAGTTGTAGTTAATCTATAATACAAATTTTAACCCAATGATTCAAATACAAACGTAAATAATGAGTTACATGTATCTTTTAAAATTTTATTATTGAATTAAAAAGTTGTAGAATGATTTTCTGAATAATAAAAATGTTAAGTTTTTTATTCTGTCTTTGTAGGTTTAATCTGTGTTGTCTAAAATCTTTTTCCAATCAAATGTGAAATAAAAATATTTATCTTTTCCAAAACATTAACTTTTAACAAATCAAATGTAACTTAAAACAAAAATTGACAGAATTCGTAGTTGAGGGTGACAAATGCAGAGAAACGGATAATGACGGCCTTACCCTTCTCATTTTTCATGAATGGTTCATTCCTTAAATTTTGGAGGCTACAAGTTACAAGGCTAACTACTCCTATTTTACACTTTTTCCTTTCAATTATCTGATTACATCAATATGATGTTTAACCTAAAATAAGAAATAAATCAATTTGATATATATATATATATATATATATATATATTATATTAATGTGTCTTGATACTAATAAAATGAGATTCAAATCTTTTAATTAAATTAAATATCGTATTTGAATATTGTGATTAAAGAAGATAAATTTTCGTTAAATAGAGATGAATCATCTATAAACTAATTATCATCACACATCAATATTATGATGATCAAAATATAAAGAATTTAAAAGATAGTATAAGATGCTTTTCCTTTATCATTGAATTGCAATCCATGATCTTAAACCCATACTTTGTATATAGATAATCTTATTAGAGATTGTTTTATCTGAAACTGGATCATCTATATATGGTTTTTTTAAAATATTTTCTATACTTTTTAAAAATTAATTATACAAAGATGTTGTAAACTTTATAGGTGTGACATTTATTTATTTAAAATTTAATGGACAACTCGTTTTTTCTTAAGCAATAACATTAACTGTTTTAAATTCTTGTTGTAAGCTTCATATTTTATAATATGGAGTAAAATTTGTTGATAATTTTTTTAAAAATAAAAATGATTGGAATTGTTTTCATTTTTCAAAAGCCTAAAATAAAATAGAAAATTAAAATTAACTACGAGAACTATTAAACGTTGTAGACAATGAATTTTTTATAGAATAAAAGAAACTATGTAACTTATATTTCTAAGTTTTAAAATTGTTTTCAAAATAAATTTAATTAGAATAGATGATAATGTAGATTATTAAAATTTTCATCTAATTCATAGATGATAACTTAATAATTTATAACAATTTTTTAAAAGATATATTTATAAAAAAATATAATAATTGGCAGTTAGTTTTAGCATTTTGTATTCACTATACATAAAAATTATATTTTAAAATAATTCTACAAAATGGATTTATATAATTTATCTGTTCAAAAAACATTTTAAACAAATATATGGAATGAAAAGTGTTACAAATTTAATTTGCTATTTATGAAGTATATAATATAATTGAAAGTATATTATTTCAATACATAATTTGATTATATATAACTAATTACAATTATAAATAGAAGTGTTAAAAACCGAATTAAAAATTTTAAAAAATTGTTTTAGTTAGAATAATTTGATTTTTATAATTTTTATATCGCGTAGTTTGATTCGGTTTACGGCTTTGAAACATTTAAACTGCACCAAACCAAACTGTTTATTTTTAATTATTTTATCAAAATTTCAATAAAATATATATAATTACTCGTTATTTTATAATTTTATAAGATTTTGATATAATCTTTAATTATTATGAATTAGTTTATAAACAAATATTTTAGCAAAACTAATTAATTTAATTTTATTAGATACAATGATTTTGTTGAGAGGACTAATACAATTTTAAAAATAAATATTTTCAATATATTTTTAATATTTTAATAATAAAAATTTTAAACCGTAAAATCAAATCAAATTGGTTTGATTTGAATTCGATTTTATAATTAATTTAAACAAAAAACAAACTACACAACATCTATTTTATATAATTTGCTTTGGATTAATTTTAAACTTAAAATCACACCACACTGCACTTCAAACATCCATAATTATAAATTCATAAATAAAATCAAATTTTATTTGACTAAATTTGTTAAGATGTGATTTTAAAATAATTAATTACGTTTAAATAAAAAAGATTAAAATACCATTTGAAAAGAAAACACTTTGAAAATAATAATAATAAATATAAATCTAGATTTTTTATAGAGTTTAAATAACATACATAATTATCTACAGTAAACACTTTTCACAAGATAAATGCATACTAAATTATTTTATATAATAAATACATAAAATAATAATTGATTTTGTTAACTTTATCTTTTAATATTTTAAAATACATAGAAAGATGTGATTAAATATTATTAATTAAATTTTTTTATCAGCACAAATCTACATTTATTTTGAAATGATTTGAGATTCAGAATTAATCTTATTCGTATCTCACATTTTGATTCAACCTCACGGGCACTTTATAATGTCCTTTTGTATTCTCACAAATTCCGTCTCGCTAACTTGCGCCTCCTATTTTCGCGAGTTAATTAAAATTAAGAATATTGACACACAACACTGTTTTTGAATAGTAACAGAAACGGAGGAGAAGTAGTGATAGACAGAGAGGATAAAATAAATAGAAAAAAAAAGAAAAAAGAAAAGAAAGAGAGTCTGCGTTTTTTCGTTACTTTTCGGAGTTGCAGGTTTTGGAGCATCGTGTCGGGGAGGTTCTCATTTTTTATAGATTAATTAAAGGATTTTTTTTCTCATTTTATTTTTATATAAAAAATTTCTACTTTTTAATCGTATATTAGAATTGATATTATTACTGTTTTTCTTTTCAAAGCTAATAGACGTGAGAGAAGATAAAAGGTGCGTGTGTGAGATACCTGTAGGGTGTGTTCATAGCTTCTTATTATTATATACACAAAAACACGCTCATATTTTTGTGTGTTATTATATATATTCACTGTTTGTTGCTTCGTAACAACAACACATTCGCTGAGCCTCTTTTTGAGAGAGAGAGCTACGAAGTTTTGGTGTGACTGGCAGATCACGAATCCTCAGGAACTGCAATGGGTAGGGCGTGTTTGTTTTGTTCGCTCTTTTTTTCCTTTTTGGTTTTTATGATGGGTTTCTCGTGCTTTGTTCTTAGAATCTTGTTTCTCGGTTTTGGGCATTCTGAATTTATTTTTTTTTCGTTTCTCTTCAGTGTTTGCTCTCTGTGTTTCGTGAATTTGTGTTGGTTTTGGGGTGAGGAATTGTGTCTGCAATTGGGTTGCATAATATGAAGCAAACCATGGATTTGGTTCTCTGCTGTGAAATTTTAAGGCTTTTCTTGCAAAGGGTTGATTAGTTCAACTCTATTGAGTTGGGGTGTGTGTGCTTATTTGCCTCCTTTGCCTCTTCTTGTTTTCATGGTTTCTCTTATCTGCTATTTTTTTTCTCTCTCTTTTCTCTTTGGCTACGAGGTGTGTGAGTGGTGGTGGTGGGTTATTGTTATTCAGTTAGTTTCATTGGCCAAATGGGTTCTGTTCTGTGATTCCTTCTTTTAGCATATTAACAGCTAAGCATACAGCACGAGGTTTATTCGTACCAAACAACTTTTTTGGGTTCTGGTTTTCTTCATTACTTAGTTATTCTTTTGTGTTTATTCATCTCTTTAACATTGGCCACTCTCTTTCACCCACCTCAGCCTCTTGTAACCAGCAACTCCTATATTCTTTCTCTCTCCAACACAGTGCTGTGTTTTAGTATTTTGCAAAGAAGGGGTTTTTCTTTTCCATCATTGTCTTCTCTCTCTACATGTGTATATATTTATTGAGTTGGGCTTGCTTTTGATTCTCATTGGCTACGGGGGTTCTATTGCCATGTTTTGTCCTCTGATTGGTTTGTTTTCTCTCTCATAGCTTTTATGTCGGATGTCAACATGAGCTTCTCTCACTACATGGATGATGAATATGAGAAACTCTTCCGGAGAATGAATCCTCCCAGGTACCAAATTTTCCTTCCCATTTGATAAAAGAAAATTAGCCTTCTTTTTTGGAAAAAAAGAGGAGAATTTCAATGATTCCGTCCTCACGTATTTGTCCACTTGTTGTCTTGTCTTGTCAGGGTTGTAATCGATAATGAAGCCTGCAAGAATGCCACTGTTATACGGGTATGCCTAATTACTTTTTTTCCTTTTAATGTTTTCTTGTTCTTCATCTTCCCTTTGTGGACTGCAAATTCATGCTTTTATGATTGAAGAGCTTTTGCCTAGTTTGATGACACTTTTCTTAAAGGGGTATTATTGAAAGTGAAGTTATTTTTGCAGGTTGATAGTGCAAACAAGTACGGAATACTTCTTGAAGTTGTACAAATCCTCACTGATCTAAACCTCATTATAACCAAGGCTTACATATCTTCTGATGGTGGATGGTTCATGGATGGTATAATAATTTCTTTGTTATTATTTAATGTCTATTACAAAATACATTGATATTAATAAGTTTTTGGGGGTTGAAAATGGAATATTTTGTTCTGTTCTACCAGTTTTTAATGTTACTGGCCAAGATGGAAACAAGGTTACAGATGAAGCCATTTTGGATTACATTAGAAAGGTTGGTGTCTCATTTGGTGCTCTTTACCTTCTCTTCTTTTATGAAACAACCATTGACCATGTGTTTGGTGCTACTTGTGTTTTTAGTCTCTTGGTCCTGAATCTTGTGTCACATCTCCTATGAGATCTGTTGGGGTTAAGCAAACAATGGACCACACTGCAATTGAGCTAATGGGGAGTGATAGGCCAGGATTGCTTTCAGAAGTGAGTGCTGTTTTGACCAACCTCAAGTGCAATATAGTGAATGCAGAGGTGTGGACTCACAACACTCGCGCAGCAGCAGTAATGCATGTAAACGATGAAGTAACCGGGTCTGCTATCACTGACCCTCAGAGACTCTCTATAATCAAGGAGCTTCTATGCAATGTGCTTGGTGGTGGCAACAGGAAGAGGGGGGCTAAGACCGTAGTCACAGATGATGTCACACACACTGAGAGAAGGCTTCACCAAATGATGTTTGCTGATAGGGATTACGAAAGAGTTAATGATGATGATTTTGATGAGAAGCAAAGGCCAAATGTGAATGTTGTCAATTGGTCCGACAAAGATTATTCTGTAGTTACTATTCAGTGTAAGGATAGACCAAAGCTTCTCTTCGACACAGTTTGTACTTTGACAGACATGCAGTATGTGGTTTTTCATGCAAATATCGACGCTGAGGGGCCAGAAGCATATCAGGTATATCAGATTTACCACTTTGTTCTGAACAATCACACATGGACTCAGACGTGCGATTCCTTTTGTTGCTTGGTGGTGCAAGCTGTTGGTCTTTTAAGTACAATGGCTAAATATTTTATGGTTACTTGTGCAGGAATATTATATCAAGCATATTGATGGGTCCCCTGTGAAATCTGATGCAGAAAGACAAAGAGTGATACAATGTCTTGCAGCTGCAATTGAGAGAAGAGTCTCTGAGGCGAGTGACTTGTTGTTACTGTTTTCGTGATTTCTTGCTTTAGATGCATATGGAATTCATGCAGTCTTGCTCGACCATGTGAAGCCTTATTTTGTCTATGTAGTGATTTATTCTTAATTCTTAATCTTCACCGAAAGCTTTTGAGCTGAACGTGACCCTTCGGTATTTTTTATACCATATAAATAATAGCGGTCCAAGATTAGTTGAAATGCAGTTGGTGGACTTTGACTACAGTTGTTATGACCCGCTGCCAAGTTGATTTTCTTATTGAGGGCTGAAATAGACTTATTCAACTTTATTTCTTTTTCGTCTGGTTAATATTTAGTCTACTTTGAAGATTAGTCACAATTTTGATGGTTCTACAGAACCTAAACAAGATTTCAATGAAAAACAGTACTCTATGTTGTATTTTAAATTTGTGATTAGTATTCTTTGCTCTTTAATTCTGCTAATTTTATATTCCCTAGTCAAGAAATCTTCTGGACAGCAAATAGTCTTTTCTTATATATTGTATACAATTGCCAGTTAGGTATTTTTGGTTTGTTTCTCCATCTACCCTGTTTTTGGTTGGTCTCCTGTTATTTTAAGAGTATTAATTTGTTGCTTTCTTCTTGATTCAGGGTTTGAAGCTAGAACTCTGCACCACCGACAGAGTTGGATTACTATCTGATGTCACACGTATCTTCAGAGAAAATAGCCTCACAGTTACAAGGGCAGAAGTGGCCACAAAAGGAGGCAAAGCTGTTAACACTTTCTATGTTCGTGGGGCTTCTGGTTTCCCTGTTGATTCCAAGACCGTAGAATCCATTAGGCAAACAATTGGCAACACAATCCTTAAAGTAAAGGGTACCCCTGAAGAGATGAAATCTGTTGCTCAGGATTCTCCTACCAGATCACTCTTTAGTGGTCTTTTCAAGTCCAGATCTTTTGTCAACTTTGGCTTGGTTAAGTCGTATTCTTGAGAAAGCCATCACACTTGCTATCTTTTCTTGTACAGTAAAAGAGGTGAAGATGCAAAGGGCTTACTAGGAAGCGTGACTTTAGCTTAGGGAAGTAGGAACACCATCATATCACACGCCAGGGAGAAAGTGGCTTGTAAATTCTCTACCCCGTCTGCTTTATAGCTTAGTTTTTCCACTATGTAGGTTATTGAGTGATGAAAGCAAAGAGAACCTCAGTTGTGTAACCTTGAAACAATTAGTTTCAAGCTCATCATTTGTATATATACTCATTCATTTTCTAGCAGTAGTTATAATCTTCTCATCTTCCTTGTCTTTTATTACTTTTGTTGATTAGTTCTGCTCACTAATTCTTGCATTTATTTGTGTCTGCTGCTTTACGATTGGCGCCAATTAATATGGTGCCTTTATTTAAGGTTTGATTAATACCACTATTTAAATATTATTTTGTAACAAATTATTGGTGTTAGCAAGTAACTTTTGTATCCCAAGTTTTGAAAAATAAAGTATAGGGACCTCAATTTTTGTAATTAACTATTAAGCATACAATAATTTGAGAATAAGGTTGGTACAATTTCGTTTACGTGTTTTTAATAAGTAAATGTTAATAGTTAATATAGTAGTTTTGTAGGTATTCAAGTTTATAATCTCTTCTTCTAATTTTCTCACATGTAGATATTGAAATCGGACCGATCTTATAACTGTTACATAAATACTTTTATATGATTATTTAAGTATAAATAATTTTATTTGCTATTTTATTAATTTTTATAATGGACAGCTTTAAAGTTATTTCAACAATGATTAATATTTTATATTAATAGTATATAATTTTAGCTTAATTTTTTAACTCATTTGTTTTTTGACATTTTGATGATTTGGTGTGTGATGAAACATTATTTTATTTTTTATTTTTTTAACAAAAATGATTAAAGAATGATGTGATATGTAGTGTGAGACTCTTATTTAGAGAATTTGAACTTGGGAGGTTGAAATAGAAGACGAGGAGAATGAGAATGCTCCAGTATAATTGTGCATATTAGACAAGATGGGTCGATACTTAGACATGAGATTATTGTTTAACAGTTTTTAATCAATGACTTCATTGTACTAAAAATTAATTAAGCATGTAATTTTTAACTTTAATAATTTTTCAAAATTTTCTCATGACTCCACATCATTGGCTGCTGTGGGGCTAATCTTAGTAGGCCTAGCCATAATCTGTGTGTGCAAAATTTGATTAAAAAAAGAATTAAAAAATATAATGAAGGTTACCCTTTATACCTTTTGATCCTATTTGCTGTGCAAGATTGGGTTTGACGCTAATCTTTGAAAGGAAATGATACAATTTGAACTTAATAAAATTAATTAAAAAAGACTTGACATGGGAAATTACAGTGCAACACGGCTTGAATTGCGTCAGGAACGAGCAAAGTTATATGAATTATTTAATTTTTTGTGTTTCCCACTCTCCCTCCATTATTAACGTGAGAAATTTCCATGTCTCACCAAGGACCTAGCTATATCCTCGTTCCATGTCTTATTGGACAAGGCAATTTTGTGGCGGCTACCTTTGTGCATAGTGTTGGCTACCAAAAATTGAAGTGTATGCCAAATTTAAATGCCAATTTAATATCTGATGGAGACTTGCACTATTATGGATTGCAAAAAATGTGTTTCTTTTGGGGTTTATGCTTGTTACCTCAATTATCATCCAAAAACTTTGAAATCATCATCATCATTATAATGGTCAATCCAATTAGGGAGGAAAGCTCTCAGAGGATTGGGATTTGGAAATAAAATGTACCAACAAAGTTTCTGCTGCTTTAATAATAACCCATTTTTGTCGTCATCAAGAACTTTCCCACTATGATGCTATTTGCTCCTTTTCAAATGGTCCACTATTAAACACTTCTTGTCCAATCCCACCCATTTTGAACATTCCTTTTGACCAAACAGGGTGTGGCATTAGTGGGTCGGCCTTTCGAAGGAAGGAAGAGAAAAAATGCCCAATGAACAATGTGAATAAAAGGAGGACATTTTCTTTTCTTTCCTATAGGGGCTATATTATAGGTTGACAATTAAGGTGCTAATAATTTTATCTTACTAATTCGTTTTTAGATTTGGGTTAGAACGAGATTGACATTTTAATATGATATCGTAGTCTATTAATGATTATTAGTGATAAACATAATTTGGATATCGCATTAAAAATCTAAGAAACAAGTAGGCTTAATATTTCTTTTGTAATTCATATAAATTTATAATATCAAATTACTAAGCGGATGAGAATGTTTTTATTATCTGTATTTGACATTTAAAGTAATAATTTCTTGTGATTAAAAAATATTTTGTAAATGCTAATAAATTTTGTCTTCTTAAAAAGAATTTTTTTTAAGTTTATTGTGTTTATCATTGAATTATACGTAGATGTCTAGTTCAATCATTTTAGCTTACAAACTGTTTTCTTAAGATTGAATTAGATTTAAATATAAAATTTAAAACTTCTTTTTATTTTTTAGTTTAATCATCATTTTGTCTCATTATTTTTTTTAATTTTTAGGTGAACCAAACTAAACCAACGGGTGTTTCGGATGGCACAAAGTTTTGTGAAATCGAAATTCAACTTAACAGATTAAAATTAATTAATTTGATTTTTTTTAATGTTGAAAAATCTAACAAAACCCACACCTCTAAATATCACACTTTCAATTTTTTTATGCAATATCCTTTCCCACCGTGATTGGCACATCGTTATCAGTAAAGAGGGTAACAGCTATATGGGGTTTTGCCACGTGTGTTGTTGCTCGGCTGAATTAGAATGCAACATAACAAATATAGATAAGCTTCAAATAAAGGAAAAGCCAGAAACAGTGCTATTTTAAAGATAACCAATTTGTGCATCTTTTAGTATATTGTTGTCATTATTTTTCAAATCGTCTGAAGAACTTTAAGATATCCTTTTCTTTTATAAGAAACATTATGTATTTAAGCTAACGTACTCGACTAAAAGTGTATTCACTTTTCACATTGAGAAGCTTCAACTTCTGATTAATTAAGCAAGACACAGAATGTATTGATTAGAGTGAATTCGTATTGGAATATGTTTAAATTGAACTATAATGTGTTCGAAAACATTATTTCAAGATTAAAATCTGTTAAAGATGTTAAAGTAAAAGCTATCTTATAATATATAGTTTCATTTTAATATAGTACAAAACCACCACTTCACTGGACGCATAATCAACGTGATTAGTCTCTTAATATTATATCAATTAACCGTTCATTAAGTGTACAGATTATTTTATGATACTTAGTAAACTTTAAGCCTTAAAATTTCTAAACAGTTTCATTTATCAATAATAATTATGTTCTATAAAATCAAGGTTGGGTTTGGAGGAACAAGAAAAATTATAAACTTATAATATTCCATTTCAGTTGTTTCATTGTTTTTAGAATAGTCAGGATATTTGGATACTTTAGTTAAAATCAGAAAAAGGTTTTTAACCATTAAAAGAAAAAAAAAACTTCAGTAAAAATAAGTTATTATTTATAATACCAAGAATTTTATTTTACGATTATTCTTAATTATTTTTCAAGTGATTTATTATAAACGATGTTAATTATTTTAAAATAACTTTCAATAAATTTATCTCTACAAATTAAAACTAATTTTAATTATAATTTTTTAAACTATTCTAAACATACTATAAGTATCAAACTTTTGCTCATTTTAATTTTATAAATTATGATTTCAAAACAAAAATTGGATATGATTTTAATATTTGATGTAATTATAATGGACCAGCTTTCTTGATGTGTAGGTTTTTAAAATTAAATTTAGAATAACAAAAACCATGTGATTTCAAAGTGTGTTTGGATTAGTTCAAAAAATTATATTATTTTAATAACCAGTTATATATAACCAATTACTGTTATAATAAATTATAATAAAAATAAATTTTTATTTGGCTAAGTTTGCCAAAAATTTATCCAAATTACAATCGAATAAAGGGAGGTTGTATTCACGTTGCCGGGTGAACGTATGCAAATGAGAGGTGAATATGAGTTTATATATATTGGAACACCCATGGATAAAAGGAATTTTGGGAGGTAATAAAAAACAAATTCGTGAGGGCTTTAGCCTTAAACGGACAATATCTTATCAATGTAGAGTGAATGCATGTGTGGTGAATCCCTCGATGCATAACAATTGGTATCATAACCACTGGTTCGACCAGGTTGATGTATGATGGTTGACAAGTGGATCCGAGTTTAGGATCCTGAAGATCTAGATATACTTATGGACTAAAAAGTTTTTGGTGCAAATGGGAGGGGGGGTACCATGGTCATTTATTTGAGGGGAGGATATTTAGGATGCAAATAAAGTCCCACATCGTTCAAACAAGAGGGAAGACATGAGTTTATTATATACATTAGAACGTATCCATTGGTAAAAAGCCTTTTTGGCAGGTAACCAAAACCAAATTCATTAGGGTTTTGGCCCAAAGTGAACAGTATCTTACGAATGTGGAAGTGATTTGTGTGGTGAACCCTCTAGTGCATAACAAGACCTACATTCTTTGGAGTCTGTAGGTCAAGGTTAAAGGGGTTGGTGGTCCATATATGTTAGAAGAAAGTTGGGTAATGGAAGAGATGTTCAGTTTTGGTGGGACATTTGGTTAGGGGACAAACGATTAAGTGAAACATATGGTTGACTTTTTGGGCTAACTATGGATAAGCACATTACTGTTGTAGAGCTAATAGGAGAGGGCAGGTTGGAGGTGATGTTTGTAACATTTCAGAATATCTAATACTTTTGGAAATATTATTCGATAAATCATAAAAATTGAATTCATTTCACGAATAATTTCAAACTCAAAACATCAATACGAAACTATTAATCACAACATGGTCATTCAAATACAATATAAATATGAGAATATTAAAATTTTAAACAATATAACTCATGACCTGTACAACACAACCTTGCTAAGTGAAATAAGTTATCCAACAAGAAAAAGGGTTTTCACCCAACGACTATTGTCCCCCCCAATGAGGACCATGAGATGAATTGTTCTAGTGAAGGAACTTCACTCAGCGAGATACACTGTTAGGCGTAAACATAATTTAATTTCTAATAGGGGAAAATTTGCACTAGCGAGACTCTCTTGTTGAGCACAAATCCAGTTAATTTTCCAATAGAGACAACTTTGGGTTGGATGAGATATCCTACTATTGCAAAGCCAAAAGTCTCCTTCAAAAAGGTAGATTTCTACTGCGCGAGATAAGTCACCTAGTGAGATTCTGCAAACTGCATAGATCACTAAAATTTACCAAGCTTACACCAAATTCTACAAATCTAAATTCCAAGCCTCCTCATACACATTCATTACATAGTGCAACTATTTCAGTATCTCATAATTACATAACCAAGTTTGCTAAAATCTTGCTATTAACATACAACTATACAAATTCAAAACATGTTTCTAGACAATTTCACATTACATCAATTACTTAAAATTATATACATATATTCTACACCAATCCAGATGAATGATCTTATTCTTGCTATTTTAAATCTTCTGCTCCAACACTGACATCTACTCTCGTGCAAGGTAGAATCATCACAATCATACATAAAACAAACACAATACAAGAGTAAACATATAACATCATAGAGTACATATAAACATTAAAATTCCATAATTTTATTATTCATTCTAGTTAATGTTTGGCCACTAATAGAAAACAACCACAATTATGTTCCCTTAAAACATAAGTATTCACAAACATCCAGTAAATGCTTTCCAGAAAGACTTATTGAGTTTAGATACTAAGACGACCTAATGACTCCTTACAATTGGTGTCAAACATCTACCTAACCCATTCTGAAACCAATTAAGTATAGACATGTTCATATGACAACCATTCCACTATTGTTTGACATCTAAATGAAACTTCTAACAAACTAGTTGTTGTCTAAGTATATCTCTTAGGTACTCCCACTTGCATATCTGGTACCTAGATCATAATATAAATCACCATGTACCCCCACTTTCATATCTGGTACTAGTATTACATTGACTTTAGTTGTATCCCTAACTCAACACATCTCACATATATATAAATATAAGTACATCATCCAAGGCTAAGTTACCTTATGTAATTGTCCACATTCATCAACTTCAATACAACATCTCATCATCATGCATTTAATACATCTCATCATTATGCAATTTAGTACAATTATAGTTATCATTGAAATCAATAGACAAAACATCAATTTCTTCTCATTTATAAATACAACACTTCAATCATCAATGTCACCAACATAAAAAACTTCATAGAACAATCAAATTTAGTTCAAAGCACAATAAGTATTTTGTATTAATTTCACACCCACCGAAAATACAATTTCTTGAATTAAAATCAAGGCTTTTGACTTTCCTTACCTATTTCTCCTTGATTGAACTGAATTCAACAGATAGAGGGGAGTCATACCAAAGGAATCACTCTAAACCTATCAAGAACCCCAAATTAAACAAAATTCTAAGAAATTAGGATTTTAAAGGAATTCCCTTTTCAAAGAGAACAATAGGATCGAAAACAAATGAAAAAAAGGTTCGAAGAATTATGATCAAACTTACTTATACTAATCACCACTTAGAATTAGGAGTAATGAAAAAGACTGTGCTAGATTTCGTGAGCAAACCAATCACTATGTAAGTGAAGGAAGAATTGGCGGTGAAAGAGGGAGAGAACTAATGAAGGAGAAGTGAGAGAAGATGGTGAAGAAAAGAAGAAGGTTATGGTACAAGGGTGTATTTAGTAAGTTCTGCTTGCTAACAAACATCCAAAATCTTCCCGAAACCATGCTAAATTCAACAAATTAAGGAAATTACAATCATGTTCACCTCTCCACCCTACTATTCATCATTTAAAATTGATCGTCTATCATAGATACAATTAATAACATCAGTTACTACTCAATGGATTTATAAATCAAAATAAAATGTTAAATTTAATTTCTCATACTATTCAGTTCACCCTACTTCTAATTCATTAAATAGACAGGTCCTTACAGTGTTGGAGGTGAAGATTGTTTGCTTGGGAGGAGGAAAATTCGGCAATGTTATCACAATAGTTGGACTCTGTGAGGTTACATGAGGGGTCCGTTAGTGGTTGGATTTAGAGTGCAAATGTGTCTGGTTTTTACTATGTCACCTCTACATTTCGAGGCCATGTCCCCTGATTAGTCTCATAAGAAGGAACCAATTTACAACTTCATTTGAGCTAAAGGAGTTCCACTAAAGGTGCAATATCTTGTTTAGTAATTGTTCACAAATAGGTTGCAAACTAGACACAATCTGTGTAGAATAGAGATGATCCAAGATGAGGGTGCAACATTTTTTGAAGAGTCGAGCAAAATAAAGCAAAATTTGTTTGTCAATTGTCGGCTAGTAGCTTAGGTTTAGGGTAAATTATGTGCTTGGTAGGGTCCTAGTCTCCCAGATAACACTACATAATGAGATTCAAGGTCATTACTTTCAATTTGTGGGCCTTGTAAAAGGACCTAGACAGTTGAGGCATGTATAGTCTTTTGTTTGGTTTACAAGTTTGTGGCATATTTAAAAAAGTAGGAATACTATCATTTTTTGAGAGTAACTTCAACATGTGAATGACACTATTCAAGCAATTGAATCCAAGAGAATGATGTTACACCACTACTTTAACATCACATTAGTATGTAAAGTAGGTTATGAATCAGGTTGTATGTATTGATATTTAGTTTGCGTCTTGGTGTGCTACTGTTTTTCTGCTGTTGTTGTTGTCTTGTTGTTTTTGTTGCTTAGTAGACACCACTTGTACTTTTGCTTTAGTATACGATTTTTATAATAATACTTCTTTTGACCTATAAAAAATGTTTACTGAAAATTTGTTTTAAAATAATTAATTCTGATGTAACAAAAAAAATCAGATTTTACATAATAAAATAATGTAAAAATAATTGAAAATAATTTTTTTTTGAAGAATAATCACAACTTACAAGATTTCAAATTATAAAGATTTTATTTTCAATTTGTTTTTATAAATTGTAGTTACGTTACCAAATATACTAATTATTTTGCACAATAAAATTTTTTAAACAAAATAAACTACAGTATATAATTTTAATCTTTCTAAAACCTACACTCAATCTAAAAAATTGCTGTCTTAATTTAGTAAAATCTCCTTTAGTATGAGTTTAGTTCTTAGTTTTTAAAATTTAATGTGAATGATTTGTTTCAAAATAATTATAATGGTGTATGTTCAAATTGTAGTAGCTCGACGAAGGTGGTTGTCCGGTGGTGGTGTACTTAATGACGACATAAATAGTGGTCTAATGATACTATAAATAAAAATGTCGATAAATAATAATAAAAATCAATTTTTATTTGTTATATACATATATATATATATATATATATATATATATATATATATATATATATATATATATATATATATGTGCATGCATGTGATAATTAGCTATTTTAATTAATCGATTTTGTTGATTAACATAAATATAATATTAATCAATTATTAGAAAATATTATTTAATTATTAATATCAACAATGATTAATAATTATTATTATAATGCCTATTAATTGGTAGATATTGTATTGAAGTTTTCTTATAGATAGTCTATGATGGGTTTTTAGCCATTGATTTGATACTTGTGTTTGGAACAAGGCACTAAAGGCGAGAAGAGAGAAATAAACAACACTAAGAATTATTTGTTTTGATGCATTTGTAAACCTTATATAAGCTTGCTTATATAGCAAAGTGAAGGACACCATCTCACAATACTAAGTAATGTGGGACTAAAAATCAAACTACAAAACTTAATCAAACTACAAAACTAACAATTCTCCCACTTGGAGTTTGATTATCACTTATTGTAGTTGCCTTCATCATCAATCATTCTTGAAGGTCAGTTGAGACACTGCAAAACCTCAACTTCTCTGTTGTGACAACCTTTGTCAACAAGCTCCCACTTGCTCACATCTGTGGTTTGACATGCTTCTAAATAGTCTTCAGGCTGGTGCATGTAGATCGCCTTTTCTAGATCTCCATGAAAAAATAGAGTCTTCACATCTAATTGCTCTAGGTAGAGCTCCTCACTAGCCACAATACTTAACACAGTCCTGATAGTATTGAGCTTGACAACTGGAGCAAAGATTTTAGTGTAGTCAACTCCTTCTTTCTACTGAAATCCTTTAACAACCAGTCGGACCTTGTATCGCTTGGAACCATCATGGTCTTCCTTCACCCGATACACCCATTTATTGCGAAGTGCTTTCTTTCCCATAGGGGTAACTCAATAGTTCCCATGTTTGATTGGAGATCAAAGACTTCATCTCGTCTTTCATAGCAAGCTCCCACTTGTCGGCGTCTATGGTTTGACAAGCTTCCATATAATCTTCAGGTTCCCCTCCATCAGTCAGCAACATGTAGTCTATATATCTCCTGTTAGGCACATGGGGCCGAGAGGATCTTCTCAATACAGGAGTTGGAGTAGGAGATTCTGATTGCTCATTGTTCTCTTTCTTTGATTCCTCTGGCTGAGGACTCCTCAATTTAGGACTTTCTGGGATACCTTCCACCTCTACATAAACTGGTCCACTTGTTTCTGGGTTGCTGGTGCCAGTATTATGCATGTCCTTGTACATCACTTTTTCATTGAAGATTACATCTCTACTACGGATCATCTTTTTGTTTTCATCATCCCATATGCGGTAGCCAAACTCATCTTCATCATAACCAAAGAAAGTACACTTCTTTGATTTTGGGTCAAGTTTGTTTCTGCCTTGATCACTGATGTACACATATGCTACACAGCCGAAAACTCTAAGATGTGATAGTTTTACCTCTTTTCCGCTCCATACCTCTTCTGGTATCTTGTGCTCCAATGGTACCGATTGACTTCGGTTGATCAAGTAAGCTGCTGTGTTGACTGCTTCTGCCCAAAACTGTTTTGGTAAGCCTGACTGCACACGCATGCTTCTGGCTCTTTCAGTCAACGTTCGATTCATACGCTCTGCTACACCATTGTGGTGAGGCGTACCTGACACGGTTATCTTCATTCTGATTCCGTGCTCATAGCAAAACTTCTTGAATCTGGTGTCTACATATTCACCACCATTGTCGGATCTGAGCTTTTTAATCTTCAATTCTGTCTCGTTCTCTACCATAGCTTTCCAAATCTTGAAAGCTTCAAATACTTCAAACTTGTGTTTCAAAAAATAAACCCATACCTTTCTGGAGTGATCATCAATAAAAGTTACGAAGTATTGCTTCCCACCAATGGAAGGGACAGTCGTCGGTCCCCAAACATCAGAGTGGATGAGCTCAAGCCTCTCTTTCTTTGGGGTTTTTCTACTTGTCTGAAAGCTGACTCTCTTCTGCTTTTCAAGTATACAGTCTTCACATATGTCAATTTCTACTGACTGAAGACCTGGTAATTTTCCTTTTGAGTGCATGACCTTCATCCCTTTCTCACTCATATGCCCAAGTCTTTGGTGCCATAGATTGGGACTTTCATTTGTTGCAACTGCAATCAAATAACATGTTCCTGCTGTCTTGTAAAGAGTACCACTCTTTTTGCCTCGAGCAATTGTCATCGGACCTTTTGAAATCTTCCAATCATCACCGTGGAAGATTGTTGTGTAGCCTTCACTGGCTAATTGGCCCACTAAGATTAAGTTCTTAGTCAGGTCAGGAACATGTCTGACATTTTTCAATTCCCATACAGACCCGTTTAACTTAATCTTTATTGCATCTTTACCTACAATCTCACATGACTGCTCATTACCAAGGTAAACCTTACTAAGGTTTCCAAGAACATAATTCTTGAATAGTTCCTTTTGTGAGGTAGCATGAAAAGATGCTCCAGAGTCTAATACCCAAGACTCCTCTTTATCTTCAAGAGAGCATATCAACACCTCATCTTCTCTTGAGGTGGAGGCAACGTTTGCTTCGCCCTTTGCTTCTTGACTCTTCCGTACACTCCTACACTGGTTTTTGTAGTGCCCGGTTTTCCCACAATTCCAACACTCGATCGTCTTCGAGTTTTAGGAACTACGATGATTTCTAGACTTGGATCGTCTCTCCTTTGATTTGTCGCGTTCGCTTTCTTTGGTTGAACTTCTTCCTCTTGACTCTGTATGCAATACTGAAGAGGTTGATGGTTCACCCGACTCTCTTCGCCGGATCTCTTCACTAAGAACCAAATATTGAACATCATCAAATCTTAACTTATTGCTTCCCGATGAGCTACTCACCGCCGTGACCATAACATTCCAACTTTCTGGCAGGGAAGACAAAAGTATTAAAGCCCGTACTTCCTCATCGAACTCAATCTCAACTGAACTCAACTAGGTTGTAACAATGTTTAGTTCATTGAGATGATGTGCCACCGAAGCACCTTCAAACATCCGCAGATTGAACAATCACCTCATCAAGTATTACGAGATAACGTCAATCGGATAGCTCCTAGAGCTTTTCTGTCTAGAAAGTTCCACTCATCCTCCTCTTGCAAGCCTTTCTGATACAAATAGTCCTCTATTTGCATCTTCCAAAAGCCAAAGTCCGCACCATCAAACTTTTCAATCTTCATCTTGCCTTCGTCTATTGCCATCACTCCTACTGCTTTTTGAAAAAAGCCCTCACTGGTTCTCTAGACTGAGATCCCCAAGAACAAGAGAAAAAATCTTTTCTGATGTGGAAGATCAGACACAGCTGTAGCCACAGAGCATACTAAGAAAATTTACTCTAACAAAATCTTTTCTGATGCAGAAGATCAGACACTGCTGCAGCCGCATAGCATACTAAGATAATGGCTCTGATACCACTTGTTGGGAACAAGACACTAAAGGCAAGAAGAGATAAATAAACAACACTAAGAAGTATTTGTTTTGGTGCATTTGTAAACCTTATATAAGTTTGCTTATATAGCACAGTGAAGGACACTATCTCACAATACTAAGCAATGTGACACTAAAAATCAAATTACAAAACTTAATCAAACTACAAAACTAACAACTTGATATATATACCGTAAATATTTAATACATTTAATTGTATGTAGTATAAACACTCAACAATAATTTATATGTCAACGGGTTACAATATTTTCTGCTAATGTTTTCAAATTGGTAAACAAAAATTGAATAGGAAATACTTATTTAAAGTTATTACAAGAGTTTCTACAATATAAATATAAATATAAATATAAATATAAATATAAATATAAATATAAATATAAATATAAATATAAATATAAATATAAATATAAATATAAATATAAATATAAATATAAATATAAATATAAATATAAATATAAATATAAATATAAATATAAATATAAATATAAATATAAATGCATCTTACATGATTATTTTTATTTTAAAAATGTTTAAAATTAATTATCTTTATAAAGGATTAAATTATTCAATTGGTTCTTGAATTATTTGAAATCTTTAACTAAATTCCCAAACTTAAATATTTTTAATTAGGTTATAAACCTAAAAATTAATCCCAAGATTAGTTGGTATGGTGTCAACGACAATTTATAACAATTAAAAATTTTTAGGAACTCAATTAAAAATTATACACGATAACTAAACTATTTTTTTAAGATTATAAATTTGCATGAAGGTTTTCAAATTGATAAAGGAGTAACTAAATTCATTAATTTTTTTTTGGTGAAAACTAAATTCATTAATTCATGTGACGCTAACCATTATAAACATTATACTATCAACTCTCTTGACTCTACCATGAAATCTTTCTGATTATATTTTTTTTATAATAATTTTCTTCTACTTCGACTTCTTTTTCTTTTTTTGTCTATTACTTATTCTATTTTATTTTAGCTAGCAATGTTATTGCTGCCAAATATCATTTACTTGGAAAATCAGTTCTATATTCCCTATAATAGCTTTGAGGCTTGGGTCAGGCATATGATATGCAGTTATGCTCCGAAATCTTTTGCTACTCCTAACAAAATGGTTAAAAAAATTTATTGGTGGATGCAATAAACTATTTGACACCTAAGCTAAGAGGAAAATATAAATAAGATAGCTGATATCATTCAAAAAAAGAATATATTATTAGGAAATATATAGTAGATATTAATGGAGTGTTTGAAATAGAGAAATTTTTACTAGAAGTGTAAAACGGTGTCTTGACTTTAATTTTCTCATATTTACTTTTATTGAAATATAGCATCTTTTTGCGATGTGGTAAAACTCTACTATTTAAATATATTTATTTCTAAATATCAACTTATGGTTTCACAAGTTGTAATTACCTATACTTTTAAAACTAACTTATATTTTATCTTCAAAATTTAAATATTGTATATAATATATTATAATTTTTAGTTATATGCATTATATTTATTGTGTGTAATATACATGCTAAAAAGTACTCTGATTCTATTTATAAGATCCAACACCTAATGTCTTGTACTAATTATTTTTAGACTTATATATCCTTAATTAATAAATTAAAAGGATAAAAATAATTAAGAGAGAAATTAATAATAATGAAAATGGTAATTTCAGAAGAAAATATAAATTTAGAACATATTGTATTTATCAATATAATCTAAATAATTACTTTTTAAATTTTATTAAATTAAATAATCTAATCTTATAAATTAGCTTGGTGGGAGTATTAACTATATAAAACTTTTGGGCCTAGCTAAAGAGGTTTCTAACTCCGGACATAGCTACATATACAGGAGCTAGTTTTCTTGATTTCTTCTCAACCATTCATTCTTTAATCGTTATTCTAAGTGGCTAACATTCTTTTAATTTCAATATATATATATATATATATATAAAAGTATATGTGCATTTGCAAAGAATAATAGACAGACCTTCACCTAGTTATGGATCATTCACTGTTTTCATTCTTAGATTAATCAGCAGTCAAATCTCCTTAAGATGTCTAATAAGTACAAGAACATGAACTATAAACAAATTAATACAAAATATAAAATGTTAAGCACTACTAAAATATCACTTTATTAAGTTGAATTGAATCATCTTGGTTGGCATGACAATCATGTCCAAATCATGATCTCAAATTTTAAGAGAGAATACAGTATGCTCTGACACCACAAATTTATCTTGCTTAATATAAGGTGGATGGTTTACCAGACAACAGCCACAACTTTAGCTGCAAAATGATATTAATAATAGAGGAATCACGTTCTAAGTTTTGTAAACGATAGTGAGAGGAAAACAATGCAATAAGAAATTACCAAGAGTGACATGTGCTTTACTTTTATTGTCACTGTCACTGAAACTTAGATCTTTTAAAAATGTGCGTAAGTGCATTGATTCTTCCTTCACATGAATAAAAGATATTGGCAAACCCCATAGCTTTCCCTCACATGTAAGGGGCAAAGATAACCCTCTAATACAGAGTAGATTGTATTATTGTTTAGTCACCATAATTTACGTGACCACATGGATTTCACAATTTTCAAGTGGAAAATCAACCTATTATTCAATCACACAACCAAAATCAACACAACCAAATTAACACATTATTAGTCTGAGTAGTACCAGACTCGTTCTCCTTAAATAATGTTATATGTTTAAGTCTTACGTACGAAGAAAATGTGATTGAAAGAAAAGATTCTACTGAATATAATTAGACAGATTTTTAACAAAGATTAATCATCAATAAAATTAGTAAAAATTTTTACTAATAAAAAAATTACACATGCAAAAGTGTGCCGTAGATATTAAATCTACCTAAATTTAACTAGAAATATTCAAACCTTTCATTTAGATAATCTTTGACTACCTCTTCATTCTTTCAATTTTCTTTGTTATATTGGTCTCTTTCTTATGGTTAACAACACAAACTGGTCCAAAAACAAGGAACAGCAGAGAAAAAGAAAATGGACTCTGGAGTTGAGTTTCCTGGTTTTCAGATTTACACTCATAAAGATGAGCTCATGTTGAGAGGTTCCATGATGAGTAGGCTACAAAAGAGAGCTCCATGTCCACTTCAGATAAAGCCTAGTAATGTGATAACATCCTCAGTTTGCAGTGAAGCACAGAACTCAAAGGGAACTGCTTCAACTTCATCTTCACTAAATTCCTTCTTCACTAGTAAAGATCCCATACCTCTTCTTTCTCCTCTTGTGGTGCTTGAATCCACCTCCATCAGAGAAGAAAACACTGCAAAATCCCATTGATGTGTTATATTTGTATGTTCTATACTTTTTTCCTGATTTTGGTTTTTGATCTTATAAACTTCTACCACAAGTCCTAATGTAAATTAAATATACTAAAGCGTTTGTGGAATTTCTATTGAAACTATGCACTATTTGTTCACCTCAATGTTTTTAGATTCACTGTTCTTTTACAAATTAATCAGATTATAGAGTTCTGAGTTCATAATATTACTTATATCTATTCCTAATTTTCTTCTGTAACTGTAATGAAATGATAGTTAAACATTGTTAAAGCAGAACTAGGTTTATCTTGTACTTAACTGGTCCATACCAATGTATTGTCTCAAATATGTATTCTTAATGATTCGTTTTGGTTTAATTGGTTAATTAATTATCTATAAGACCACAAAAAAACTTGTGACGCATGCATAAGCTTTGGATGCTTTTTCCTTCATACCTTTATGTGAATTATAGCCATTTGATTTTGTCGACGAGTGAAAGCTGAGTCATTACTCCATCATTTCTATTATTTTCCATTAAGTGTTAGGTGAATTTAATCTTGTTACAGTTGCAATGCCGATAAAAGAATAGAAACTAAAGATTCAGTACTATTCTAAACTGATTAAACATTATTCTATATGATTTGTTTTTTAACAAGAGAAATAAGAAAAACTTGGAAATGAGACTCAATTACAATCGTCCATAATTCTGTTTAGACGGAAACAGGAAAATTAGAGAGAATATAGATTGAAAATTAGAGAGAATATAGATTGAATATTGTTCAAGATATAAACTTACATCCATGGGTAAATCAGATTGATATCATTGTGAAAGAATAACACGGGTTGATTAGTATGTTGCTATATCTTCTTCTAGATATCTAATTTTCCACGATGAATGAATGAATGATTATGCATGTGTACATATAATCATTAGTTAAAATTTAGTTGAAAAAGTATAGAATTACAAGAGATACTATTTAGTTGATAATATAAAGTGTGTTAAAAATTTTTTTTTTATAGAGGAAATGTTAGTTGTTAATGTGTTATTTTTAATTAGTGGAAGGATTCAAAAGGATAGCATCTCCCTTTTCCATCTCTTCACTCTGCTACCAAACTAACCTTATAACTCCTAAGTTTGTTAAAATGTTTATTATTGTTATTAGTTTTTTCTTAGGAGTGTAATATAATTTCATAAAGTTATAGAATTTAACGGTGTAGGAGTTATAAAATTAATTTAGTGAAAAAGTTTATATATGAAAAGGAAGGAAGAAAAATGTCTTGAGTTTCAATCCTCCCACTATCAAAACTAAACATATTAACAACTAATAGTTAGTCTATATAAAAAAGAAGAGTTTGATGGTATATAAAATATTTTTATACCATAATTTCATCACAATCTACCAATATTTATATGAATTTTAAAATATTGATGTAATAGAGTAAATTAACTTACTATATCACTTTTTACACAGTCATTACATCAACCTTTTTCTTTTTGTTATATACATTAAAAAGTTTGTTTTCTTTTTATCCAAGTGGTACATTAAAAAGTTATAAGAGTAAATTACATTTTAAGATTTTTTCAGGTTATAAATTTCTAATTACTTTCTTTTAATATTTACAACAATTTTCTTTTATAAAAATCAGTGTTATATTTTTCAAACTATAATTAAGGAATATTAGTGTATTATATAAAAGAGTGTTTGTGACTTTGTGTAAAATGTTAAAAATAAAAAACAGGAAGAGTTCATGAAATTTAATGAAATCACATTAGTTTTAATCAAGTTATGACTAAAATATTCTTAAACCGCTATTTTTTACTTCCTTTTTTTTATAAACAAATTAAACTAGGATGTAATCCATGCATTTGCACCCATCATCTTGATCTTTATAAGTGTTTTATAATAATAATAATAATAATAATAATAATAATAATAATAATAATAATAATAATAATAATAATAATAATAATAATAATAATAATAATAATAATAATAATAAATTCGTTAGTCTAAATTTAAAATGTTAATTGATTTTTTTTTGTTTGAAAGGACATTATTTTGGACCGAATATTACTCTAAAAGGATTACGTTGATTTATTTTTTAAAAAATGAGAAAAGAAAGAAAACAAGACATTTGAGCGGGAAAAAAGTCATATAAAATTAACACATTATTTTTCATTATACTTCCCACCATTCATAATAACTGAAGCAAAATGAAACCTCAATAAGAGTTTTAAAAAATATTAAAACCTAATTAGGCTTTTAAAAAATACTATAATGTATTTGAAAGTAAATAAATATAGGGAAATTTTAGTTAAATAAAAATATACAATATATTGCATAGAATTAAAAATGAACAAAAAAATTAAAAAAAATAAAAATACAAAAATAAATGAGATACAGTTGGTCTACACATGGTCAAAGTATTGTTCTTTTACAAGATAGTTAATAGAAGAGAAATATTTACTCAACTCAGCAACAAGGATTTACTTTTAACACTCACCAAAATCAGTGTTGGCCTCTTGCCTTCTATTGCGTGCAAGGATCATTCTTTTCCACGTTAAACCTAAACCTTCGATTCCTTCTTTGTGTAATTAATAATTAATTATGGATTTGCTTCACCATAAATTATTATTTTTTATTTCGGATCAAGTAATCTAAAATACACTAGTTATGTTCGGATATGTTGATCTGAAAGTTGAATAACTTTTACATTTTGAATTACCTGATTCGAAACATATAATTTTTTATATTAAGAACCATTGATTCAGAATAATTACTTATATCTTCTAATAAGTTGATTTAGAAATCAAATAGGGATATATTTGAAATTTTTAAATTTGTGTAGGTGGGAGGAGAAATTTAGATGGTGAAAAAAGGAAATCTCTCATCAACATTTGTGTGGTTAGACCATTTACTTTGTGATGTTTGGTTTAACCTATAATGGATTTCAATGGGTACCTTATGCCTGTAATAATCTCGTCCTGCAGATTTCAAGTCCCTATGCTATTTAAAATTGGCCAATGTTATTTACCCCTGTACACAGTAATCAATACATATGCATATATCTTATATTAAATAAAAAATGTACCTTTTATGATATTTTAAAAAATATTAGAAATATTTAAAATAAAGACAAGAAGAAAAGTATACTAAAAATAAATAACATGAAACTTAAGATTTGGTTTCTCTATCAACAAAAAAAAAAACATTTTTTTAAAGATGCTTAAGTAATAACATCTTTTTTTTCCTTTAAAGATGCTTAAATTACAAACTTAACTCTTTACCTTAAAATATTCGCTCCTATATTGCAATGTGAATATCAGTTATATTTAACTTCATTTTATTGCAAATGACTTGTTAGAGTTTTTTTTTTTTCAATTTTTGACATGATTAGTAATTAATTTTAAACATTTGACATCCATTTTGTGACCTTAAAAGATAAAATTAATATTTTAGATGTAATTTGAAATCTAATAATAGAGTCATCTAAAACTTCATTTTACCCATTAAAATAAAAATAAGACAATCAAAATTAGTTATTATTGAAATTGCAGCTTATATAAAAAAAAATCATTACTAAAGCATATTTATAAAAAAAAATTATCACAATGAAGAGATTGATTTAAATTAAAAAGAACTGAAGTGTAACTTAAGGAAAATGTATATTTATAAATAAAAAGAAAATAAAGTGTGATTTCATAATCTTTTAAAAGAAGAGCCTAATTTAAGAAACGCGATTATTTGTGCTGGAAATAATTAAATTAAAAAATTAATTTATTTTAAAATATATTTTTCTAAGATTAATATCAACCAATTATAAATAATTTTAAATATGACTTTATATTAAATATTATCTAAATCGAGAACCATACCATACAAGACAGCTTATATAGTTAATATTTTTGTGAAAGACAAAAATATTCTATTTAGTATTTGCAAAACATCTCAGAATCACAAAACGTGATACATTTAAATGCTTGCATGATTGCAAGTATAAATTCATATCACATGATCATAACTAGGATACTCCCACACACTTAAAAGATATAACATAAAATTAAAAGCAACCCTTTAAGATTATACCAAGTTATACATTACTTAAACTTTTAAGAGGAATGGTAGAAACACATCCTCTAACATATTATCTCTAACACACACTCTAATATTGGTTAAAATTTATTAAAATCTACAAAACCATGAGAGAAAAATATTAAATGAGGTGTGACACCCATCAAAATAATTTTTATTTTTCTATAAATTTCAACCAATATTAAAGAGTGTGTTAGAGAGTGTTGGTAGGATTTCTCAAACTTTTAATGTAATAGTCTTGTTGCATGAATATTATAAAAGAAAATATTTTTAGAAATAATATAGCTAAGATTTTTGCCACACTTTTGCCCATAAAATTGCATTCCTTTAAAATCCAAAGCATTTCTTGCCTGTCAGATTGTCTATAAAACAACCAACCAAGTTATGCTTTAAATTCCTTTAGTTTTATTTCTTCTGACCCTGTCGAGATGTCATTGTAGAAGAGAAACAATTTTTAGACAATTCCTTCAAACAACCCAACCAATGATAGTAACACATTCAAACTTGATATACAAGCTTATAGTTTAACAATAAATATGTATAGATTCTAGCTTATTATGATAATGTAACATTCCTTTTTTGTGAATTCCACATTTCCAAGCAAAACTAGAAACCTTTGAGGGCACTCTTGGTTTCCAAATTACCTTGAAGAAAGATGAGTTTTGAACATGAGTGCCAAAGTGAATTATTCTATAAGCTTTTTTTTAATGGAAAATCCAACTTCACTCTTAAAGTTGCTACACCACTTCCAACCATCTTTCTTATCAAAACTCATATACACCTCTCCAAAGATCCTTTCCAAATCTCGCATGCATTTTTCTCCAATTAAGTAATGAACATTTTCATTTTAACATCCATACCTATTAATTTTTACATCAATCCTCTACCTCCAAGATAAGTTTCTCCTTTTGGTTAGTGAGAGATTTGAGACTATTTGATCTCCATCACCTTTTTTCCCAAAATTTGAAAAGTGAGTCATCACATGTTACAACCTTTACACTACTCCTAAACCAATCTTCAACCCCTTCAATAGAGATTACTTTCACAATATTTTTCCACCACTTAGAGTCTTCTTTCTATTGATTTGAGTTAGTGAAGGATTTGAGACTATTTGATCTCCACCACCTTTCTTACCAGAATTTGAATAATGAGTCATCTCATGTCACAACCTTTACACTACTCCTTAATCAATCTTCAACCTTCAATAGATGTTACTTTCACAATATATTTCCACCACTGAGAGTTTTCTTTCTATTGATTTGATATTCCCATAGTTTGGCATGAAGGAACTTTACCCATAAAACATTTTTTTTGCCAAGAATCTAACACCTCCATTTTCCTTGCAACACTTTACTAAAATCCCCTACATATTTAATTTTCAAGCCACCTTGATCTTCCTTATAAATATTGTTTTCCATTTAATCCAAACTAGTTTTTTGTTGTCTTCAAACCTACTCCACAAGAACTTTCTTTGAATGTTTTCAATGGATTAATACACCTTATTCGAAATCTTGTAAAAGAAAAAAAAGGGATAGAAGAGAAGGTATATTTGATTAGGCAAATTTTCTCCCCAAAGATAATTTTTTTCTATTTTCATATGACATTTTTTACCTAATTATTTCATATACTGATTTCCAAACTCTTTCTCTTTACATTGACCGTACTAGTTGGAACTCTCATATATGATAATGACAATTCCAATCTTACAATTCAAGATCTTTACATCTCCCACATTACTCTTATGGAAATTAACCTTCTTCAAGATGCCATTTTGTAGCACCTTAGTATACTTTTTAGAATAATCGCATTTTGGATCTCTGGTTTTACCATAATTAAGGTATTATGTGCATACTTCTTGGTGCATTCCTCTTAGGATGCTTCTCCTTTGATCCTTTTTAAGAAATTCCCAAAGTGAAATAGAAGGTGGAAGACAAGGAAAATGGTGGTGATTAGCGTCACTCTTAGAAGATAAGCCAAAGAAGAAGGTTGCTTACCATAAAGGAATAAGCCTTTGATGAAAGCTAAAAGTGAACTCTCATAAATGAAGAAGAAGGAAACTCAAAGAAGACTCACAAAAGGGAAATTTCTCTATCATTCAAGTGTAACTTTTACAAGAGGTGGAAGGTTCTATGTATAAGCCTAGAATGGATTAGGAAGAGGAGAGTGGACACCTAACTTTAATCAAGACCCAAGTAAGAGTTAATCATGTGTTAATTAAGTTAACCTCAATTAGCACCACGTGATTAGTCCCATGGAGATTCAAATATGGCTCTGATAAAATGGATCTTGGTTTCCTCTAGATTTGAATTTGAATTTTGGAGTGCCATGTGGACTCCCTCCAAAATTCAAATTTAAACAAGATGTAATAAACATGCCATGTAGGCGCCACATGGGAGGAGAAAGAGTGATTGGCGCCACATGGGGGAACAATGGGACCCACATGTTTCCTGATGCTTCATGTGTTGGTTAGAATAGTGTTAAAAGGAATTAACAGTGTGGTTGACAAGCTCCATATGGCCACACCCTCCAAAAAGCCCAACTAAACAATACACTCCATTTAAGGAACTAAACACACCTCCTAATTAAACTAACATGGTAATTAGGCCGAAAAAACATAGCCAAAAGGAAATAACTACACCTCTATGATCTAACACAAAATAAATAGAAAAAATAAGGGATCATGGTCTAATCTTCACTTAAAAAAGGAGGTGAGGTCTTTCTTCCTTCATCCTAGTCATGTCCTCTTCAATCCTTCTAGTCATGTCCTCTTTAATCCTTGTAGCCATGACCCTTGTGATGAGACCCTTGATAGGAAAGATTGCACCATTGCTAAATCACTACTTGGAGCAATTAGCTTCCCACTTTCATCCATGTTAGAAATTTTTACTGACTACCTCATTGACTAGACACCCAAGGCCTTTAGCAACTATTAAGAGTAAACCTTAAGCCTATCTACATATAGAATTATTGAGTGACACTTTCATTTAATAGATTGAGATTGACAAAGATTGAAGACACTCTTTCATCTACCCAATTCATTTTTCACAAAACTTGAACTACTATAGCATATAGAAGAGGAAAGGCTAAATAATTGCATCATACTTCTACTAAGTTGTTTTAAAAAATAATAACTTACTTTTATAAGTGATATAAAAAAATTGATAAAAAAAAATGTTTATTTTGTTGAAATAAATTGAACTAAACACATAAATTATACTAAAAATTGATAACTAATCAATTAAAGGCCAAAAAAAAGGAAAATGACTAAACTTTCATAACAAAAATAATTTAAAATAACTTTAAATTAATTGTTTGATCTTCAATTTTTGTTTATCTTTTTTCATTTATCCCATGGTAGTGCCAATTTGTGTCTAAAGTATGAGAAATTGATTTGTTGAATTTTGGAACAACTTAGATTGAAAGGTTTCTTTTGTTCATCACGACATAAAGTGTAAAAACATTGACTTTTCTACTTGATGTCAATAGGATACTATGGATTAAGTTTGGATAGTTACAAATGAAATTCTAACACTCATGTCAATTTCAATTTTACCAAAGTAATGATGAGTAATAAAAGGGTACATGACACCATAAACCTTGGTGGTAGTTTAGTTGGTAAGATCAATTGGATTTACCAACAAACAACCCAACACTTATAGTCTACAGAGGACAATATTAACATATTTTAGAATAAAACATTATCACTTAACTTTTAGACAAGATACAATTCATTATGCTTAAGTGTATGAGAAAATTATTGCATCCAAGTAGTAAAGATGATTTCAATCAACATTTAAATAAATTAGACTAATTCTTCCTTTTACATTGAGGTGCTTTGTAAAGTAGATTGATTATCAATTCCAATCCAAAACATCACACACATGTGCGTGTGCAAATCTTTACACTTACATAGTATGTATGTATAAAGAACAAATACTGTAGGAACTATTACTTATAATCCTCAAATTATGTTCTTGTTATGTTGATTGAATTTAATGATTGGAGTTATAACTAAAATTAAAAAATGCATGGGATAATTGTTCATGTTATGTTCTTGTTTGTTTCCTTTGTTTTTTTCTTATTTCCTCACATTATTTTCCACTATCTCACATCATGAGCCCTTTTCCTTGTTATAGCAACATCGTGTCAATGTTTACCTCCCACTCTCATATTAATACAAGTTACTTTCCTCTGTTAAGTTTCAATCACTCAAATTTTTTAATTCAAGTTCGCTTCATCACAACTTTCCTAATTCCTCCATCTCATCCATGTTATTTTGTTTAAACAGAACAAGACTCAATGGAATTATTCCTAGTGTTTATAATTGGATTTTAATATTTCTTAGTTATCCTATAAAGGATCACAAGAATAAAATTTCATTGGTTATGATAGTTATGTGATTGTGATCCTTTTTGTGACAGGTATGTCAAACTTATTCAACATGCATAAATAAATGATCAAAATTACTTTAGTTTTGATACCATAGTTACTGCTATAGTAAAAAAAAAACAAAAATAATAGTCTGCAGAGATATGCTAGGAAAGCTCTATTGAAAATAATATTTTTGAGACTCTCCTTGTAAATGGTTATAATTTATATGAAGACACCAATTTTTGTGGACTTTATTTATTGTTAAATGACATTATCTCCTAAAATTGGTGATTTACAGTAAATTATAATTAATCAAGCGAGAATTTCAGAAACATAGTTTATGAGAAAGCTTCCTTAGCGTTCATGTTTTCGGATTCAAAGTTATTAAACTCGACTTATGACTCAGTTAAAAAAATAAGTCACTAGCTCAAGGGTCAACAACCTATTAAGTTAGTAGTTGACTTGATGACTTGGTCTATATTAAAAAGTTATAAAAAATAAAAAGCATACCTTAAAAAAATAACAAAATTAGCAACTCCATTTATGCTAATTTACTACTCAATTGTCAAGGCATATGTCATTTAAATTAAGAAGTCTCAAGGTCTACACATGAAAGTTCCATACAAAATAAAACTTCAAAGACAAGAAACAAGTTTCAAACATAAATGAAAGGTTTCAAATAAGATCGAAACATTAATAAAAGGTTTCAAAGAATTTTTAAGCATAAATAAATTTTCCAAATAAGTTTTAAACATAAAGAAAAGGTTTCAAAATAAATTTTTTAATTCCTCCAAATTAAAAAAAAAAACTCAATCGAGTCACTAGTTTACAATCAAGTCAGATTGAGTTGTATGCATAAATAATCCAAAGCATGTCTCGGATCTGTTCGGGGACCAAATCTCAAGTCAATAGGTTGATAATTGTCTTATATGGATATTATTCTATATGCATATGAGTATGATTATCATAATTCTCCTTAATTTCAGGTTTAGATTTCCTTCTTTTATGTAGAAAATATAATTAACATTTTAGATAATCTTCCTAGTTTTTATCTAATAGTTAATATATTTTGGTAATACACATATGTTTTGAAGTGTTATTGAAACAAGGTTAGTTAGATCAACAACAAATAGGTTAAGGATCCTTATCCAATATCCATAAGATGAGCGCTCATCCTTGATAGATTGAAAGCAACCAAATAGTTGATGTACCATCATTGCCCAATGTTGACAGTGTCGGCTCCCATTCATGTGTCTTAGCTTAACACTTGAGTTAAGTGCCTAATGGTCATAATGGGACCTTTGTGCAGTGATATTTGTGCTGACACTTTAATTAGAAAATTCAAACATTATAAAAGTAACATTTTGTTTCGAAGCAAAGATTTTCACTTTTATAACCTTGGGATGACTGAAGAGTTCGTGACTTCTTCTTCAACCTCCATTTTTCTTTATTGTGTTTCCTCCATTGTTTGAGATGTTCTTCTCCTTTATGAGTGTAATAGTTTTAACTTAGTTGAGGTTTGATGTAACTAAACCTAACTCACATGTATTATTTGATTTCTAATATAAATTTATAATTCAATGTTTGTGTTTTTCTATTTGCTTTTGAGTTTATATATTTAATTTATTTTGTAGTTTGGGTGTGGTTAGAAAATAAATTTGAATTGTAACATGAGAACAACACCCAATAAGGCTTATTGCTAGGAATATAGTAAAACACATTGACCATCTTTAGCTCCTTTTCTCAAAGCAAGCTATTTGATTTAGGTTAAGAAATTAATTGATAACTTAACACTCAAATGAGCTTTCACCCTATTCGTAAAGGATTACAATTAGGGTATTTTTATGAATTATGGAAACATGAGTAATAAACATAGTAATAAACATAATTAAATATTCATTTATGCATGAGTAGTGGTTTAGTGAAGTCAAATCTCAACTAATTATTCATATGTGTTAAAACCTTTAGACTTATAAATTTATTTTTTATCTTTTTATTACTTTAATAATTTTGGTCAAAACTTATACCATTCGATAAACAAGTAAAAAATATATAAATTTCCCATGTATCAACAAAGTCTCTGTAGTTTGATTTGATTTTAATTCAAACAGGAAAAGATTTCAAACCAATTTAATTGGTTTGGTTTAGATCATCAAGTATGTCATATCAATCTAAATCAATGAATACTCTTTTGTAATTCATCTCACTTTAGTATTTCACCACTTGACAAATGTAAGGTTGTGAAATTTAAGGAAAAAAGAATTAATCAATTAATCACCAAAAAGAAAAAAAAATTATATAAGGAATTGAAATTGGTACCAAATTAACAAGAGTTGAGATATCTCCACAAAGAAGGAGAAAAGATGGAGACAACAACACAAAATGTAAAATAGAAGGTAATAAATCTTTAATTCTTTTAATCCAAACATAAGTAGAGAATTTGAAAATTATTAGACTAGCTAAAATTACAAGAAACCTAAATAAAAAGTAAGGGGGCTAAGACCCTCCTCACTTATCATGTATTGTGTCCCTCATATTCATGCATTTTACATTCACATTGGTTTATGTATTTAAGGTTGAGTTTTGCATTTTTGTTACATGTTATTGTCATATTTTAAACATTCTTATACTTATATGGAAAACAATGTCATATTTTAAACATTCACATTGGTTTATGTATTTAAAGTCGAGTTTTGCATTTTTGTTCTTTTATAGGTAAATTAATGAGTGTTATATTATGACAAAAAATTTGATAAGTCATTTAAAGTGTAAGGTGAGACAAATATTTTATATATTAGAAGATGATGAAAAGTTAGATTTAGTTTGAGCCATTTATTTGAAACTAAAAATAAAGAAGAGGTGATACATGGAAGAATTTTGTTCATTCTCTAAAAATGATAAAAACTAATTATTGAAAAATTTTGTTTATCTAAAAAGAATAAAAGTAACTAAAGAAAAAAAAGTAAAAGTTAGAAGGTGTTTAAGACATGAGAATGTACTACAAATGTTGATTTCAAGCTATTATAGAATGATAAATATCAGTTTGCCAAATTTTATCAAAACTACACACATATTATCTTTTCCAAGAAAAATATAATTTTTTATATCAGTAAGAAGTATGAGTGATGTTAGACACATTCATTAATAAAAAAAAATAGATGGAAAGTTATCAAAATGTTGGATGTATACAACAAAATCTCTAAAATTGTTTGAAAGATTTAAAAATTTTTTTAATTTAAAATTATTAATTATGCATATGTGTTATTGATAACTTTAAGAGTGAGAAAACACAAAATTTCTTATTCTACTATGTATATTATTAAATGATGAAGCTAAATTAAAGTATGCTTTTTTAGTATATGGTATTTATAAAAAAAAAAAACAAAAACTCTTTATCCAGAGATGTGGCTTTGTTTGATACTGTAAAAGAAATTAGTATTAAATAATTTTGGTATCATTTACCAAATTAAACCACCATAGTCAATTTACTTTTGTAGTTAGGTTCTTAACTGATAAGTTTATTAATTTATGAAAAAACTACTTGGTATGAAACTACTATTTTATGAGTATAACATGATATGATATATATATATATATATATATATATATATATATATAATTTGATATGTATTTTTTAAAAATGATATCTTAACACTTGAAACTTGTGCATTTTGTAACCTTTTATTTCAAAATATTAAGGGTGTTTGCAAGTTGGGTTGAGTTTAGGTAAACTCAAGACTCAATCTCATCATAACACATTGGGTTGAGTTGAGTTTAGTTTTCGTTTTTTTTTTCATTAAATTGAACTGAATCTGCCATTAAACGAATTCAGTTATTGTGTCACTATTTTAAAAAATATTTTTTTAAAAAAATAAATTGACTGTTTATAAATTTTTAGGGTATAACTTGATATGAGTATAACATGATATGATATATGATATATATATATAAATATATATATATATATATATATATATATATATTTAATTTGATATGTATTTTTTAAAAATGATATCTTAACACTTGAAACTTGTGCATTTTGTAACCTTTTATTTCAAAATATTAAGGGTGTTTGCAAGTTGGGTTGAGTTTAGGTAAACTCAAGACTCAATCTCATCATAACACATTGGGTTGGGTTGAGTTTAGTTTTCGTTTTTTTTTTTCATTAAATTGAACTGAATCTGCCATTAAACGAGTTCAGTTATTGTGTCACTATTTTAAAAAATATTTTTTTAAAAAAATAAATTGGCTGTTTATAATTTTATATATATATATATATATATATATATATTTAGGATACTTTATTTTTAAAAATAGAATATATCATTGTTGTAATATAAAAATAAACCATAAATTATAATTACAAATTACATGTAAAAACTAAAACAAATTAAAATTAACATATTAAATTGTCATTCAATAACAATAGAAAGTCATGTCTTCCACCATCTCACCACTCAGTATTGGACTATAACACATGTTTATACCATTATTTCTACACTTGTGTTTAAGTCATAATACACACATTTATAATCACACATAATTAGTAGAATTATTACTACCTCCATTCTTCTAATTAACCTATGTTTTCAATACAAAGTATTTTATCTGAACTTTGCCAATGTTTAAAAAGCTTATTCTCAAAGACACTTTACAGTCTTATAGATAAAAAAAATTCATTAACCTAAATCTTAAAACCATCTTTTTACAGTAACATGTTCAGGATATAAAAATAACTTCAGAAATATTTGTCCAAAATAAAAGTAAAATGCATAATATCAAACTATAATAGCCAATAAAAATAAACACATAATATCAAAAGAACATAAAAGTCTAAATTAGCAAAAGGAATAACATCTCCAAATCCAATGCATCAAGACTTGCCTAAAGTCCTAAACACTACAAAAAAAATGAAAAAAGATAATGTCATAATCAATTATTACTAATCACATCAAGTTGAGATCAATATAATTTGCAAAATTTAAATTCAAAATCAATTTTACCTTCAGAAGTAAGATTGAGTGGTCTAACTCCCAATACTTTTCGTCCCCAGAGGTGTCCTACTAGTAGTTCCAAGAGTAGCCGTATTTAAAGTCAAACCACATAGTTCTAACAATTTAAACAATTAGAACATAATATTAATTCTTATTCATATTATAAACAAATAAAAAAAAAAGAAAAGACAATAGCATAATGATAATATTATATTCCCTACTTAATTCAATTTTTTTAGTTTCATCTAATTCAGTTTGCAAATAATTAACATGTTGCTTATCACCTTTGAGCCAATTTTGGATACAAATCAAAGCCTTAACTGTGGTGGGACTCAAAGAACTACGAAATGGATCAAGTATATGACCTTTCGTGTTGAATGTAGACTCAGATTTCATAAGAATGACCAATATGTCTCTAGCCATGAAAGAAAGAATATGATACTTGGTTGTTTTCATCCTCCACTATGTGAAAATATCAAATCCACGACAATCATCTTTAACATCATCTTCCAAATATTTATTCAACTCATTTTTTTGTTCATCACCTTGTTTTTTCTTCATATTCATTCTAAACTAATCATCCTATACTAGAAATTTAGCCATTACCCACAGATTTTCATGCAAAGTTTTTTGAAAAAATCACAGGAAATAGGTTTCTTGCGGATTTACTTGTGAAAATACATCTTCAACTAAAACCTTTATGGATAATTTTTTTCTAAGAAAATTTAAAACTACATCAATTTTTGACAAAATTTTTTACCTAAATAATTGAAGGAAATGTACGTGTGATTTTTATGAAAAAAACCGGTAAAAAGTTACCTATGGAATTTTGGTCATAGGAAAATCCACAGGAAATTAACCACAGGTAAACTACATGCGATTTTTCAAAATCGCTTTTTGTAGGAAAAATTTAATTTTTTTAAAAAATAAATTAATATATAATAAATTATTTACAAATTAATATATTATTTTATTTTAGAACTTTAGCTTTTTTTTATAATTCGATATTTTTTTCTTAAATAGTTATACTAAATAATTTAAATTTAATTATTTAATAATATTATAAATTAAAATAATTTTAGTTATAATAAAAATCAATATCTTTTTCATTTTTATTTTTTGAAAAGGAATCCTATTTAATATAATTTGTATATTTTACTATATTTATTTAGTGACTTTCTTTTTAAAATATACTGAAAAGAATTTAATTATAATTAATAAGTAATATCATAAAATAAATGTTTTTATTTATGATAGAAAGTATAAATATTTTTTTAATAACTTAATATAATTATTTAATAATTTATATTATTGTAATATAAAAATTTTCTTTAATTTACTTGATTTATATGCATAAATAAATACAAATATAATTACAAAAATAATTATATATCTAGTAAAAATAATAAAACTTTCTATTTTGACAAACACATATCGTTACTTCCTTCTTTTTTTTTCAAAACTTATCTTTCTAATTTTTATCTCTCTTATATTTTAATATTTTATATTTTCTATATTTTCATATTGATAGTTATAAGACAAAAAAGATTATCATTCTATTAACTAAATTATTATTACATACTAAATTAAAAATATTGTATAACTATCTTAAAAAATTGTATAACTAAATTATTACTATATACTAAATTATTATCAGAAATGGCTTTGTTTCTTGCATCTTTACCCAACCTGCAATAATTTCAGTAGCTTGTGCGCCTCTCATACTTTCTTTAAGACAATTTACTGCTTCAGCAAGTTTTCCTTCAGCTAAATAACTCTCAACTTTATTGAAATCCAAGAGTAAATTATTCAATATAGAATTGATGCGGTGACAGAAAAGTGCATTTCAGGAATTGCTATGTTTTATAATTCCAGAAATTGCCTCATTAGATCAAAATTCTAATTGTTAAGTAATTCATATAAACTTATTATTATGGCGGCTTCACAAGATATGAACATTACTGAATGTAAAAAAAATAACCAATGGTTATTGATCAGTGATGGAAAGTAAAGAAATCAATTTAACTTATATTCATGCTATAAGCATCCACAGTGTATAACCTTTAGCAGATCTTTAAATAAAAAGTTTTACAAGGCCACAAAGTAATAAAAATTTGAAGAAGTTTAGCAATTTTGTATAGAGCAAGTAATCCAAAACTCCATGTATAACACAAACAAGAATACAACTTGCCTTTTGCTTTAACTGCAGTTGGGTGTTTGTACCCTTACTTCGTATTTCTTCAGGAAGGGATGCTACCACCAAATCAAAAACTAACTCTTTATCTACTACTCCAAGATAACATTGTAAAGACGTTATTTTTGTCTCAATTGGCAATCCTTTAGATAATGCATCTTCCAATGCAAGAGCTTTCTGCAAGAGTCATGCACAGTAAAGAAACTAATAAATAGGATTAGAAATATCAATAAAATACTAAACTAATATTCTATCATTAAGCTCCTCTATTGATGAAAGACATAAAATCAGAATAAAGAAACAGGTGAAAGAAAAAATATTACCAAAGCAAAATTTTGTGTAGCATGACTTTGGCGAGCTTCTTTAGATCGAGCATAAAATGCCATGCACAAGGCATTTATCTACAGAAATGGAAGGAAAAATACTTCTTAATCAAGCATGTTTCAAGTTTGGCTAAAATAAAGTCAATTGACCAAAAAATGAACAAGCAACATTCCTATGCTAAGAATGACAGCAAGTAGAAGAAATTCTATACCAAAAAATCTACTCTGTTAAACAAACTTTTTCTATGTTAAGAAACTCTCAGATGACTGAAAATACATTTGTCTATTAAGCGGAGTTCTAATTGGCTACAATTTGATAAAAATTGCAAGAAATAACTAAAGCCCTAATTGGACATTATTTTGTACACCATGAGTTATTTTCTTAGACTTTCGTGACAAAGCTAGTCTTTGTATACATTGCTCTAGAAATTTTTTATACTCATAAAACTATTCTGGCTATTTTATTCTTCTAGCAGCCACCTACCAAAAGTTTATATCCCTTTTCATAAATTAATTGAAATAAAGCTATGAATAATTTAACGTGGGTGTGTAAAAACCCATCCTTGATTTTAGTAGAAACCTCACATTAACATTAGCTTTAGCCATTTTTTCCATTTAGACTGCCTTCTCATTTGCTATGGTTGTATTTAAATCTTCCTTTGCTAATTCCTGAACTTGTTTCAATTTCAATTCTGCTTCAATTTCCTATAATTACCAAAGATTCATTTCATTTAACAAACATTATATAGTAATTGATAGCAGTAACAGACCTGCAGAGAAAGTGGGAAAACAGTCCTCGTAAAATCAACAAAAAACTAAATGTGCACCTTTTGTTGAAGTTCTATTTTTAGTTTCTCTTCCATATTTTCTTGAAATGACTTGATGGAAAGGGATGCTTTTGCTCTCTCTCTTTAGCTCCTAAAAAGTATTAGAATGAACAAAGAGAAAAGAAATAAAGTAATAACTTTATAGATTTGGATTCTGGTCATCTGAACAGAAACAGCCAGGGAAAGACATATAACATATATAAAAGAAATCATTAAACATTAGTATTGTAATAAAAATAAAGATAAATGATTGTGTAAAAAAATAGTAATTTTTATTAGACCGACTTAATATTTGGTATTATGTGAAACCAAATCATTACTCATGATTATGTATGATTATGACAAGTATATTATAAGTATTTGAATAATCAAAGTATTGTAATTTCTATGGATGTTGTTTGCACCCATATTTATTTGTATAGCCATATTATACACAAGGGATATAGAAACTTTCATAAGAGTGTAAGTACCACTATAAATTAGAGATAGGATTGATTAACATTAGAAATAGAATGTATTTACAAATATTAGACATATAAACATTTGAGAGACAAGATACAAGGATGAATGCATTGGTAAAGGGCTTTTTTGACTTCCAACCATTCCAAACTCTAAACTAGAAATAGATTTGTGGCTGGTCAAAATTTTACTTTTGTTGTTACACTTTTTAAACAAGTGGGACACTATTGTTTGTTAGACATGCATCTGTTTTGTTGAAATGAACCACGTTATGCTTGCCAAAAAGTGGCAGAATCAGTAGTGTGAAGCCAATGGCATAGACAAAGCTCTAAGGCATGTATTACTCTTAATAAGTGAGGAATATAAGAAATTTAATATTTTATAACTACCCCACACTTGATTGCTAAGTGATATTTTGGAAGTAGATTTTGCTACATCAGAAGTTGCTCATTTTAGGTGCTAAACTACTAGAAGTCATCCATATCTTTAAATTGTAGCTTTTTAATAAACCAGTACCTATTCAATTCATAAGTTGAATTTCTCCATTCAAATTGTAACTATCATGATTATGATAATACAATAAATAAAACCCTCATAAAACTGTCATTGGTATCCTGTATTTTCCACCCTATCTATCATTTCTTCACTAAAGGACTAGTCAAAAGGCATCTAGTAATTTACAGATAACCAATTCTCAGTTGATAATTTCCAGCCTAGATGTAAACGGGGGAATGTCAAACATAGAAATAAGAGAAAATTGGCAAAAACCCATGGACATTCATAAAGAGAAACAAGAGCTTCAAAAGAAAAGTTCTCATATGGAAGAAAATCCTTACTTAAACATTGTCCCCATTCATCGCCTTGTACTATTGGACAGTGTTAAAAAGTAAAGAGGCCATTTATTATTGAGAAAATATTAGCAATATTGTAGAAACCCTTTTTATGTATGAGTGATAACTGCTTTTTAGTCTATGCATATATCTAATAAAAAATCAAAAGTACAAGTCTGCAAGAGGAGAGTGCTTCAACACCTTACAACACAGAGTATTACGCTTAAGAAGAAGAAAAACTAGAGAAGAGAAACCGTAACAAAGAAGACAAACACTTAATTAGTACTGAGTGCGAAGTCTAACAAACCTTAAACATCACACATCCAATTGTAATGTGATCAAAACAAAAACGAATGATTAGATTATGTTAAACACAAAACTCGAATTAGAGTTCATAAGATTTTACGATGATAAAATAGAAGAGGAGTTAAGAGAAGACAGAGAACGATAATGACTTACTTGAGAACCATGGCTGCAGATTTGCAAGAATGAAAGGTTTAGAAGGGTTACACGATGTTGTTGAATAAGATGATTGTGTAAGAGTTTTTAGGGTTTGGTTTAATAAATGGTGGTTTAAAAATTTTATATGCTCCAATTGGTGTAGGAAGAAATATGGGCATTAAATTTATAAATTATAAATAATTATATACTATAAATTATAAATAATTATAAATTATCAATATTATAAATTATAAATTATTATAAATTATAAATTATACATTATTATAAATCACAAATTATTATAAATTATAAATTAAAAGATTATAAATTAGTATTATCAATTATAAATTAGTATTATTAGTATTATAAATTATAAGTTATAAGTTATAAATTAAAAATTATAAATTCTAAATTATCAATTCTAAATTATCAATTATAAATTATAAATTTATAAAATCAATATTTAAACTTTATAATTTTTCATTTTTTTTAATTTTTACTTTTTAATTTTTAGTTTTAATTTTTCTTTTTATTATTAAATTTTAATTTTTAGTTTTTAATTTTTTATTTTTAATTTTCAAATTTTAATTTGATATTTTATTTTTAATTTGTTATTTATTTTTAGTTTTAATTTTTATTTTAATTTAAATTTTCAACATTTAATTTAAATTTGAATTATTTATTTTAATTTCTATATTTTAATTTTAGTTTTTACTTTTATTTTTTCATTTAATTTTAATTTATAGTTTTAGTACTTAATTTATTTTATTAATTATTTTTAATTTTAAATTTATAATTTATCCCTAGGAATTTATTAAAAATTAAATTTAAAATTATTATTAAATATATATAAATTAAATTTATAATTTTAATTTTTAGATTTTATTTTTAAAAATTTATGTTTTTCGCAGGAAAAGTCACGGGTAACCCCTGCGGATATAAAGACCCCAGGTAATTCCTGCGAATATGAAAATCACTGGTAATTCTTGCTCACTGAAGCAGCAGATAATTCCTGCGTATGTTAAAATTTGCAAGAAATTACCTGCGAAAATATTTCTGCAGGAAAATTCGTAGGAATTTCTTGTGGATTTTAAAATTGGCAGGAATATTTTCTACTACTTATTTTTCACATGAAAATCTGCAAGAATTTCCTGTGAATTATTTTTCGCAAGAAAAACAACAAAAAATCAACATTATTCTAGTAATGCTAATCATAATCCTTATCATCATTGTTTTAATTATTTCTTGTTGATATATTTGAAGCCAAAAACAATAAGCTCAAGAGAAATAGAATGTTTCATTGCATACTCAACAAATATTTTTTTTATAAGATCATGCAATTTTTTACCATCTCGTTACGTTTATCAACACCATGTTTGCTTAAAGCAGAATTGAATATACTCAAATTTAAAATGTTGATCCAGAAATGCAGATAATTAATATCACCACTTTCTCAATACCTTTTAAATTTCAATTGCATATTAGTTGTCATCTTTTGTATGACTAAATCCTTATTGTGTCTCCACTTATTCAATAATTTTTAAATATAACCAACATCTTAAAGAGGTTATTACTATCACATTTAATGAACCAAAAAAAGAAAGTGTTACTTCATAAAATGTCTTGAAAAAGGTAACAAAAAGATAGTCATGCTTCTAATCATTTGGTTTAAGACATCATCTTTCACTAGTAAGAAGATTAAGAACATATGCAATCTTAATATATTCAAAACGATAAAAAGCTTGCTCAAATTTTTCAAAAACTTCTAACATCAAATAAGTGGAATTCTACCTAGTTGGCACATCAAGACACATATTAATTAAGGACCTACGAAGTTGAGTAGTTGATGATGGAAAAAAAGGAGATGAATCTGCAAAGTTGAGTAGTTGACGATGGAGAATCAATTTCTTAAATGTTGAATGACCTTAAAGAAAGGAAGGAGAGTCAAAGAGGGAGAAGTGGAAGAGAAAAGGGAAGACTCACTCAAACATATCCCTAAAGTTGCCAAGAGAGTGAAGAATTACTTACTAATTAGAGACTTGAGGTTAAGGATTTAGTCTTTAGAAAAAGAAAAGAAAGATAGAGTGAAGGTGTGTCATTGCAGTGTACTTGCCTTAGTGCGTGAGTAAAAGTCTTGGGAGTTAGAAATTCAAGAAATTTTTTTAATTTAAAATAATAAATAATAATAATATAACATTATTATCGGGTTAGGTTAGGTTGGGTCTCATGTTCAACTCACTGAACTTGTCAACCAACCCAGAGTGAATTGAGTTTGATTAGGTTAGGTTGGATTTCACCCAATCTAAAAAAAACCAACCCATTCAAATTCAGTCATTAGATCACTCAATCTAATGAATACCCCTACTAAATATAGATTCTTTTAAATTATTTCATTATTTAATTTGAAAAATTTAGGAAATAATAAGGGGGTACACACCAAACCAAACAAAACAATATCATGACATAAAGATTCTAATAGATAAGATTTTTTATTTTTTTCATAGATTTTGCATGTGTATATTATGAAAAAAAATTATAAAATGGTGGGTGTTTCTTTAAATGTTAATTATGAGTTCACCAGATGTTTTAAATCATATCTTTGTTTCACCTTCAAATGCATAAGATGAATTTGAAACAACATAAAAATTTATCATGATTAAGTTTTATTTGTAAAAGAATGATTAGCTCACTTAATTATTAGACATGAAAACTATGTGGATGTGAACTTACTTCAAAATATACTTTTCTGTGTGATACTAAAAACAATATATAATTTGAAAGTGAAAAATGCTTCTATAGTAACCAAAATTCTAATATTTCTTTTGTAAAATTTTGGATGAGATTTTAGTCTACAATAGAGGTGTAAAGGCATAAAGAGTTACTTACTTCGTTATCTACCAATACTAAACATAGACGGTTGATTAAAGAAGCATGGAAGAGATGTTATGTATTACATTTCTAAAATAATAGGGTTATGCATTTAGGCTAGAATTTTTATAAAAGGATTTATGCATTAAATTTCTAGCATGAGGAGTTAAAAATAAGGAAGGAAAATATGAGAAGAACATAATACCTATAGTTGATAAAAATGAAGTTAGTAGTAAATCGCATGAAGTGAATTATAATTCTTCTAAACATTGGTTAATTTTTTGTGCACAATGTTTCAATCTCTAAGCATACCTTGTAGATGTAGGTGCAATTGATATATATAAAGGTATAACTAAGCATAAGTGTAAAGACTTGAGTTTGTGGACCTTACAAGCATGTGCAAATGCTAAATGTTTTTTTTCTTGTAAGGAAATATAATTTTAAAAAAAAATTAGACTTGAGTAATTATTCATTCCTAATTATACCATGTGTTGAATATTGACAACATTTTTGCTCGATAACTTGTCAAAAATCCCTCGCAAAGGTCATTTGTGGCGTATTAGCGAAGACTTTTGAGGGAAATTTCTCTCACACAATTTAGGTCCTTAAATAGTTGGAGACGTTATCTGTTGCTAGTCCGTAGCTTATCTATCAACTATTCCTTTACATTCCCTAAAAAAATCTTTGCAAAACACACAACCAAATGATTGGTAATTTTCTTGTGAAATTGCAATAATTTTGAAATATATTGTGTTGCAATTCTCTTTTAATTTTTGCCTTCTCAAATTTGTTGGGCTTCCGTCACCAATAAATTCATGACGAATTTGTCACTTTTACCTTACAATTATTTGCAACTATTGTGTCACTAATTCTTCACTACTACGATCTTACAATTTTGTCGTTGTTTTCTCGCAATATGTTCTTTGTAAATTTGACAATTTTTTTTGTCATTATTTATTAGAAATATTCTCTTGCAATTATATTGTTATTTCTTTTCAATATTTCTTAATCAATTTTTATCATTATTCCTTCACAATATTTATAAGCAAATTTATTATTTTTTGTTCATTGTTTCTTGACAACTACTCTTTGACATTTTCTTGTCGTTATTTCATTTTTTTATTTATCTAAAATACTAAATATATTTTTTGTTACAAATATAACAATTTAATTTAAATATTATATGGTTCGAGATACTTAAATTTATAAATTTTTAGATGATTGAAAATAACAATTAGGAAAACTATGTAAACACTGTATTTAATAAAATGAAAACGAATAAGTAGATCTCATATTAATCACAACTTTTCAAGTTTATGCAAAATAATAAATAAAAGGAACAAGATAATGTATCAATCATAACACATAGCACAAATAATTAAAACGAATAAGAATCTGAATGAGTACAAAGAATAAGGATTAAATATTTACCAATAACAACAAATGAGTACTTGAAAGAAGAAAATATAGTAATATCTTAAAAATCAACACCCTTATCTTCTTGCAATTTCAACCTTATCGTCCTGCAATTCCATATTCAAAAACAAAATAATTTTAATTTAATAGTAGCATAACAGACATTTGGGAGTGATGAAAAAAAAAAAAAAACTTTGGAAGTGAAAAATGAGTAGGGAGATACCTCTCTCCATGTTGAATTGAATTTTGATTTGAACCAAAATCAACTAAGACAAAGAGAGAGATGCAATGTAAATGAGGTTAAGGAGAATGAGGGAGCAGAAAATGAGGTAAGAAAAGAGAGAATCTGGGGTAAAATGAAAATTTTTAAAAAAATATAATAATAGGTGTGAACTTAAATAGTTAGCAGTGCTAATTCAAAATCTTAAAAAAGATAGTGTAAATGTGTTACAGACCTAACATTGGGCCAAAGATTCAAGCCTAAGTGAAACCAAAAAGAGTTACCAAACTACTAGGGTGGCGAAAGGATTTTATCTGACTTGGTGTTTCTTTTAGTATTGTCTTTTGTATCTTTTATGGTTTAAAAGCCTATATCATACAAGGCTTGTTTGTACTAGGTCTCCTCTTTTTACCTAGTATATATTTCCTATACAAGGAATTATTAGGGTTATGAAAAATCAAAGTACCTTTTCTTTTTCCTTGTTGTCTTTATTTTATGGTTTACTTTGAGTGTTTTTCTTCTTGGCATTATACAGTAGCTACATCTTAACAAAATGCAACAATGAAATACAACTCATCACCTTTAAATATTTGAGAAGAATATCACCATTACAACCAACTCACATTAGTTGATAAGTGATATTCCACCTAGTCATACAAATTAGCTATCGATCCCTCAAGTTGATCCACTATTCCACCTTGACTATGTCGATGACTATTTGAATTTAATAACTATATCCATGGTTTCTCTCGAACCGACTGACTTCCTCATCTTAATTAGTTACTTCACGCTTTGTTATCGCTTGTGGCTAGGGGACTATGTATCCTTGGTCCTCCCCGAGCCTATAGACCTGCTCATCCAACCCCATTCCCCCATCATTGACCGACCATATGAAGATAATCCTCCACTGTAAGCATCACTCTCGCATCTTATCTTCTTGTAACCATTGCCTCCTTGCACCTCCACACACTTTATTTGTATCAACGATATATCTAAAATCCAACTGTCTAATCATATTTATTTATGCGTATCTCAGGCTTCCCAGAATACTCACTCCTTGCAAATACCTATAAATAAGTCCTCTTACTCCCTCAAAGAGACAACAAATTCATATTTCCTAAACTTGATACTCTTATTCTAGGTATACTTTCACCAAGGTCTACTTGGATCCGAGAACAATAACATTGCTTCAACTTATTATTAAACGAAAAATTAAAGTTTTAATTTTAGCTCATTGGATAAAAAATAAAAGAGAGGGATTTTCGCAGTTCAAGGATTAGCAAAATGGATGAATTAATTGTTTGTTTCTTATAACAAAAAGGAAAGAGAATAATAATAATATTATTAAAGTTTAATTAATATACATGGACAATATAAAAGATTTTATAGTGACGTTGACTCATGAACTTTAATGTGTAAGCTTTTTTATTTACCAATTAATATTTTAAAAGTCATAAAAACAAATATGTGTGATTCAACATTAATATAAGATTTTTTAACAATAGTAGCACATACTAATTAAACTCTTATTATTATACTATAATATTATCTAAAGCTATAAACAAACTAAATAAGTAGGGCAATTTATTTTAATTAGAATTTGGATCCTCTCCAATAATACTCTCTCTCCAGCTTTTAGAACAAAGTCTTGAACCTTTAGATGTATATTACGGCTTATACTAAAATAACTAGTAAACAATGCATTCATAATTATATGTATATTTAACTTCTTCACTTTTGTGTTGTCATCACAGTTAATCATAATATTTTTATTAATTTTTTTAAAAGTTTAACATATTTAAAAAATTAATTTATAGAATATATGTGAAAATCAAAAAATTAAATGCATATTAAAATAATATATTTTTGAATTTATATTTCAATATTATTTTAGATAAATTATTATAAAATAATTTAAATTTAACTATAAAATTTTAAAATTATCTTTTAACCGTTATATTCATAAAATTTATGTTTGTAATTATTTTACATAATTCATAAAAAACATTTTAAAACAACCAATTAGAAAAGTAAGTAAAATTGAGCATAAGTATTTATATAAATATGGTACTAAGAGGATTGTTTATTTCTAATTATTAACTTTTTATTTATTAATAAAAATATACAGTATATAATTAATCATAACAATATTGTTAAATATATAATTTTTTTTTTATTTTTAAATATATGTTGTGAGTTAAATTTTAAATCTATTAATATATATTAAATTTTGTAATAGTTAATTTTTAATCAATAACATAATTTGAATATTGGAATATCATACATTTATTAAATATATGAAAAATTTAAATAAAATAATTATTTTTTATAAAATATTACATGAGATTAAGAATATTTACCGTGCAGTTTCGTTTAATTATTACACAATTTAATATATGTTAATAGACTTAAAATTTTAACTTATAACACATATTAAAATAAAAAATTACATATATATATATATATATATATTTTTAATGATATATTACAATATGATTAACTATACAGTGTACTATATACTTTATTAATAAATACAAATTAATAATAAGAAAAAAAAAAGTTTAATTAGTATATACTGTCAGTGAAAATATTTTTGTACGTTCAATCACAACCTTTCATTCATGGTATACACTAGTGAAAATATGATTAAAAGTTATGATTGACTGTTGGTTCAAAAAATCTTTTACACTGACAGTGTATACCAATTAAGCTTATAAAAAAATCCTCTTATTCTCATATTTATATAAATATTAATGCTCAAGTTTACTTAATTTTTTAATTGGATTATTTTAAAATACTTTTATAAATTATGGATAATAATTACAAACAGTAAATCAATAATAATTAAAATATATTTTTTAAAATTATATAGTTAAATTTAAATTATTTTCTAATATTTTATCTAAAATTCATATTGAAAATATAAATTAAAAAACATATTATGTTAATATAGATTAATATTTAATTTTATTATTTTTACATATATTTCATAAATTAATTTTTTGAATATATAAATTTTTTAAGTAAAATAATTAATAAAAATATTTTGATTAATCAGGATGACAATATAAAAAAATAGTGATAAATATATTATTTATTATTTATTTTATTATCAGTTATAAAATATATTTAATAAGTCAAAACTTTACTGTAAAAATCAGAAAGAGATTCAACAAAGATGGATCCAAATCCATTTTAATTACAATAATTTGATATTATAAATCTAGCTTGACCTTTACAGGTGGGGTTTGATGACCTCATGAGGATGAGTAATGAATTGAGAGGAATCAATACACAGTTTGGAATTTTGTCATCCTTGGATGCTAAGTTGTTGACCTTTACCTTTTAACAAAGACCATATGGCTACTATCACTCAAACCCACTTATATGACCTTTTTCTTTTTCTCTTCTCTTGGAAAAATCAACATATATTCACTTTTAACTCATAATTTCTACAAAAATTATATTATTTTTAGGTTTAAATGTGTATTTATTATTTAATGTTTTAAATTTTAATATCTTTTAGATAAAATACGATCCAGGTCCTAGAAATAATGGTATTTTTTAGTCTTTTGATTTTAAGATATACTATTTTTAAATCTCAAAATGCTATTTAATTCTATTTTAAAACCACTTAAAGAATTGAAAGATGTATATTTTAAAATTAAAAAACAAAAAATAAACATAAAATTTTTTGAGAGCATATTTAACATTTTAAAAGCTTTTCAGACACCTAAAACTTATTTTGATTTTTAAATTATAGATTATTTTTAATATGTCGTTTTTAATCATCTATAATCAAACATGTAACAAGATATTTGTAATTTCAACTACTTTTTTATCACTATAATTTAATTTTATTATATTTTAAAGAATGACTTTTTAGCATTAAAAATTGTAGGAATCAAGTTAATATCATAATTCAAAACACAGGTAGTTATTTTGACTTAAAAATAAGTTATTATTCTATAGAAAAGATCCATACATAGACAGTTATGATGTAAAAAAGTTAAATAACTCATAACTGATTCTAAAAAAAACTACAGAAAAAGAAAATCTTTAAAAATATTTCTTTTTTTAAAAAAATTATTTTTTATATTCTAACCAAACGAAAATTTATTTATAATTATATATAAGAATCTCTAAAATAAAAACAATTTTTTAAATAATTTTAAAAATATTTTTTTAAGCACAAATATACTACTAACCTAAAAGTAACATTTTGAAAACAATTTCATTTCGGAAGACTCAACAGGGTGTATTTAAAAGACTATTTTTAAGTAACAAATCTTGTGGATTTTAAAACCTCTTTACACATTTTAAAAATTGCATTGACGTTCTCACAAATAAATTTGTTTCTTCTTTTCTAATTTGAACAAAAAAATCATTGGAATTTGGGCTTTTTAAAAGCATTGGAAAAGAATACATCATGTAAAAAAGCAACTGACGTATCACTACATAGAGACAAAGGGCCGGTCTTTGTTTTAGTGGTTTCGAGACAAAATTAGAGTAAAGTTTTTTTTATATATATAACTTTTTAAAAAGTAAATGTGTATTGTTTAAAAAATAAACGTTTAATTTTGTTAAAATTATAAAATTTTTTTACATTAAATAATAAATAATATAATTTAATAAATTTTAAAAAATATTTTTTTTATTTAATGATTATATGATATTGTTTATTAATCGACTTACATTTTTCTAAAAAACAAATATTATGCACATTTGTATATAAGACCATCTAACTTCTAACATTAAAAAAATATACATATAATATGTATATGTGATTTTTAGTAATAATTTTGTTTTTTCTAAGTATTCAACTTTATTTTTCTTTTTATTTGATTTTTTTTATATTCTTTTCTATTACTTTTCATATTTATCTCTTTATCATTTTTTCCACTTCTCTTTCCAAACAAGATGGATATATGTCAAAAAAATATAAAACCATAATTTTCACAATTTTTAAATTATTTTTATTTTTATTAAATGGTTTTTAACAAAAATTAAACAGTTATTTCATCATTCGAAGTTAAGAATATATTGTTTTTATTATTATTGATTAAAAATTTATTCTAACAAAATTTGAGGGTCAATTTTGCTTTTATAATTTAAAACAATGTATCTACTATGTATATAAAAAATATTATATCAATAGAATAGAATTGCTATAATAAAATTTAAAAGTTAAATTTCTTTTCTCTTGTAATAATGTTCCAATCTTGTATCTTTTGTTTAATTTATATAATTTTGTTTTTTTTATACATGAATAATCATTGTGATTTTTAGTTCTTAGGTAAATTTATTATATTAGCTTAAAATAATTTAATTTAATTTAATTTAATTTTTATATTTGGACACCTAAAGAAAATATTATAATTTCAATTTTATCTTTATCATAAAAAGTATATGATCATTTTATTTAAATTTTACAATTTATTATTTATTAATATATTAACTTTCAATTTTAAGCTATTGATAATTTTAGCTTTGTTTTTATTTTAATCATAGTATTGGTCTAGATTAATGATCACTTTTAACAATCACAGATCTTCATTAGGAACCTTTAACACATCCAAAATGGTGTTTTTCATCCATATGTGGTTTGTTCCATCTCAAAGTGACATGGTTAAGGAACATGAACAGTTAAGACTAGTATCGATTAGTAGTTTTGTTTTGTGTATTTTATCTTGTTAAAAATCTAACATTTCAAAAGTTATTAAACATAATTTCTAAATGGAACACATTATGAAAAAACACTAACCTCAACAAAATTACATTTTATAATCCAAATAATGTCATATTTGAATTTAGATAAAAACAATAATAATTTTAATAATCTATAAAAATAATATAAAATCATATAAAATTTTATTTATACAAATAATATATAACTTTTAAAATTTTAGAGTCCTTTCACTCAAGGTCTATGAAGAGATGATCCTTGGCAAATAGTCAACCCTTGTGGATACACAAACTCTAAGGCATTGTAAAACATACTTTCCATTAGCTTATTATATGCGGTTCTCACTATGTATGAATTGGTTATGCTAAAGAGCAGTGATACATATACACCCAATAGTGCATCCCCCTATTATACACCTATGATTCGATGCTAACGTGGAAAAAATTATATTTTATTATTTTTCAAAAATTGTAAATGAGACTAGCACACTTTCCTTTCTCGTTTGCTCGGTGCTTCTTCTAGCTTCTCTTGGTTTTCTTCCATCTTCTCTAGGTTTTCTCTTCTAGCAAACTTCCCCTTTCTCGTTTTCTCTTCTCTTGATTTTCTCGCTTCCTTCTTGCCTCACACCTTCTCTTCTCTCACACCAATGTGGGGTAGTTCATTCTCTTCCTAGTTCATGGTTATTGGTTGAAGATCTTGATCATTCTCCTTAACCACTCAATTAGTAAGATTTTTTGTGCTTATTAGAATCAAAGATTTCTTTTTTTTACCTCTCACAAAGGGGAAGTTTCTTTTCTTTCTCATTTTTTCTCCCTATATTGTGCCTTTTTAGTTTTTTCACTTTTTATGTTAAATGTGAATGATAAAGTATGTTAAGTGCTTGATGAAATTTCCTTTTGTGAATGAAAGTAATGGTATTTGAATATTGTTGTGATTCAATATTGTTTTAGCTTTTCAAGTTTGCATGCTAAACATGAAAAATAAAGTAGGTGAGGTGCTTGATGAAATGTCCCACTTATGAAAAATTTCCTAGTTGTTGAAATTTCTTGTGTATAAAAGTCTTCACTAGCGCATTTTTTATACTATTTCCTTTTTAGTGTGGTGAAGAAATCACTTATTGTATTTTGCATTTGGTGATGTTGCCTATAACCAATAAAAACTGACCTCTTATACTTTGGCTAATAATTGTTATATCATTGTCAAATCTCCTTTCTTTGAGTGATTGGTATTTGTGTCAAATCCACATTCTAGTGGACAAAATGTTGTTTGGTCGCACAAATTCTAGTGGATTTCCACCATCATTAGAAGTATTGTAAGTATGTAATATTTATGTTATTGTTTGATATTCTTTTTTTTTCATTAATATGTTAAATGTAAATATGAAATATATGAATGTTATATGTTTGATATAATGCCTAAAAGAAATTTTCTTTTTTCATTAGTTTAATTTGGGAACACTCATTCAACTAATTAGCAATATTGAAAGAATACTTTGATAAGTAATCCTATATAAACTTAATAACCACTTAAAGGTTTCGTTTATTTTTGGTTGAATTCTTTCTTATTTTTGTTTAAATCTGGCTTAAACTTGAGATGAAACATTGTGGTTTTGTGTCGCAAAGGGGTTGACCAACCAGAAAAAAAAGTATTTAATATCATTTTTACAAGACATAATACATCGGTTAAATTTTCATGTTGTTGTATCCTTCGTAGTTGCATATTTGTCCATACAACATAAATTTTTGAAACTGCTGTGAGAAGTTAAAATCAACAACAATTATAGGCTAATCGCTATTAAAAAATTGAAACATACAACAATTTATATATATAAACAGCGGTTATGAACACAACTATTGCTGAATGCAAAAATAATTGTGATAGCACTATCATGCAAAAAATAAAATTTGAACAAGACATGCATATAGTTCAAATAACAAATAGATTATAGATAGTTAGATACAATCATTTTCCCACATACTAATAAATTTATATATTTATTTATTTTAAGTATCATGACTTTACATTTTAAAAAAATTCATAGATAAATAGTGAATGGAAAAAATACCGTGTCAAGAGAATCAGTTCCAAATGGAGCAAATTTAGACTCTCCAGTAACAGTTCAACCATGTGACAGTGTCAATTGCTTATTGACTATGTGGTTTTGCATGTATGATAAAAAAAATTTGTTGGTTATATCATCTTCCATGTTATAAAAGTTCACGCCCCCAAAATTGGCAAAAACATTTTTATTATGGATAATATAATTCTAGGCACATAATAAAAAACTAAGAGCATAAAGCAACATAGATAGTTCAATATAACATATTTTGTGATAACTAACATCATAGTAGCATTATCTATCATGAGGATAGTTCAGTACAATATCAAATTTCAATAGCAGAAGCTAATGATGAAATATGAATTCTCCAGAATTCAAAACTTGTTTATGCATTAATAATATTAAACTAAAGATAGAGACAATAGGGTCAATTAAGCCAAATGATGTCATTGCTGAGGCAAAGGCAAAACATGGGTTTTGGGTTGTAAATATTACCACACATCTGAATTGAAACCTACCTCCTCTAGGTTGCAATGTAAGGGATGGAAAATTTCTCCCCTTAATTGAAAGGAAAGCTAAACTTTAGTTGGAAATTCTCGTACCTAGTACTGTGGTTATATCTGACAAGAATAGAATAAGTCCAAGCAAACTAATATAATAAAGAATATCTACATAATATTAACCAAGTTTAGTTTTTAGTCATTCAGCAAAAAGTAATGAAGTTAGTCATAAACTAATTATGTCGCTGAAGAAATCTCACAAAAATGGAGAGAACAAGAACACTCTCTCTAAAAGAAGAAGGTAGTCTGAAAAGTAGAGAAGAAATTTATCTTTCAATTAAAATGAGTGTTAAAAACTACATGAAGGAGGGAATGCTCTATATATAGAGCAAGTTATGAATCATGGCTTAAAACTCCTAAGTGAACCTCCATTTGCACTTGTCCTAGGAGAGAAGTTTCTTTAATAAGATCCCCCTTTGGAGTCAAGGAATGATCTTCTTGAAGACCCTATTCCCTTTGATTTTGGACCAAGTTTTGAGATTAAGAGTTTTGTTTGAACCTTAAAGAAGTAGGCTCAAGTTCAAACTTGGTGAAGTGTCAAGTAGGACTTTACATTCACCTTTTTCCAAGAGAGAAGCTTCTTGAGTAAGCTCCTCTTTGGAGTCCAAAGAGAAACCTTTAAGCTTGATTTATCTCTCAACCTTTTCCAAGTATTGGACTTAAGGTACTTGTTTCTCAAAATATTTTTATACAAGTCCAACACATGTTAAAGTGTTTGAATAAGAATTATTTTCAACAGAAGTTTGAGATTGTAAGTCATTATGCTCAAAATATTTTTGCACAATCTCAAACTCATCTTGTGGATTGAGGGATTGGCTAGAAGATTGTCATAAGCTGGAGTTTAAAATCAGGTCTTGGCTAGGGACAATCTTCTTTCCAATATACTTTCCTTTATTTTTAGATTTTTCTAGGGTGTGTGTGTGCTCTCTATTTCATCTCTCCTTTTCACCCGTTTTCTTTTCTGTTTCTGTTTCCCTCTTGAGTTTTCTTTTTCTCTTTCTTCTCTTTTCCATTCTTCCTCTCTTTTTTTACAATATTCATTTATTCTTTTCTTCTCACTTTCTCAATATTCTTCTCGTTTTGGCCAATACTCCTTTCTCTCTCTTTCTTTCCTCTCATTTTCTTCTTTTTCTATTCTGTCTTGTCTTTCCTTTTTTTTTCTCTTTCACTTTTCTCTTCTCTTCTCTTTTCTTTTTCCTCTCTCTCTTTTCTTTTTATTCTCTCTTCTCTAGATTTCTCTTTCATTTCTCTTTCTTTTTCCCTACATTCTTTTCTTTATTTTTATATTCTCTTATAAGGGTAGGAAAAAGAAGTGTAAAATAAGGAAGAACTTGGGTCATGGTATCCACTAAGGAAAGGTTTGTTCTTAGAGTTTAACTCACTCATCTCACCTTTTGTTTTTGGCTTTTCGCTAAAGATGTATAGCCTTTGAAACTCAAACACAACCTAGAAATGGATAAGCATACACAAACTATCCAAAACAATTTCCTACAAGTGTGAGAGTCTTTGGAACTCCACACACACTACTAAAAATGCCAAAAATAACAAAGGTAAAGCTAGAACAAGAACTAAAAGTGGTAAGAGTCTAACGTGCTCCTCAAGATGTGAAAGGTGGTGTACTACTTCCTCCTTCACACCTTAATTAGTGAGAGACTAAGCTAAATACTTAAGAATAATGTCATTTTACAAACCAAGGAAAAGAAAATACAACTAAGAATTAACAATTAAGGACTAAAACTAAAAAAATTCTTCAAGGCTCTCTCAAGCAATCTCTCAAAAGGTGTTTCACTCTTTGTACATGCTCCTCCTTTTGTTCAAGTCCTTTAGCTATTTCAACTCTTCCTTAAGAGGCTACCCTTGTTGAAGGCTTCCTTACTCAAGGCTTACCTACACAAAAGTGGCACCGGCACCAACCAAGGCAAGAACCAAAAATAGGACAAGCAAAAGTAAAGCAAGAAAAGCACAAGTTTAAAATGGACACTATCCAAATGAAAAGATTAAATGGAGACAAGATAAAAATAGATTCAAGAAGACAAACTAAAAATAAAGCTTGAAAGAATGCTAAGAACTCAAAGGAAAAACCTAGAATGGTTCTAGATGAGAATAAGGACTAGAAAGCAAAATGACTCAAACAATTTTCAAAAAATGCACCACTTAAAGTAGTGATGGCCAAATGCTATAGGTGACAATCTCAAGCAATTTCAAGCAATTTAGAGGTCCTCTTTTGCTTAAATGAATTTTCTATTAGGTACACCAATTTGTCTATTTTTTTTACTTCTTTTATCACTTTGTTTTCTTTTTTTTCAAATTTTATTTTCACTTTTTTTTTTTAATTCTTTGGTTGCACCGAATTTCAGATTTGGATGACAAATTTTATGAGGATCTTAATGATGCTAAACGCTTGAAAAGATTCAGCAAGCAAAGCCACAAAATTTTAAAGCAAAAATGCAATCTACAAAAATTTTAAGCAACTAAAAAGTGCACTAAAATTGGGTAAGGTTGTGTTTAGAGCTCTTGTTTGAACAAGTTAAAGCTCCTAAGTCACACCAAAAACACCAACAAAGTGCAGCAAATTTCTCCTCAAATTAGTACACAAAAGAGCTACTACAAATTTTAAGTAAGACTAAAACTTAAAGAAGAAATTGAACTACAATTTTTTTGATAGATTTTGTAAGAGAAATATGCTTGAACTAAAAGCATAGGAGACTTCTAAAGAGACCTAGACAAGAGAGATCAAACTCTCTTAGAAGCTCAATTCCAAGAAGCAACCTCACACTTTTTCTAGACTCAAAACAACAAAAAAAAATTTAGTAAAACCTAAGGAAATTGATATGAAAAAATTAAAGACTAAACAAAATCTAAATGATAAATACTTTGAGATTTTAAAACTGAAAATAAATCCTAAAATAAGAAACAGAAAAATGCACAAAAAACAACCAATGAAATGCAAAAATGAAGCCAAAATACCTGAAGCAAAGAAACAAAACGAAGCCAAACCCACACCACAAAGGTGTGGGTTCACTGTTTGGTGTTTCTTAGGAACTTCATTATGCACAAAATGACTGAAAACAAAACATTGATGCTGGAAATGAGTCTTAAACACTCAAAGTCTCTTTGTGAATCTCGTCCATTTTTTTTTCATTTTCTAGGTATAAGTTGCCCACTTCCGCCCCTAGTATGTGAGCACACATTGCAACCTCTCTAACATGAAGATGGAAGAATCGAAATTTTCCTCAACACCCACCCTTTCCAACATGGTCACATCCCATTTCAACACACTCTCATGCTTGAAATAGTTTGAACCAGTCGTGCCCATACTCCAAAAAGATTGGAGGTTGTTGGAGGTGGAGACATGATCTAGGCACTTATGATGCTCGATATCCTTGTGAGTATGGGAGTGTTGTTACACAATCTTCTGCCTATGGGATTGGGCGATCATTTCTCAAAGTTGAGGGGGAAAATATCACTAGTTGAACCCCTATCTAAACTCCTAACCAAAGTGTTGGTGGCACTAGACTCCTTAACAACAGGATAGTTTATCGATAAGGTGGTAACCTCTGTCTACCCAACCGTAATCACTTTCTCTTTGACGACCTCCTAGGTTGGGGAGCAAGCTCAAACGACCTCTGTCTACATTATATATTCTCATTGGCTTGAACGTTAGAGTCCTATTTGCAGGTATTCCCGATGATGCTCTATATCATGGATTTCCTTGAGAATTCACCCTACATTCTCCGTTATGTACAATTTCATTGCAACCCTTCATGTATAGTAAGTAATTAAGTTTGTTGACTTTATCTATCACTACTTTAAAAGTCATATAACTAGTGGTTGTAATTAAATGACATTGTAAAATTCTTTACACCAGTGATGCATAAACCTTAAACTCTTGTTTATAAATTATTTTTATAAAAAGGAAACTTTTTATGTTTGGGTTAATTATACAAAGCTTTTTTAAATTTATTAGTTTTCACTTTCTCATAAAACAACTTCTATATCAACTTATATTAAGAAATTACTCCAAGTATCTTATCAAAATAATTTTTTTTTAAATTTTTTTTAGCTTTTAATTTTTATAAAAAATTTAACGAAACATAAAAAATGCAATAAATAATTATTATGTTAAAACAAGTGTTTTTTTCTCATAAAACATTTAAACAAACTCACCTATTATCTGCTTTAAAAATTGCTTTAATTTCTTTTATTAATGTGATCAATTTTAATAATTTAAAGTGAAATGCAACATAGTCTCAACACACTTTAAATAAACTCTATATGATTGACTAAAATTCATTCAAAAACACAAATTTTTGTAAGCATTATTGGCCATTAAATAATAATCTCTCCTAATTTTATAATTTTCAATATATTTCAATTAATTATAGAATGTGTTAGAAGAACTGTGTTAGAAAGTTTATTTCTCATACTCCTCTAATTTTAAACTACAAATGTCTTATTTTAAATATAAAAAGAAAAATACTTAACATCGTCGGTGTAAGAAACATTATTGTGACATTCAATCATAATCTTTATAAATTAATATTTTAAAAGTTATATAAATAATATTGTAATTCAATACTAATATAAAGCTTTTTTGTCCTGTGAATATATAAAACTCAGAATACAAAATCAAATTTTGCAGGCGAAAAACTATTAAAAATTGTGAATCTTTTATTCCTTATTTGAAACCACACCATACAGAATGACTAAAAATTACGGTTTGCAAACAATTTCAATTCGGAAGACTGAACAGGATGTAATTAAAAGACTATTTTTACGTAACAAATCTTGTGGATTTTAAAAAAATTTTATAAGATTTTAAAAATTTAATTGATTGTTCTCCCAAATAAATTTGTTTATTATTTTCTATTTGTGCACAAAGAATCATTGGAATTTGGGCTTTTAAAAGCATTAGAAAAGAACCCATCATATAAAAAAGCAACTCACATATGTAGAATCTAGGATTGCATGAGGATTAAAACTTTTCTAATAACGTTACATTCTAAAACTTTGTTGAATACTCAATGAGAAAGTAAACCCTAAGGTGTTGAAGTAAGTCCTTCAGGAAAGACGATTATTAGGTGGCAAAATTATCAAGTTCGTTCGGCCAAGCGTGTCAACCTGTAGGAGCAAACTGATCCGTCTATTTGCCACTTAAATATAATATATTAAATTATTAATAATAATTTATATTAATTATATTATAAATATAAAATATAATTAATCAATAAAAGTTAAAAATATAAGAATTAATATATTAAACAATCAAATTTTAGGATTATTATTTTACTTTATAATTTTATAAATTAATCAAATTATATTAAAATTTAATTTAATTTAAAAATAAAAATTAAAAAATAGAAAGTCTAAGAAAAAAGAATTGAGTGATACTGAGTTAAAACTTAAAAACTTAAAATCAGCAAAGTGCCAAGGCAATATGACAATGAGGTAAGTTGACGAAGTGGATAAAAAATTAAAAATCAAATTGACTCTAGTATTTAAGTAACTAAAATCAAAACACAAAGTGTTGCTATTGGTATTATGAAAGTGTGAAACGTTACGCACTTCCGCTTTGAATAGTTGAACTCTTTGTATTTGATTTGTTAAAAAACGCAAAATATTGCTATTGATTAAAATATTTAGAAATTTGGTATTATATATTTATATGTTTTATTTTATTATATTATTTAATCTACCAGTTTGATTAAGATATTTTTATTTTAATTTTTGAATCAAACAAAAATAATTTTGAATTTAGGAAGAAATAAAAAATTAAAAATGAAACTAAAATATTTAGACACAATTGACAAGTTAACCCGCCAACCTAATGTACAAGTAAATGACCCTAGCAGTTTAACCCATTTTTAGTATTTTCTTTTTTACAAGCAAAAGTATATTATATTTTAGAATATAAAAAACAATTGAAACAAAATGTTTCAACTGATGTACAATATTGACGGGAGTTTCCTACTGTACTCCACATGACCTATATATCTATTTCATATTCATCAGACATAATCTAGGGTGCGAGCACTAATCAGAAAATACACACCCTGCATTAAAACCAAAAGAGTACCGCAACCATTTCCATGAGAGAACCTTTATCGACATTAATATATCAAGAGATTCTATCGCGGTCCTTTGAAAGATAATAGCATTCCTGGACAACCATAGGCACCAACATACGGCAATCCAAAACACATACCTGCATTTCTTTTTCCGCTTTCCCACCACCCATCCTGAGGATACAAGAAATAGCTGGTTCAAGTTTCCCGGGAGTGGTATCTGCACCCCTACCCAACTGATAACTCTATACCACAACCTTTGTGCGTGTGGACATTGCAAGAAAAGATGGTTTTTGGTCTCTTGCCCAGAATTACAAAACACACATACCGGATTGAGCACAGAGGTATGAATTCCTCTCCTTAGCAGGTTATCAATAGTGGGCAGTCTATTCCTTAGCAGTCGCCAAGCAAACACCAATACCTTAGATGGTAGCTTTTCCTCCCACAAGCAACCCAATTGCTTGGTTTCTACACCATGCATTCCTAAATCAAGTCTTCCTTCATTCAACACCTTATACCCTGCCGCCACCGAGTAACTCCCCCCGACCGCTAAATTCCACCCCCATTCATCTGGAGACCGATCCATCAAAGCCATCTCCCTTAACTCATTCTGTAACACATGAAGCAGCTGCTCCTCCCACACAAACAACTCCCTCCGCCAGACCCATCTCCATGGTGACATAGGATCTCCTAGCTGACATTTATCTGCGATAGTAATAAACTTATCCTCTGCTAGGGCGTACAATCTGGGAAAAAGTACACAGAATGCCACATCACCAATCCACCTCTGTTCCCAAAATAGCGTAGCCACTCCCGACCTTACTATCCTGGATACTCTAGATTGAAACCATGCAGTTAATACCGCTTTTGGTCCGTCAATGACCCATATGTCTTTCCACCACTGGGAAGTGTGAGCAAAAGATGTCGGCCTATCCATATATCTATGTTCCTCCCCGTACCTACTCCTCATTAGCGGACCCCAAATCGCCGTATCATCTGATAATATTCTCCACCTCCATTTTGCCAGCAGACTCAAATTAAATTTCTCCAGACACTTCACCCCTAGACCTCTTTCTTCTTTTGGCCGGCATACTTTTTCCCAACTTAACCATGCAATTTTTGCCTGCCTCTCGTTACCGCCCCATAAGACAGCCCGCTGCAGCCGCTTCAAAGACTTCAGGACTGACTTGGGAGCCTCGTAAAAGGAGAAAAAATACAATGGAAGAGAAGCTAGCACTGAATTCAGTAATACCAACCTCCCAGCCAAAGACACATTACTAACCTGCCAGCCTGACAGTCGCTTCTTGAACTGATCAATGACTGGCTTCCAAACTTGGTCCTTCTTAGGGTTGACTCCCACTGGTACCCCTAAGAATTTGAATGGCGGTGTGCCAATATTACAGTTGAAAATTTTACTAGCCGCCAGTGTGAAGGATTCGGTCGCATTTAAGCTATAAAAGCTACTCTTGCTGAAATTAACCTTTAGGCCTGACGTCATTTCAAAGCCCCGCAAAATTGCCTTTAAGTGCCACACAGTTTTCAAGTCTGCTTCACCCATCATAATGACATCATCCGCATACTGTAACAATGAATAACTCGCATTCTCTTCTACCTTTATTTCCATGTACAAACCTTTGTGTATGGTTGATCTGAACAAACCTGCTAACGCCTCCGCCACCATAAAAAATAGAAAAGGAGACAACAGATCTCCCTGCTTCAACCTCTCGCTGGCTTAAACTCTGATGTCGGACACCCATTTACAAGAATCGAAATATAGCTATTCCGAACTATTGCACTCATCCACAATCTCCATCTCCTCCCAAACCCCATCATGCCCAGTATATAATCAAGAAAATTCCAGTTCACCAAATCATAAGCCTTCTCAAAATCCACCTTGAACAAAAAGCACGATTTTCGCCTTCTTTTTGCCCAATCCAGAAGCTCATTTGCCACCACAACTCCATCGAGGATCGATCTTCCAGACAAGAAGGTCGTCTGGGTGGACGATATCAACCCGGTCAACACTTTTTTCAACCTTAATGACAATAGCTTCGAAATGATCTTTTGCACACTTGAAATTAGGGAGATGGGTCTGTGTTGGCTTAGCCCTGAAGGTGTGGCCACCTTTGGAATGATAGTAATGAAAGAAGAGCTTACCCCTTTCGGGAGTATACCGACTCATAGAACTCCTGTATTGCCTTCACCACATCTGACCCAATTACTCCCCAGCAGGATTTGTAAAAGCTCATTCCAAAACCATCAGGTCCTGGCCTTTTCCCTCCTTCACAAGCCCAGACTGCCGCATTGATTTCCTCCTCTAAGAAAGGCTCCTCCAAAAACTACTTCTGCTGGTCTGATAATTGTGAGAACGGGATTCCATCCATTGTAGGTCTACCCGACCATCTTTCCTGGAAATTTTCCAAAAAATGGTCTAATATTTTTTCTCTAATATCAGACACACTCTCCAGCCATCCTGCCTCTGACTGGACTGTCAAAATGGAATTTGCATGACATCTCGCCTTAAAACAATTATGAAAGTACCTGGAATTGTTATCTCCATTTAGAGCCCATCGTACCCTAGACTTCTGAAGCAGTGCATGCTCCATCACCCTAGCCTTGCCCCAATATTCTGCCATGAGGTCATGCCTCGATCTACTAATCACCTGGGACCCTCCCACTAACTGTTGATCAACCACTAACCCATCTTTAGTATCACAGATCAAAACCGATATTTATATGACAGATCAACTAGTTCTATCTTATTTTTAGCTGTAAACAGTTTGTCATAACCCAATTTTCTCCAATTTGTAAGATTTTCTCCTTTTTAAATACAGTATTAAGAAATCATTTTATGATATTTATCCTTTGATATTGGAGCCAATTCCTGGTTGAGCCTAGTGCAAATGCAAAAAAAAAGAAAAAAGAAAAAAGAAATGAATTATGCCATTCATACCCTATCTATGCTAAGTACACCTAATACCTTATAGGGGTATACTTAGTACAAATGAGAGGTGTATGTAGCAATTGACAAACAAATTGATATTTTGGCCCATCTATCAAACCTCAATCCAAAATGAAAATTGCATTCTCCATTGATACAAAATGAAAATACAAAAAAAAAAGTTAAGAAAAAAGGGAAAAATCTCAGTTGCAGCTAGTCACTCTGCTCCTTTTGTGGCTCAGTCACTTGCAAACAACAAATCACTCTTCTCCTTCTACAACTATTCACACCCTATCTCTTTGTCATCTACAAACAATAGAGAGCCATCTGTTTAGTCATTGCCTACAATCATCCTATTCCTTTTTTGCCAACCAACACTATTCCGTCAACCTACACCCCAAATATTGTTGCTTTTGCATAGCTTGCTCTTGAAAAATAAAACCTTCAATAAATGAGATTGAATCATTTTTAAAAAAATGGAGTCCTAAAAAAGGCACAAAATCAACACAATAAAAAGGAGAGAATGAAAGTAAAGTAGTGAAAAATGATGAGGGAGAATAAAAAAATACACGGAAAAAAGGAGGGGGAACAAGAACTTTAGACACTACCAATCAATGATAAGAAAGAGTAATAACAGAGAAGAAGATTTATTCGAGAAGAGGAAAAGAAGGTTGAATCATAACTTGTAAGTATTCAAAATTTTTAGCAAAACAGGCGCATGCCTTTCTTGAGTTCTAGTCCAACAAAGCCAAACTAACCTTGGTTTTACATTATGTATCATTTCTCTTCATTTTAATTTACTTTGTATAGGTTGTTGCAACTATTACAATCATGTAAATACACAGAAGAGCAATGAAAAATAATAAAAACAAAATCAACGTGAATAATAGTTTAGAGACTCCAAATTAGCTAGATCCCGAAAAACACCAACCACCCACTGTTGTTACCGCAAATCTCAGTTAGGAAAAGCTCAAGTCATAACCATAACTTTGCAAGCCCATAATCAAACCTAGAATAACCGAGTACAAACCACACTCTAATTGAACCCCAACATCGAAGACTCAGGTCAACACCCCTCTTGTTTCAAAAACTTCACCTCTGCAATCCCATTTTGAACTAGCCTGAGTTTGAATCATGGTAAAAAATACCATCGCATTGTTGGGTTTCCACAATTAGAGAATCCCTTTCACCTTGAGTATAATAGCGTTGGCAATCGTTGTTGTAATCGTTCCAGAGTGAGTACGTACATTTACGGGGAGCACTCCAATTTTCTTACTAGTCTGCCAAGAAATGCAATAATTTCTCTTAATTTCTCTCGAAAAATACTGAAGAAGATGGATACTGAATTTGGCTGGAAAGAGGTACGGGGAAGGAGGAAGGGAAGGTATAGCGGCGGTGAGAGAAGTAAGCAGATAGGGAGACCACTAAAACATGATCCGACGACAACAGGTTTGGGAGGAGTAATCTCGTTTTTCTTCACACATTTTCCTGATAATTATAATGCGAGAGAGATGTGGGAGATTCTTAGAAGGTATGGGAACGTCCAGGAGGTATTACCAACTAAAATGGATAGAAATGGGAGGAGGTTTGGGTTTGTGCGATTTACAGAGGTGGAGGACGCTCAACTGTTAGGGATTAAGCTGGACAGTATTTTTATTGGTAATGAGAAAATATGGGTAAACAGACCAAGATTTGAAAAAAAAGAGATTCACACAATGAATAACGCGTCTACAACGTGGAAGGGGCAGTTGTAGGGAAATCAGATGAAGCCACACTCTCGGAAAACATAGATAGGAGTCCAGAATGGAAGCAAAAAATTGTCTTATGCAAAGGTTGCAGGCTCGGTAAGGTATAACCAGGATATTGGGGGGTTGAACCAGATCAGAGTACAGCACAAAGGTGGTATAAGAGGAGAAAAAACAAAAACTCTCTTGATTTTTAAAGCAGAGGTAGAAGCAGTGAGGAGGTTGGAATCTGCTTATGTGGGAGAAGTGCTCTGTAAAGGAACAGCCTTTAGGACGTAGCAATTTCTGGCTGAGCAGGGCATCTATGATATTAAAGCCACCCCAATGGGAGGAAATAAGGTGCTGTTGGAAGATGGGGAGGCGCGAACCTTGAAACAGGCATTAGAAGGTAGCTATGACTGGATTCGTAGTTGGTTTCACCTGATAAGTAGTTGGGAGCCTGGAAACATAGACACGGAGACAAGGGTTTGGGTGTGTTGTTATGGTATTCTGGTGCACGTATGGGGGGAAAAATTTTTTCAGAGGTTGATGGCACCCTACGGTGAGTTGGTGCGAGTAGGAGAGAGGACAGCCATAAAGGAGAGGTTTGATGTGGCGCGACTGCTTATCTCCCGGAAGGCTTTCAAGCCAATACAGGAGGTTGTGAAAGTCGCGATAGATGACCGGATCTTTCATGTAAAGGTGATGGAGGATGGTGATGAATGGCATAAGGTGATGAGCCAAGAGCTGTACCCAGATTTTGGCTCCAAGATGAGTTCGTGCCAGGGAGAGGGGGAGTTCGACGAATCTTTCGTAGTGGAGCAACGATTGCGGTGTTGAAGGAGAAGTTGTTTGGCGGGCGGTGGAAGGCGGCTCCGGCGGAGGAACTCGGAGGGCAACATGGGGTAGGCTATGATGTAGAGTCAGTAAATGTCAGGCTAGGTACAGTTGACCTCGACGCCGGTGCCAAAACGGGGTCTGAGAAAGCTGAAAATGGATACGGAAACAATCCACAAATGGAATATCTGCAAAGGCACGACACCGGGGGTCAGAAGTGCAGTGGCCCGATCCGGCAAAGCTGGTTTCAGAAAGGGAGTGTGGGTGGAGAAACGGATGACCACGCTGACAAAGGAGAGGTTTTCACTCAAATAGAAAATGCGGAAGAGGAAGGAGACTTCACATCTCCTTTGCGGCATGGGAAATATGCAAACTGTCCATGCTTTTCACGTGCCAACCAGAGCCAGCCATGTGGCAAGCTCGCGTCTCAAAACGCACAACAGCAGCAGCTCGACAGCCGAGGTGATAAGAATTCAGAAGTGGACCTGCGCATTCTCGCCCAACGGTCAAGTGATTTTGGGCCTCCGGAAGTTGGGCCTTACACAATCCCGGACAGCGGACTTAGGCTGGCTCTTTCGCACCAGACGAGAAATGAAGTCGTGATGCCTAGTAAAAGCCCAACTTGCGTGGGTCCAACGTGTCAAAGCCAGAGAACCGTCTATCAGGCAAGTCACGCGGCAGCTCGAAATGCAAGAAAATCGGGAAGCAGCCATGGAGTCGGGTCGTGCTTGGCCAAGGGAACGGGTACGAAGGACGGCCATAGTACTAAATTCGATTTCCAGCAAACTCAATCTGAAACGGCCGTGTCACAGAATGGAAAATCAGATATGATAACATGCAAGGAAAGAGAGGAGACAAATCCTGGAGAAGAGGAGTTTGCTAAAGTGGCAACACAAGGTCATAACATTCAAAATGATGATACAAAGACGGATTCAAGTGCCACGAAGATTTACAATTGTAAACAATGTGAGTGTGTGGGGGCGGAAGAAATGTCTTGGGGAGGGAAGGGGAACAGGAGGATGGTCAATACCTGGAGGCAAGTTCGAAGGCATAGTGTTGATGGAAGTGATATGGAAAAGACTCACCACAATGGAGGTATGGAATAAGCAGGTCAAAACAGAGAGGAAGGAGGTAATGATATGAGAAAAATGTCGTCAGCAATGAAGGAGATAGGAATAACTGGGCAGCTATCAAAGGAGGTGTATCTAGCAGAATTAGCAAGAATGGAAGACAGAGATAAGGCGGAAAAGGATAATAGGGGGAGTAAGACTCAAACTGTGGTTTAAATGAAGATTTTGTCACTAAATGTGAAGGGGTTTAGGGAGAGGGTGAAACGGAGGCGCATAAAGAGGATGGTGGTGGGGAATAAGATTGATATGTCTTTTCCAGGAAACAAAGTGTAGCAATTTGAAGGAATGGGAAATAAAGGAGGTGTGGGGAGTGACGAATGTGACTGGAGCATACTTCCATCAACGGGACTGAACGACGATTGTGTTACAATATGGAGGAAAGGTTTACTGGAGGTGGTGTGGCAAATCCAAGGGCAGGGTTTTTTAGGAGTTGCATTTAAAGGAACTAATCCAGATGAGGTGAACTGTGTTGTCAATGTGTACGCTCTGTGTACGTTGGAGGGCAAGAGAAAGGTCTGGAATGATTTAATCATGACTAGAAGAGGGGTCCCACATGTAAGATGGGTAGTTGGCGGGGATTTTAATGCGATTACAGGTAGGAGTGAAGTTAGAGGAAGATCGACTTTCCATTCAACGAGGGAGATGGAGGAATTCGATTTTTTTATACAACAAATGGGGCTCGTAGACATTCCAGTTATTGGAAAAGGAGTGACATGGATCTCACCAGATGGACAGTCAGCCAGCAGATTAGACAGGTTTCTATTCTCGCCGACACTGATGGAGGAATGGGGCGTTAGTGCACAGAGGATAGGAACTAGGGAGTTTTTTGATCATTGCTGGATAAGCACAATAGGTGAGAAGCAGAACTGGGGACCTAAACCATTCAAGTTTTTTTATTATTGGTTGGAAGAGGCTTCCTTTGGAGAATTGATAAAAGCAAGGTGGGACTCAATTCAGTGCTCTAGGTGGAAGATGTACCAGTTGGCAACGAAGCTAAAGGCTATCAAAGGGGAGATAAAAAAGTGGTCTAAGGATGTGTGGAAAAAGGATGATAAATTTCTGGTCGAAAGGGTTAAAGAGATGGAAGTGGTTGATCAACAGTTAGTGGAAGGGACCCAGGTGATTAGTAGATCGAGGCATGACCTTATGGCAGAATACTGGGGCAAGGCTAGGGTGATGGAGAATGCACTGCTTCAGAAATCTAGGGTACGATGAGCTCTAAGTGGAGATAACAATTCCAGGTACTTTCATAATTGTTTTAAGGCGAGATGTCATGCAAATTCCATTTTGGCAATTCAGTCAGAGACAGGATGGCTGGAGAGTGTGTCTGATATTAGAGCAAAAATATTAGACCATTTTTCGGATAATTTCCAGGAAAGATGGTTCGGTAGACCTACAATGGATGAAGTCCCTTTCTCACAATTATTAGAATAGCAGAAGCAGTTTTTAGAGGAGCCTTTTTTAGAGGAGGAGATCAAGGCGGCAGTTTGGGCTTGTGAAGGAGGGAAAAGCCCAGGACCTGATGGTTTTGGAATGAGCTTTTACAAATCCTGCTGGGGAGTAATTGGGCCAGATATGGTGAAGGCAGTACAACAGTTCTATGAGTCTGGTATACTACCGAAAGGAGTAAGCTCTTCATTCATTACTCACATTCCAAAGGTGGCCAGACCTTCAGGGTTAAGCCAATACAGGCCCATTTCCCTAATTTCAAGTGTGCAAAAGATCATTTCGAAGATACTGTCCTTAAGGCTGAAAAAAGTGTTGACTGGGTTGATATCGTCCTCTCAGACGGCCTTTTTGTCTGGAAGATCGATTCTGAATGGAGTTGTGGTGGCAAATGAGCTTCTGGATTGGGCAAAAAGAAGGCGAAATCCGTGCTTTTTGTTCAAGGTGGATTTTGAGAAGGCTTATGACTCGGTGGCAGGATGGGGTTTGGGAGGAGATGGAGATTGTGGATGAGTGCAATAGTTCGGAATAGCTATATTTCGATTCTTGTAAATGGGTGTCCGACATCAGAGTTTAAGCCAGCGAGAGGTCTGAAGCAGGGAGATCCGCTATCTCCTTTTCTGTTTTTGATGGTGGCGGAGGCATTAGCAGGTTTGTACAGATAAACCATACACAAAGGTTTGTACAAGGAAATACAGGTACAAGAGAATGCGAGATATTCACTGTTATAGTATGCAGATGATGTCATTATGATGGGTGAAGCGGACTTGAAAACTGTGTGGTACTTGAAGGCAATTTTGCGGGGTTTTGAAATGGCGTCAGGACTAAAGGTTAATTTCAGCAAGAGTAGCTTCTATAGCTTAAATGCGTCCGAATCCTTCACACTTGCTGCTAGTAGCATTCTCAATTGTAATATTGGCACACCACCATTCAAATTCTTAGGGGTACCAGTGGGAGTCAATCCTAAGAAGGAACAAGTTTGGAAGCCAGTCATCGATCAGTTCAAGAAGCGATTGTCAGGCTGAAAGGCAAGTAATACGGCCTTTGCTGGGAGGTTGGTATTACTGAACTCAGTGCTAGCTTCTCTTCCATTGTATTTTTTCTCCTTTTATAAGGCACCCAAGATAGTGTTGAAGTCTCTGAAGCGGTTGCAGCGGTTTTTCTTATGGGGAGGCAACAAGAGTCAGCCCAAAATTACATGGTTAAGTTGGGAAAAAGTCTGCCGGCCAAAAGAAGAAGGAGGTCTAGGGGTGAAATGTCTAGAGAAATTTAATTTGAGTCTGCTGGCAAAATGGAGGTGGAGAATATTATCAGCTGATACGGCTATTTGGGGTCCGCTACTGAGGAGTAGGTACGGGGAGGTACACAGATATATGGATAGGCCGACATCTTTTGCTCACACCTCTCAGTGGTGGAAAGACATATGTGCCATTGATGGATCAAAAGCGGTATTGACTGCATGGTTTCAAACTAGAGTAAACAGGATAGTCAGGTCGGGAGTGGCCACGCTATTTTGGGAACAGAGATGGATTGGTGATATGGCATTCAGTGTACTTTTTCCCAGATTGTACGCCCTAGCAGAGGATAAGTTTATTACTATCGCGGATAAATGCCAGCCAGGAGATCCTATGTCACCATGGAGATGGGTCTGGCGAAGGGAGTTGTTGGTATGGGAGGAGCAGCTACTTCATGCTTTACAGGATGCTTTAAGTGAGGTGGAATTGGTGGATCAGACTCCAGATGAATAGGGGTGGAATTCAACTGTCGGGGGGAGTTACTCGGTGGCGGCAGGGTATAAGGTATTGAATGAAGGAATACTTGATTTAGGAATGAATTGTGTAGAACCCAAGCAGTTGTGTCGATTGTGGAAGGAAAAGCTACCATCTAAGGTATTGGTGTTCTCTTGGAGACTTCTAAGGGACAGACTACCCACTGTTGATAACCTGCTAAGGAGAGGGATTCATACCTCTGTGCTCAATCCTGTGTGTGTGTTTTGTAATAGTGGGCCAAAGACCAAAAACCATCTTTTCTTACAATGCCAAAACACACAAAGGTTGTGGTATAGAGTTATTAGTTAGGTAGGGGTATAGACCCCACTTCCGGGAGATCTAAACCAGCTATTTCTTGTATCCTCTGGATGGGTGGTGGGAAAGCGAAAAAAGAGATGCAAGTATGTGTTTTGGATTGCTGTATGTTGGTGCCTTTGGTTGTCCAAGAATGCTATTATTTTTCAAAGGTCCGCCATGGAATCTCTTGATATATTAATGTCGATAAAGTTTTTCTCGTGGAAATGATTGTGGTACTCTTTTGGTTTTAATTCAGGATGTGTATTTTCTGATTGGTGCTCTCATCCTAGATTATGTCTTATGAATATGAAATAGATACATAGGTTAAGTGGAGTACAGTAGGGATATTCCTTGAGTATTGTACGCCAGTTGAATCATTTTGTTTCAACTGCTTTTTATATTCTATAATACAATATACTTTGGCCTTTAAAAAAAAAAAATAATAGCGTTGGCAATGGTACGGATAGGAGTAATTCCTCTCGAGCCGCAACACCCCTCCTCTCTTATTTTTCTTTTGCGTGATACCAATCACTAGAAATTCCAAGCTTAAAAAGAGAAGATGGTAGGATGGAATGATGCTTATGATATTCAAAATAGAAATATATATATAAAGCAAGGTTAAATTGAAATCCGAAATAAACTCCTAAGATAACTCCTAATAGATACTATGATCTTCACTGACATATTAAGCACAATAACAAAGATACAACAAATATGCTAATTACGATGACAATCCAATCACGAGAAACAAGGATTTTATGTAGATTGCTTCCAAATAAGGATTAGCACAAATTTGTAGAAATTGCTATTACCCCTCCTCAAGTTGGATGAGGATTGCCCAACTTGCCCAGAAAAAAAAGAATTGAATTGTGGGCAATCTCTTTACAAAGTCTCATTACGAACAAAATAACAATTCACCTCAATATGTTTTGTTGTTCATGAAATATTGGATTCTTAGTAATGTGTAACACTGCTTGGCTATCACAATAAAGATTCATAGGTTGAGAGAATGCATGATACCAAGGCTAGAGAGTATGCCTTTAAACCATTTCAACTCACAGATGGTACTGGCTATGGAACGATATTCCGCTTCTGCAACGAGACACAGTGTGTTGCTTCTTTGTCTTCCAAGAGATAGGAGAATTACCAAGTAGGACAAACCACTCGGTAAGTGATCTACGGGTTAAGGGGCAACTTGCCCAATCTGAGTCAGACCACTCGTACAAACGCAAATAACATAATCTATGTAAGAGAATACCTTGGCCAGGATTATCTTTCAAGTACCAAAACCACCCAAAGAGAAGCATTCCAGTGCTCTTCCTTCGGTTGGTGCATAAATTGGGATAATATATAGACACAATAAGCCAGTGCAGGTCTAGTGAAGCATAGATAAATAACACGCCCAACAAGATGACTATATTTTGCTAGATTAAAAAGTATACTCCACGCTCATAGCTGAAGTATCACAAAATACAATGTTAAAATCATGAGATCCATGTTGGAGTTGAATTTGATTCTCCACTAGTGGTTTCCTATATTTAGAAAAGGAAGCAGGCCAAATTTGATTATAATTTTGATGAATGTCTATTAGCATAGAAAAATTATACATATATACCTAGTAAGAAATAAAAAAGAAAAAAATATATAAATATGATAGAATTTATTAAGTTATAAGATGAGAAATAGAAAAAAATAAAATGTGTAAGTATAAAACCTTAATAATTTTATCGCTCATTATTAGGTAGCTCAGAAAACAAACTGACTCATCTTTTGACTTCTTTTAATACACTTTTTGGGGATTGTATAAAAGATGTAATGGTATTGGGTTTGGCGTGGATTTATGCAATATGCTCAAACTCTGATATATCTGATTTCTCATTTTCAATTTTAATGCACGTATTTTCCTTAAAAAAACAAAAAAAAAATGTGCCCAATAAATACCTAGCTGAGGACAGTAATATAAACTTTACTGTCCATCATAAAAAATGGTATTTTTATAAGAGATAAAATCTTAACAATTATAGTCCATTAACCTATTTTCTACTATAAATTTTTGGAGGGGAAGGAGAAGAGACTATTCTATTAAATACAGTTAAGGAATGCCAACAAATGAGCTGTGATGAAAAAGCATTTCAATCAGAACACCAAATACCGACAACCATATTTATTCAGTTGTTAGCATTTAGTAGCATGAAGTCAACAAAAACTTGTCCTTCAAGCGAGAGATGAGCTTGAATTTCTCCTCTGCCTCAACCTGTGCACGAATATCAGTTTTTGGTGCACGATCTGGATGAAACTTAAACAAGGCCCGTTTATAGGCTGCATTCACCTGAAATGACCAAAAGAAAAATATTAGCATCAAACACAGAGCAAAGGGCTTTGGATGAATCAGAACTGCAATTAACTGACAAATCCATTATAGATCACACTTAAAATTTAAACTAAGCCTTGAGAAAGACCAGACATCTGATGTTAAACATGTTAAAGAATTTTGCCCAAATATAATCATTTAAAATAAAATGTGGAAAACTGAACCTTACAATATTTATGAGGGTTAGCTTAAAGTTTTAAAAGCATCCAAAGTAAAAAATAATGTAACTTTGCACAAAGGTAAGAGTTTTTGTATAATTGTAGTCAAATGAGTACCAGGTGACTAGCTTTCTTAATAGAAACATTTAATAACAACCATGATGTCAAAATTTACTAACATGTTTAAATAATTTCACTTTGAATAATGTATAGATAATTAGATATACTAAATAATGTATATAGATAATTAGATATACTAAATAATGTATATAGATAATTAGATATACTTAAAAATTAAACTAAGCCTTGAGAAAGACCAGACATCTGATGTTAAACATGTTAAAGAATTTTGCCCAAATATAATTATTTAAAATCAAAAGTGGAAAACTGAACCTTAAAATATTTATGAGGGTTAGCTTAAAGTTTTAAAAGCATCCAAAGCAATAGTGAATCAAAAAATAATGTAACTTGCACAAAAGTAAGAGTTTTCGTATAATTGTTGTCAAATGAGTACTAGGTGACTAGTTTTCTTAATAGAAATATTTAATAATAACCATGATGCCAAAATTTACTAACATGTTTAAGTAATTGCACTTTGAATAATGTATAGATAATTAGATATACTAAATAATTAAAAAGTGTATGGTATAGCATTCAAACAATTCACAGACTCTAAACCATTAAGTGAGGAGAGAATGATACACTATTGAAAAACAATATATAAACACCACTTGCCTCATTGGGCAAAGGGGTAACGCTTGTTCCCACATTTATTCCTAGGCCACGAAGCAGTGAAGGCATATCATGGCATCGCATCTCCAATTGATTAAGCCCCTTCTGTATTTCAACCCGTAATTGCTCTTTCAAATTCATATATTCTTCATCCTGAATTTGGCATTATCGGCCAGATTGAAAGAGAACTAATCAGTTACAAAAAACTTTCCATGATTATTTTATGCTCACACCAAGCATCAAAGGAAATGTTAAAATGGCCATATATAAAAGGGAAGGGAAATTCTAAAAGGTAAAGTAAAAGATAATTAACATGAGAAATAGTTTCAGTATGAATTAAAGACATTCCTGCTACCTTCTTTTGTGTCTCTCTCACTTCTTCAATACGCTCTTTTTGCCTTCTTTGCATTTCTAGTAATCGCTTTTCAGCCTTTCTTCTTTTGCGCAATCTCTGTGCTTCCTCTGCCTGTAAAAGAACAAGCATGCATAGTCTCAATTTACGGAATTACGTAACTACATCATCACAATCATAATAGCAAGTTGCCCAAAACATAAGCAGTATAAACCAAGTATGGTTAAACTATGTGAGCAACATCCAAAACTTAGAAAGTTTGTAAGGGTGTAAGAATTAAATGCCACAGAGTAGATGAGACACATGATTGATGATAAGCGCTTAATTAAGTACTTCCTCAATAAGCTTTTATCACATGATAACTTCTGCAATAAATTTAACCCTGAAATAGATTGAAATAATTAAATAAATTTTATCACATGGCCTTTTTAGTAGGTTTTGTATCATACGATACATGGATGAATAGTCTGAATCTTACGACTCACATGATTCAGCGATTCATTATTATTTTAGTTTTTCTTTTACCAGTAGTCATAAAAAATTTGAGAAGTCATATAACCTTAAATCCTTAAATGAAAAGTAATTAGAATAATCTTTCTAAACTTATCCTCTTTTATTATCCCACTACTTTATTTGTCGCTCATTCATTTCATACATGCACACTATTTAGCTCTTCAGTTGCTTTGTTTCTATCATTTTAAAATAAAAACTTCACAAACTCATATGTAAGTAATAATTTTGTTTTATAAGACTTGTAGTTAACTTGTTTTATGATATGTGTTAACTATTAATAAGCAATTTATAACTAATAATTTTGATCATGAATCTTACGATTCGATTCACGATTCAAAAAATAAGCTTTCTGATAGACAATTTGTATCTCGATTCAACTACCATACTTAAAATATCTTGTAAGAATTAAGGTCTAAAGTCATTTTCCTATGCTTATCCTCTCAAAACAAACTTATTGAATTAAGTGCTTAAACAATTGTACTGTAGTCATAAGCTCAAATGCAATAACAGTTTATGAGCCTCTTACCCAAACATGAGTATAAAATATTTTAATAATGGTATTAGTGTATTACCTGAATTTGCAATTGATGCTGCCTAGATGCCCATTCCTCCTCCATTGCTTGTTTATATTCATCAGTCTCCTTAAGCTTCTCTCTTTCATTAATTATATATCTCTCATTTGAAGCAACAAGATCACCATCTCGATCATTTAAAGCAAGCCCGTCATCAACAGAGTCATAGTTAAATTTCAAATCAGATAAATTGCCATCTTTGCTCTTCAGAGTGGATCCAGTATTGATAATTTTCCTTTCACATGCCCCTTGGCTCAAGTTCAGGGAGTTAAACTCTTCACCGCTGAATTCTTTATTGAACCTTGAAGTACCAGTAACATTGCTACAGAAATTGTAGTCTTCATTCTGAGTGCATGGAGAGAAATCTTTGCTTCTTGAACTCTTTCCATGCTCAATATCAGATTGCATTTCCTCTCTGGATTCAAACAAAGAAGATATAAAGGTCTCCCGGTCAACTTTCTCATCATAATCCTTGAAAGAATTTTCTGCCCCAAGATTAAAACTACTCCCATCTACTTGACTATCACCCTTAACAGAAAAGTAAGCTCGATTCTCCATAACACATTCATCATTGGTGGGACCAGAATATGTAGTGCCTCTGCATCCAGCATTCTCTTCAGTCATATTTTCCTCGTCAATATCAATGTATACATTATTACTACAATGTAATCCAGAAGAACTAGCATGTTCATCATAACAAGGTTGATCACTAAACAGACTGTGCTTTCTCTTAAGCGAAACCTTTTCCCACTGTTCACGATCCATGAGCTCGCAATCGGAGCAATCACCATCTGATGACTCACTTTCAGAACAATCCAAACCATAGCAATTTCTGCCAGTACCCTTTGCAGAGCTTGCTCTCCTACTTTTCAGTACGTCAGATTCTGAATCCTTTTTATAGACACCGCTATCACCAACATCTGCATGTACAGAATTCCGCACGCTCCTTAAGTCTGGAGAAGGCCTCTTGCTAGAGCAGGCATCGCTGTCGAATTCCCCAACACCTCCAGCCACATTTCCTGGAATCTCCGCATCATCACTTTCCTCATCGTCGTCGTCATCATCAATGCTGATGACACTCTGCGGCGTCCGTACCCTTTCTCTACTCGCCACACCAGTTCGATGCGACTTAAACAAAAACTCACTGGAATCTATGATCACCACATCATCAACTTGATCACTGTCTTCATCAATAACTACTACATTATTTAAATTCTCTTGCTTCCCAGAACACGCCCTGGGTCGAAAGCACTCTCTCGTGACACTTTTTCCCATCATCTACCTAAACCTGCAAACCAAAAATCACACACAGAAAAAACAATTATTCAGCAAAAGATCTCCATTCTCCATCCACCACAATCAGAAAAGTACACAAACACTTAATCCAATCAAAATTTAACGATATCCTCGGACAGCATGCATCACCATTCATGAGTTCCACTATCCGTTACTCTACGGCCAATAACCTACTCGAACCAAAACCCTAATTTTAAAGAACAAGAAGTTGAAGTGAAAAGGTGGAATATGCATCGAATCAAACAAATTCGAGAGAAAAGAAAGAATGAAACGGAACCCTACCTCCATAAAACGAGAGGAGATGATCGAATCGAAACCGAACTCGTAGAAGCTCAGAAGCAGAGAGAGAGAGAGAGAGATTGAGAAATTGGAATGGAAAATTGACGAATGAGCGAAAAGAACCTAAAAATTTCGCTGAAAACGGAACGAAGTTAGGTCAACCCAGAACGCGAACACGTTTCGTTATTTTTCAAATTTGGCTTTGGTTTTCCGAGCACGCTTCTCGATCTTTGTTTTCCTTCTTTATGTAATCAAATTAAAGGAAAAATATGATACTACATGGGTAATGTAAAATAATTATTTAATCATAAATTTTCTTATGATAAATTAATTTATAGTAAATACTTAAAAATCATAATAATAATAATAACTTATAATTGATGAATACTGCTGTAAAACTATTATATAGGTTAGTATTTGACTATTTAATAATTAATTAATTAATTAATTAGGATTTCAAAAAAATAATTAATTAAATGGTGCGTCTGCCATGGCTGCTAAGAAACAATAAATTAAAGACTACGGCTGTGTTGGGTAGGTTATAAGGAAAGTAAACTCGTTCTTTCTTATTAAGGAAGGCATTAAATTATATATATTTTTTCTAGAATTATGTATAAATAAAAACTCAAAGAATTTCTCATAGTGAATACTTGTAAAATTGCTTAAAAGATTAATGAGTTACTTGAAGTAACTCTTCTATAAGAGTAATCTTCCCTAACAATTCAAGTTATTTAAAAAGTGAATGAGTTATTTTACCAAGCAACTAATGTTTGTGATTAAAAAAAAAGTGATTTTTCACCAAATTCATACAAATTAATGACAATATACAACTAAAAAAATTAAAAAATAATTTAATTGGTATGTCAATATAAAGATACATTCAATCACAACCTTTTGTTCATGGAAAATTTGTTGTCTTTACTCATTAGTAATTTAAAAGTCACATAAATGAAAAGTCATGATTGAATGTGAGTGTAAAAATCTCTTTTATACTAACAATGTATACAAATTAAACTCGTTAAAAAATTATAAAATTATGATTTTTTAGTTGCTTATATTTTTCTATTGGAATAAAATTTAATATTAGTTATTTAACAATTACACGACACTCTAGAATCACCAAAGACTTCTTTTAATACAATAACTAACTTATGGGAGTTTGCTCCTATTGAACCTGATTTAAGAAAGTTGGTTAACTTCATCTAATTTTATTGATATGATAAAAAAAAACTACAATATATTTCCTAAAGTATTCTTACAAATTCTCCCTTACATGTTTGTAGTATTTGCATAGGAAATAATATATTTAATTAGTCAAAATCTTGAGGTAGATAATAACATCAAATCTTTTATCGTGTGAATTGAAGAAAAAGAGAGTAAAGGATAAAAGTAACTATTTGTTCTCCTTATAAAACAACTTGTGACCTTTATGCTCTAGAGGACAAAAAAAAATTTTTGTACATTTTTCTAGTTCGTTAATAAAGAAAGTGACTTAGAGTTTGATTGATTTTATTTTGTTTTTGAGTTTTTGAAAAGAATTTTGAAAAACAATTCCCAAGACTGTTTTTGGAAGAAGAGGAATAAAAAACTTGTTAGCTAAGTGTTTTTTGAAAATTATTTTAAAGATGTGAAAATAAAAAAATTTGTTCATATTTTAAAAAAAGAGTTTAATTGGTACTGTCAATGTAATTTTACACTGACAGTCAATCATAATTTTTCGTTTATGTGACTTTTAAACTACTAATACTAATTAGTAAAGTCAACAAATTTACCATAAATTATAGGTTGCGATTTAACATTAATGTAAAAATATTTTACACTAACAATGTATACCAATTAAACTCTTACAAAAATACTATTAATGAAAAACAAAAAACAACTCATTCTCCTTATATTTTGAGTTTTCAAAACAAAAAGAAAAAATTAAAAAGTAAAATTATTTTCAACTATTCCTCTTTTTCAGTTTTAAAAACAAAAAACCTTTACTATTTTTAAACCCATTTAAAAAATACTGAAAACGGTTCATAAAACTATTGTCTAATAAGTATTAACTATTTATCCTAATCATTTATTTAGAAAATAAAACCAATATTCTTTTTTTTAGTTTAATATGCATACATTGTTAATGTAAAAGAGTTTTACACAGGCAGCTAATCACTCAATTTTTTGTTAACATGACTTTTAAAGCATTTACCATATATAAAGGATTGCGATTGTCAGTATTACACTCATAGTGTTAGGAGTTTACAACACTCAATTTTTTGTTAACATGACTTTTAAAGCATTTACCATATATAAAGGATTGCGATTGTCAGTATTACACTCATAGTGTTAGGAGTTTACAACAACTCACGTATTCTACTTAACCAAACGAGCTAGACCACTTTAACCAATATTATTTATCTTAAATCATTTATAGTAAAGATTTTATTGTCTTTTAAAACTTAATTCTAATTTAAAAAAATCTCTTATCTCTAATCCCTTTTCTCTTTTATATTATTTATTACATATCATCTTCTCTCTCTTCCATTTTTATTTTTTGTTTTACATTGAAATAATTTAAATTGAAAAAAAAATATGTTACTAGTTTAGTCAAATTTATGTGCTCCAACAGTCATATTTATGCATAAGTTTTAGTTTTTTAAAATTATGAAATTCAAAAAATATTTATGCATAGTTTAAATAACTTCTTGTTAAATACATATAAAAAATAGTAAAATTGAGAGATGGGGAGGAAGAGGTCCTGAGTTCAAATTATAACACATTAATAACTAATATTTAACCAATAAAAAAATATATTAAAATAAAATATTAATTCTTTGAACAAACAATGAAAAAGATATGTGATGTAGTAGGAAAAATAAAATGGAACCAAAAGAAGAAAATGAAATATATTAGAAAATTTAAAATTACATTTGTAAACTCATCTCACAAAGACTACGTAGTCTTTATCCCTACAAGAAATTCACTAATTAGCAAGGAAAATTAACAACAAAATATTTTCCTTGCTATTCTCTTGCTAATTTGTCAAGATATTAGGTAGGGGGCAAAAATACGTAGCTATCCCCTAAGATATCCAAATGATTTAATTTTGATCGAATAAATTCTAATTATTCGTTCGAAAATTTATGAAAGAATTTAGCTAGGGAAACATTCCCTCCTTGTTACATAAGATATAACTAAGATAGACAAATAATTAAAATTAGCGAGGTTTATTGTATCGCTATTTTTCCGCTAATTTGGAAAGAAAATTGTTGTTACAATTCTCTCACAAATTAGATTGCCAAATGAGACTTGGTGTTAGAGAATGAATCTTTTGTCGCAATTCCCACATAAATTTGGTAATGGTTTAAACCCTCGCAAATGTCTAACAAAGTTTGCAACAAAACCTCATTTTTTTATTATTTTTTTTTACTATAAAATTTCTTTAAGTTTAAAAACATTACATGTCAAAATGGATCATCCAACACCCATCTTGACCTAATTAGTATTTTTCTACATTCTCATGCTTACAAAATTGGTCCAACTTGGCCCACCACAAGTTAGTGGATTAAATGGATCAGTCCACAAACCCTCCAAAATTTAAAACAAATTAAGAGAAAAATTTTGACTATTTTTAAAAACATAAAAATTTAAATAACTAAATTCCATGAGTTCAAAAATAAAATAAAAATATTTAAATAATATTCTCTACTAAAAAACTATTCTAATGGAATATGGTCAAATAAGTAACATAATAATTTAAAGCTTAAAAACAAAATTAAAAAAACCATATTTTTTTTTATCAATCAGGTCCACCACGAGTTCAACACAAGTGAGATTGTTTGTAAGTGAGTCAGCCTATATATTCGACATAATAAATATGTTTTTAAATTTTTTAACCTAGTCTATTCTAAACCCATACTGGGTCGGACCAACCCATTCATCTAGGCCAATTTTGGCATCTCTACATTACATAACACCCTTCATATGTTTGAAAATATTACACTAATATCACTTTAAAACCCTGCACTAACACCCATTCAAGGGATGTGTAAGTTAAGTACTAGTTTCAAAACAATTTAGCTTGACTCATATGGGGTAGACCACCATGGTTACCTTTTAAGTGGGTCAAGTCAATCTGATCCATCTTCCTAAATATGATCTAAATTCAGCACGTTTTTTACCCTACACCTCACATTTTTCTCCATACACCTTTATATATCTTGTAAAAGACAATAATAACTTTAGGTAAAATCCACATGACCCTATAGATACCAACTTTCTACGTCACTCTTCTTTCCCAGTGATGGCAATGACAATCTCTATCTCTATCTCGCATTTTTCTTCTTTTGAATCCAGACTAGTAAAAATGTGTTGCTATAGTTAGAATACATTTCCATATTCATCCATCTCCCCCATCAAAAGACTTCAATCCAGATGACAAAATTAAAGTATCATTAAGGAGTCCAAATTTCCTAATCTAGATTCATGACATCTTTTATAGTACAAGTCCAAATTATGTTGTCTAAAGTTGGACATGAATAACAATTCGTAAAAATAACCCTTGGATTACCTAATCCTGCCTTGTAAAAAAACATATCAATTAATCTGGATTAGATAATGTGGATATTTTTTCAAACCTAAATTACCTAATCCAAACTTGTAAAAACATTTGAATTTTGATTAGGTAATCCAAATGTTTTTTTACAAATCCAGATTAATTACCTAATCTGGACCTAAAAAAAAGTCATAATGAATTTGGATTAGGTAATCTAGATTTGTTAAAAAAAAAAATTCTAGATTACCTAATCCGAACATTAAAAAAGTTGTGATATATAAAAGCTTTAGATTTGCTGTTTTGAACTGAGGCTGGATTGGCTGTTTTGAACTAATTTCAAATTGGTTGATTCAACAAAGTGTTTTTAGTGTGGATTAAGCAGTCCAGACTCCTTGACCAAACACAAGTTTTTCATTCGGATTCACTATTAAGACTATTTAACTCCGTAAATCAAAATATGTTTTGAAACTCCCAATTTGAAGCATTTGTTAAATTTATCAGTTAAGTGGTTTAGGTTGGTCGATCCAGCTTGAAATTATGGGTTTGGCAACTAGTTGCTTCTGTTTGACAATTTTTTTTTTAAATTTTCTAGCTCGACTCAATTGACATGAATTGGTAGTAAGTTGGATGGAGCCATTGAACAGATCCATTTTTAAAACTCTATATTTGAAAGAATAGGGTGCATATTTAATTACATCAGACTTTAAAGTTACTATTATAATTACTCTAATATTTAATACTTTATTTAAACAAACAAGCTTGTAACCATAAAAAAAATTACAAATTAAAATTATTTTTAATACTTTTGTGACGCTATTATCACCTTGCTTTAACTAATACTTATTAATAATGGATGTAGGGACTAAAATTATGAAACTTAAAAAATTGGAGACCAAAATTGTAATTTTTAGACTAGAAAGATTAAAATAATGGATTACAAAGTTCAGTAGACAAAGAAAATATGAAAGAGATAAGAATATATTTAAAAATATATAAACAAAAGAATTCAATTAAAATTTATTTTAAATTTTATGTTATTTCAATTTTAATTTTACTTTACATTAAAAAATCATAAATATATTACATAAATATAGAAATTTATTTTTTATTTTCTTCCTTTCTTTAAGTTAAAGAAAATGCGAAAGAGATAAGAATGTATTTAAAAATATACAAAAAAAAGTATAAAATTATTTTATATGTATCATGTAAATAGTTTAAAATACTTATATTTCATGATATATATTATATATTATTAATATATTTTACTAATTATTTTCAATATCATATATATATATATATATATATATCTTAATATTTAATTAATATTAAAATATTTTAAATAAAAAAGTCTAAATGAGAATGTTACTTTTCTTTTCCCCTCAAAACCACATACTTTCCTTTTCCCCAAAACCGTAAATCACAACCCTACTCTTAGGTTTTATCCCTCTCCGCAAAATTGGTTTCCTTTTCCCGCAAAATCCCAAATCAAAGCTTCGTTCTTAAGTTTCATCTATCTCTTTTCAAAATTGTTGAACTCCAATACTCATCAATCGTCATTGCACTTCACGTTCTCGACACCGTCATTTATTGCAAATCAAGTTCGTTTTGACTTTTTACTCTCTCTTAAATGTTTCCAAAGTGTTTGTTAACAATAACATTAGGATTTTTTCTGTTGCTTGTCACTTTGCCAACATATTAAGAAGCTATTGTGTCGTATATACCATTGGCTTAATTAAATATATGAATAATTGGCCTAACCTTAATATATATTTTTACTTAATCAAATAAAATAAATGGAGAATGTGAATGATGAGGTGAGATAAAAATTCTCTTTGGTACAACCCATGTTTTATAACAGATTTTGGTTTTGCTTTCTTTGCCTATAATTTATGAATTTAGAAAGCAGAATCTCAATATTTAAGCAATTAATTATATAAAAATAGAACAAATATTAGTTTGAACATAGTTTAGCTGCCACATTAGTGACATGCACAAATTGCACTATGATTAGCTTCTAAGATGGAAGAGAAGGTATACTGATAGATGATTACTTTTCGGCTTACTGAATTATTCTAGCTATGAGCTTCGCACCTTAATTTTTTTATACAAATAGTCTTGAATCTTGAATAGTATAGGTTTCGGTTGTAGTCAATATGTAAAGAAAAATTGCTTTCCTTATGTTGTTGGCAAATTAGAGTTTCTATACTTTTGATTTTGGGTTAGCTTTAGCTTTAGCTATAACAATTAGAGTTTCTATATTCAAATTTTTTTTCACTATCAAACACAATATTTTATAGCTTTTAGAGTTTATCATAATGTTTTTATGTTTTTATTTTATCATTATAAAAAATACATTTAAAATAATACAAAATTATTATTATTTCAATTCATATATTTTAATTGTATATATCATTTTGGAGATCTCACCTAAAGTTATATGACTAAACAATATAGAATTGGACAAAAGTATAGTCTTACTTTATTAGTATAAACCTAAATTTGCTTAACTAATATAAACAAAATATTCAATTTGATAATTAAAATATATATTGCAACTCTAAAATTATGTGTATACGAGTATAATGATATTTTACATTCATAAAAATGTATAATTTTATATTTTAATTTATCTTCAAAGAAAAAGTTTATTAGAATAAATTTTCATTTTAATGCGACGTCAAAGTAAAATTTTTATACTATATATTATTAAAAAATAGCATATATGTAGTTTTTAAAGTAATGATTAGAAAATTGATTATACTTAAAGATAATATATATGTGATTGAATGATGATGTAAAAAATGTTTGTATTTATAATGTGTTATAATCAAACTCATTAAAATATTAAATATATTTTTATTTTATTATTGAAAATATAAAATTAATATCATATTGTTGATAAGTTGATCACTGTTTAAATTACTTATTTTACATAAGTAAAATAGAGTAATTATTTTAATTCCTTCTTATTTAAAGTCTTGTTTTCCTCCATCTTTACTTAAAATTGGATTTAATTAGGAAGTTAGTTTTTGATATACTTTTGTGCATAATTTATTTTAATTTTATTTTTTCTGTATTTTGAACTAGATTTTGGAAAGGACCAAAGAAGTGTTAGAGGATTTGGGGTCTATTGTTGTAGTAGTGTCCAAGTGTTCAACACCGACAACCCCAGAGGGGTGTTTTTTTGCATTGTTGGCACCTAACAACCACTATTTAAGCACTCAACGAGAACAACCTGAGAGGGGGTGTAGTTTTGCAATTGTTGCATCTAATGCTTGTCTCATGATCACCGAGCACTCGACTTGCGATTTGATGGCTATAAATATGTCTTTTGTTTGGAGAAGGGATATACATCTAGCTGACCTAAGGCATACTTTAGAGCATATTTCTTTTTTCTTTTACCTCATTTACATCTATATTTTATATCTCCCATCCATTGGTCATGCTTCCCATGCTAATGGTTGATTGGGTTTTGATGTAACTATACATGAACTCTTATGTATTTGTTTCTATTAATCAAAGTTTATTATTGATTGTTAGAGTTCTTCTTTACCTTATGCTTTATTTCTCTATATTTTGTGAATTTTACTTGTTGAATGAACTCGACAAAGGATTTTGAGTTGCAAAATTAGAAGAAATCCTAATGTAGTTTATTGCTCGGGAGAGAGTAAAACCAATTTACCATCTTAAGCTCCTTTTTTTAATACAAGTTATTTATCTTTAAATTATGCGAGAGATCGATAGTCTAAATCTCAAATAATTTAGTCTCTTGTTTGTAAGAAATTAAAGTTAAGGTTATTTTTATGGATGATAGGAACGTGAGTAGTAAACAATGATTTTAAGTTCATTTATGCATTAAAGGGTTTATATATAGAATAAAAAACCAACCAAGTTACTTTACTCTTTTATTCTTTCTTTAAACCTTGTCTTCATTAGTTTTTAGTAAAAATTGTTTCCTTTATTTATTACAAGTAATTAGTATTGAGATTTCTAAGGGATCATTCAAGTCTCTGTGGGATCGACCTGATATTTATCAGATACTACATACTACTAGTACATTTGCCAAGAGTGTTATAAAAAATTGCTCATCATAATTAAATTTAAATTTTTAGACAATATCATTCCTTATCTAAATAGTAGTATAGCTTATTTATGTACATTGTGGAATGAGCTAGCTAAGTATGCCTTAGAGTATCTACAAGTTTGAAAAGGTCATATGCAATTAATATGCATTTTTTTTGTTGAAATCTAGGCTTGATGGATAGTATGACCATGATTTTCTATACATATTAAGAACTTGATTGATTTGGTTTTGTTTTTTAATTTTTGAAAAGAGTTTTCAAAACTATTTCCTGGAAGAAAAGAAAAAAAACATGTTTGAAAATTATTATTTGAAAATGTAAAAATAAAAAAAACTTGCATATATTATGGAAATATCATTAATGAAAAGTAAAAAAAAAAATTAATTGTATTTTGAGTTTTCAAAACTAAAACAAAAAACCGAAAAGCAAAACTATTTACAATTGTTCTTGTTTTTTAGTTTTTAAAAACTAAAAAATTATAACTGTTTTCGAAAAATATTTTAAGAAACCAGTAACCAAACGAGTTTTTTAGTTTTTAAATACTAAAATACTGAAAATAATTTTATAAAATTATTGTGAAACAAGAACTAAGTATCTCTAGTAACTTGCTTATTTAATAAATTTACTTTTCCTTATAAAGAAAAATAGTATCATTCATTAATATTAAAAAATTCCAATGAAGTAAAAAACAGTTTATAAATGTTAGCCAACAGAGCAATAAACACTACTAGTCCTATTTTTCCATGTGTAATGAAAAGAACTCTAACCAAAATGAAAGGTCCGTAATAAGAGTAGAGAAAATAAGATCATAACATATGGAACAAAGATGGAATTTCTAAAGGCATCACACAAGACAAAATAAAAAGTTGAAAATGACCAAGGATGGAGAATATAATAAATAAGTCAAGTCATGACATTAACAATTATTCAACAAGCATATTTTTTTTGTACTTTTTTTCTTTTTCTCTTTTTATAAAAAATATGTGTGAGTATTTGTTTCCCCAGAGTTACAAAACAGACATGTTATTCTAATTTTTTGTAAAACGAACAGGAGAGAATAAACTTTTAGAGATTAAATAGTAATTCATAAATGTGATATGAAGTAGGTAGGGAATGCGTAATTAAAGTTAAAACATATTAAAGACGAAGAGCATGGAAGGAGAAGCTTAACGCGGAAGTTTTGTCTTTATAAAAGCTCAACAAAAGGCCCTCCAAATTCTTCAAAGGAACATAGAAGCGTATAGCAAACGATAAGATCGAAAGTGAGTGGTTGAATAGAGGAATCAAAATGAGTGGCGGCAACGACGGTAACGAAGGCTGGGGATCAAGGTTTCTGAAGATGGCCAGTGCTGCCGCCGCAGCAGCAGCCGTGGCCGGTGGCTTATACGCCGCTCTTTCATCCTCAGCCTCTGCCAGTGGAGGTCATCAAGAAGTCCCCTTTGGCGGACAGCCTCACAGAAACCAGCCTGACCATGCTGGTCACGTGCCTCCTCTTCAGGGTGCCCACGTGGTATCATATCATTAAATATGTTTTATTCATTTAAGTTTCATTTTATACTAAGGCATAAGAATATGGACTTTGTGAATGTGGGTTTTGCAGGCGAGTTGGAAGAAACCTGAGATAGGTTGGGTGAAGTTGAACGTGGACGGTTCACGCGACCATTTTAACGATACCTCTGCAGGTTGTGGCGGTGTTTTCAGGGACTCATCAGCGAAGTGGGTTTATGGGTTCGCTAAAAGGCTGAACCCGGACAACAATCAAGCGCACCAGACAGAGTTAGAAGCCATTCTCACAGGCCTCAACATAGCTTCGAAGCTTAATATTAAGAAGCTGATTGTGGAGTCAGACAGTGAGCCGGTGGTTAGAATGGTGATGAGTGGGGTGAAGAGCAGTCACACCGATTACGACCTCGTTCAACGCATAAGGAATGAAGTGGATCGTATTGGTTGCCAAGTGAGGTTTGCTGTTGTCTCCAACAAGGTCAATCGTGTTGCTCATAGACTCGCCAACGATGCTCGCAAATTCGCTTCGGTTGGTCTTTGTGAGGAGTACGCTGATCCTCCCTTTAACTGTTTGGAGTTGCTCTTGGAGGATCAGAATCGCTGTCAGACCTTTTAATTTTTTCTGTTTTTACTAAAATAAGATCTGCTCAATCATGGTATACATTATGGGCAAATATGTTTATTTGTTTGGTTTTTTTATATTTCCAATGCCATCTTAACGAAGTCTGTGTTTGGTTTTTCTTCTTTTTTGGGATATTCTACCAACTAGTACTAGTGCTATCTTTTCTTCCCTTGAATGTATGCAAGGAAACTTTTTACTCATCCAATGAACTAGAACTACTACCTTCCTGCCTTTATAAACATTCTTTTTCTTTAACCTATCTGATGATGATGTCCCCAAACAGAGTTCATTTGATTAATTTCCTAAATTATTCTTGTAATTAACGTTTTTAATCAGTTACGGAAATTACCCTAAGCAAACAACATGTTGTGGAAGTTTTGCAACGGCTTCCTCCTACATTTAATCTATATAAGTTTTCCATGGCAAAATCATTATATATGTACGCAAGTCTTGGACCATGGCCAACAAAAGGAAGAGGTGCATCAACACCAAGAATGTATAAATCAAGTGGCATAGAAACAACTTCAATCCCATTCACAAAGGCGTAGGCATCAGAAGCAATATATGTTGGGGTGAAAGTGAGTTCTAAATCCCTCCCACTTACATGGACAATGAATTCTTTCATGAAATAGACTAAGTTGAAGTAATCAGCGTTGAGGGAAACACTGAAGTTATGCAGAAGAGTGAAGTTAGCAGCACTCACTGATAAGAAAGCATTGTCGATGTTGAGGTCCAAGTAGGAAGCAGGGTAGAAGTGTAGGCGAATGAATTTGGGACCTGGGGTGACATTGAAAGTGTTAAGTGAATTGAGACCGAAAGATCCTAGCAGTCATATAGGGAACTTCAGGAATAGATTCAACAGTATCAGGGGCCCTGGCTATGAGTGACTTGTTATCAGCATTAGAAGGAACAAATGGTGAAGTAATGTCACCACTCCAATTCCTACCATCATATTCTACAAATTCTAATGTGCTGGATCCACAGTTGAGAACTATGTTCTCTGTAGGAATATCACGGGCAATATCAGCAACTGCAATTAGTTGTAGGTGTGAGAGATACAAGATAAAAATGTACGTAGAGCATGTGACAGCATCCATTATTCTGTGCACCATTTTTATATCTAGACACAGACAGCTGAGAATGGAAAAAATTGGCCAGCTTTGGCTCTTTGTCCTAATATTAAGTTTGAACGTTTAAAAGAAAAAATAGCTTTCTCTCCCATCAGTTTCAACACGGACTATATGAATTTTCTAGAGCCACTTTCTGTCCTACTTATATTTATATAACCTTTCATAATTAATTATATAAATATTTTTTATATATTTATTTTTAATAGCCACTAGATATAAGTCTCTCTACATTCTAAGTCAAAGTCTACGATTTAATAAAAGGTTCTGCTTTGTCTGTGAGTTGGTATTTCTACGAAAAAATAATGAAGGATTGGTCCCTTTCAAGAAGACTTGAGTAGTCAAGTAATGAGAAAAAGTAGAAAGAGAAAGTAATTGATGTAATGAAAAGAAAAAGAAAAGAAAGATAAAAAAGAAAATCGAATAGAAATATATAAGTAGAAAGAAATAGGGCCCGTTTGTTTCCTTGTTAAAGTTAAAGCAACGAACAGGCAGGGGGACTTGCTTTGAAAATATTATCTTACAATTTTCTCATTCCAAAGATACGTATAATAAATGTATACTTATTGAACACGATAAGCATATATCGATTATGAGCAAAGAATTCGGACTAAGCATATGACTTGTGTTAGGTCATATATTCCGCCATAAGTACTCGCCTACAACAGCCAACAACAACCCAATTCAGATAAAGGAAACGACTAGCAACAGGTCAAGAGATTAATTAATACAAATCTTGGTTATTAGCCAAAAATCAACATTAAAACTGTATTACCTAGGTACAGGCTTATTAGATGAGGCTTAGCAGGTAAAGGCTTAGTCCACCTTTATAAATAGGTAACAGGTATCGAGGCAAATAGTGTGTGTAATTCCTAATAATTCATATCTACTACTCTAAATCAAACTCTGCTTGAGTTGAGTGTCGAAGTTCCTCTTGCAGGTACCCTACCTGTTTAGCGTAAATCATAGACACCAAGTTTGACCGAAGACCCAAGCGAAGGGAAGGGACTGAAGTCAACACAGGTACATTTTGGCACCCATCATGGGGCTCGAGGTAAAACCTTAGACCCCACTAATAACAACTACTGCCCGACTATGGTGAGAACCTGAAGTAATGGAGGAGGACTCAGGAACCAAGCTAATGAAGGAGCAAGAATCAAAACAACAACAGGAAACTCTGAAGTGGTGAACGAGTCCAGTTTGGCCGAAGTTATTAGGTTACTAAAAGAGGAGATAGTTGAGTTAAGGCATGAGACAACTGAGATTAGGGGTCGAAATCAAGCGAAAAGTAACGGATTCAACCATGCGGGTGAGGAATCCCATAAAGGAGAGTTAGTTACGCCTACGGGAAATCGGCCCCCTCCAAGCTTGTCCAACCCTCCCTCGGGGGCTCGACCTCATCATGGTCACAAACCAGCAGAAGGCCCCTAACAAGGACCCTCAAGCCTTACACCTCAATAAGCCAAAGTTGCATCCTCCCTGGTCAGATCCCATCACCCCTTCATGCTAGAAATAATGGAGACATCAGTTCCCAAAATTAGGGTGTCTCCCTTGAGAAATATGACGGGACCTTGGACCTCGACGATCACTTGGCAGCATTCATGACCCAAGTAGGAATGTGTTAAGTGTCTAAATTAGGATGAATTACATTAACAATTAGGCACTTAATGACTTAATTTTGTAACATTTTACCTTGTAATTTTCTTCAAAGTATCAAATTGATGAAAAGGTAAGAATTTTTGGGTTTCTCAACAAAATGTACAACTTAGGATTCATTTTGTATACCTTTCTTTGATGCAGAACTTAAGGCAAAGAAAGGAAACTCACAGGACCAAATCCGCTCAGCCCATTTTGAGGTGCCCAGTGGATTCAAGGCCGCAAGCACAATCATGTCCACCTAAATCCGCTCAGCGGATTATACGTGCGCCCAACGGATTAGCTTTCTTCACCTTGAAGGACTCTCCAATCTGCTTAGTAGATTATAAGGCGCTGAGCGGATCCTTCTCTTTTCTGATGTCTGTCACACTAATTGGCTTATTTAAAAGGCGCGAGAAAGAGAAAAAAGGCAGTGAACAGAGAAACGCGAAGAAAGGAAGAAGAAAGAAAGTGAAGTTCAAGAGAAAAGGAAGCTCTCTCTACTTTTCTTGTTTGTAATCTCTTTCTCTTCTTTTCTGGATTGTAATGGCCCTCTCCATGAGAGGCTAAACTCTTTTGATTGGACTCAATATAACTCCTAATCTATTCTCTCTTGATATATATATGATTCATATTTCATTAGTTGTGTTTGATTCTGCATTCATTGCTCAATCTGGTCTGATAAACCATTTTATGATTTAAGGTTTTCGAATCTTGTTGGAAAAAATTTTTGGAAACTCGATCGATTTCAAGCACCTAACAGTTTTGAATTGTAGGAATAGATTTGATACTGTTAGCTAGTATTTCTCAAGTTTATGCAGATGAATGCTGGATACTAACTTTGACTCATTGAGGAATCATAATGAGAAGCTAGTATCTTAGGATTTAGTTTTGAGGGATCAAACTAAATTAATTAATGAGAGCAGAACTGATAAAATCATATCATAAATATTCAAGAGGGATGTTAGATTAGAAAGTACATTGAATCCGATCGTTTGTCTCATAGTAAATTTCATATCTATACTAGTGTTCTCATTTAATACGAATTTACTCACATACATTTTGCTCATGATAAATTTAATCATATCATATTAGTAGAATTCATTAATATCACAAATATCAATGGACGATACTCAATTTTCTACAACGAAACTTGGTCCGCTTGCCAAGTAAAGTGAAAGACAAGAAAAACACTTCACTAGAATGTACATAAAAGATCAAACGACCTTGTGCAAGATATTCCCTATGTCCCTCCAAGGGCCAGCGCTAAACTGGTTCATTCAGCTTCCCCACATCTTGACCCAATTCGACACCTAGTTTGCCACATCTCGACCTTACCGGTTCACCTCGCAAGCATTAATGATCGTCAAGCAAGAGAAGGGGGAACCTCTTAGATCATTCATAGATTGTATCGGTAAGGATGCCTTGAGCATAAAAGACCTGCAACCTGAGGTAACCCTTCACACATTCCTAACCAACCTGGAACCAAGAGATTTCGCGAAGAGTATGATTCATGTCCCATCGAGAAGCATGGAGGAGATGAGAGGTCGAGTTGTCTATCTCATAGAAATTGAAGAGTTACAGGTTTTCCAGAAAAAAAAAAAGCCAAGAGACTATCCAAGTCCACACCCAAGAGAGAAGGAAAGAGGAGATAAAGGCAAGAGGAAGGAATAGTTTAATGACAGGCTGCCCAGAAGGCTTAAATACAACCATTATACTCCTCTAAATGTCTCGTGCTACAAGGTCCTGGAATAAGCTCTAGCTGTAGACCTCTTTGTCATGCTGAAAAGAGAAAATACACCAAGGGCAGACACCAGTAAACACTGCAAATACCATCGAAATAAAGGACATTCCACCAAAGAGTGTTCGGCCCTGAGAGACAAGATAGAAGACCTTACCAAACAAGGCCATTTGAAGGACTATGTTTATCAATAGAGGGAGATTTACCACCTGAACATGCCTCAAGGAAGACAAGGCCAAGAACGACGTGATAGTAAGCGTGAGCACTATTACCATAGAGGCTATGGAAGAAGAAGTAGAAGCCGAAGCAGATCAAGAGAAAAGAGAGCTACCTATCAGAATGGTCCTCTAAAGAGGGTAATCAACACCATAGTTGGAGGATTTGCTAGTGGCAGGGCCACTTCATCCTCTCGCAAAAGGCACCTTAGAGCTTTGCGCTCTGTGAACTCAATGATGCCCCATCTTAGACCACGAATGCCTGCCATTACCTTCACGGACAACAACTTCCAAGTTGTGGAAGACTTTGATAGATTAGGGAAGTTCGGTGGATGTACTTTACTGGAAAAATTTCCAAGAGATCCGTATATCGCAAGATCAACTGATGCCTTATGACGAACCACTTACTGGTTTGCTGGAGAAAGGCTAGCAATGAGAGGGTGTATAGACTTACATACCAAATTTGGGGACGAGAAAGGGCCCACTCAAATAGTAAAAATAAAATATATTGTGGTGCAGGCCAACGCATCTTATAATATACTAATAGGTAGACCTTTCCTCGACAAGTTGGGAGCTATAGTATCTGCACCACAGTTAGCAATGAAATTCCCATCTGAGGAGGGAAGGGTCATCACAATCCATGCTGAACAAAGAGCTACTAGAGAATGCTACTTAGCGAGTCTCAAAGTCCAACCCTGGGAAGATAAGTCAAGAACTCGTGTTGTCAACATGCTTACCCATCCAAACCTCAGATTTGGACCTTGATCCCAGGTTTGATCAAACAGAAAAGGCAAAGCCCGCAGAGGATAGCTAGCCATTTCGGATTGGAAAGGAGATAACCTAGGTCACCTACCTCGGCTCCTTCCTCCCTAAGAAAAACTAGATAGAGATTACAGCAATGTGCAAAAATGCATATTTTTTTGCCTGGACACCTGCCGACATGTCAGGAATTGATCCTTGATTCCTGTCTCACAAGTTGCCGGTATGCACCCTTACCAAACCAGTAGCCCAAAAAAGGAGAAAGATAGGGGTGGAAAGGTCGAGAGCAGCGAAGGAAGAAGTTGAAAAGCTCAAAGTGGCAGAATTCATAAGGGAAGTCAAGTACACCACTTGGCTGGCCAATGTGGTGATGGTCAAGAAGCACAATGGAAAATGGAGGATGTATACCGATTACACAGACCTCAAATACGCATGCCCCAAAGATGCATAACCATAGCCTAGCTTTGACAAGTTAGTAGATACAGGAGCAGGGCACACTACCCTTAGTTTTCTAGATGCTTTCTCAAGCTACAACCAGATCTGTATGCACCCTCTGTATGAATAAAAGATGGCATTCATAATGAAAGATGCCACGTACTGTTATAAGGTTATGCCCTTCAGCTTGAAAAACACCGGCGGCACATACCAAAGGCTTATGGACAAAGTCTTCCACAGCAAGTGGGAAAGAACATGAAAATGTACGTAGATGACATGGTTGTCAAGACTGAAGAAGCTCAGAGGCATGCACAAGAGTTGAAGGAAGTGTTCGACACCATCAAAATGCACTCAATGAAACTAAATCCAAAGAAATGCGTTTTTGGCGTCCAAGGAGGGAAATTCTTGGGTTATATGATCACAAGAAGGGGAATGGAAGCTAACCTAGACAAGTGTTCAACAATCTTAGGGATGAGAAGTCTAGTAAATCAAAAAGAGGTACAACGACTAATGAGGAGATTGACAGCATTGTCTAGAATTTTACCATGTGTGGTCGAGAAGACTAAACCTATCATAGCCTTGCTAAAAAAGGTGCAACCGTTTAAGTGGATCGAAAAGTGCGAAGAAGCTTTCATGGCTCTAAAAAGAACGTTGGTCGCTCCGCCTATGCTAGTCAAGTCAGCCTCAAGTACACTCATAGTCTACCTCTCAGTCTCTATCTCGGCAATAAGTGTTATCATAATACAGGAAATTTAAGGAGACCAACACCTAGTGTATTTTACAAGTTGCATCCTACGAGGCACCGAGGTCAGGTATCAGGTTGTAGAGAATATGGAATTGGCTCTAGTAAGTGCGGTGAGACATCTGAGGCCCTATTTCCAAAGTCATTAGATGATCATTCAAACTGATTATCCAATTGAAAGAGTATTGAGGAAGTCGAAATTGGCAGAAAGGATGGTAGCTTGGTCTATAGAGCTCTCTGAGTTCGATATCCACTACGAACCTAGAAGCCCTATAAAGTCCCAACTGTTGGCTGACTTCCTCACCAAACTCCACCCCACGACTGAGATACTAAACATGCAATCAGCCTCGTGGATCATACATGTTGATGGATCCTCTTGCAGTAATGGGAATGGAGCCAAAATCATTATAGAGGGACCGAACGGACTCACTATTGAACATTGTTATGCCTCAATTTTAAAGCCTCAAACAACCAAGTAGAATATGAAGCCCTACTTGTGGGTTTAAAGTTCTTGAGAAATAAAGGGTCCTCAGTCATTTGCTTCCTTGACTTCTTGGAGGAGGATTTCTTTCCTTCTCTACTTTTTGAACTCCTTCTTCCTCGGCTTGGATTTCGCTCTAGCTGGCTCGGGCATAGGGGGTAGGACGTAGGCTGGAGGATCCTTCAGCATGGGATCCACCTTGAATATTTCCTGAGGAATGAATTTCTCTTCACTCCTAACCAAAGCGCGCCTGCTCTTACAGAAATGCATCACGTTGCCACCGCCATCCATGATGATGCCTACATAATATAACATAAGTATTAGGTTGAGACACTTGTATAGAAAGCGAACAAGTTAAATATTGTGTTTAACTACTCACTTTCCAAATCCTCAGAAGGCATCGGAGACCGGAACAGTCGTATCAATCTCCCCATACAGAGGCACCAAGGAAGAGAGTCTAGAAAGGCAGCATCCGCTACTTCCTCGACCGTGAGCAACTCTGCAGGATAACAATCATACCTCCTCGACACTCGTTGCTAGTAGAAAGGAAACAGTTTCTCCCCGTTTCAGTCACAAAAGTATTTGGGACCATTCTTCGGATCAACCAAAAGCTTAAAAAATTCGGTCTTAAAATTCTTCTAGGAAGTGGTAAATAGCTGAAAGAGGAGATGTTTGGGATTTCAGTACAAAGAAAACCATCTGCATTTTTCGTGGGGGCGAGTGGTGAAATGATGCAAGAACCGGTCAAGACTGGCCTTAATGTGGGTATACAAGCACAAAGAAAGTTAAACCTCGAGATCTTGGAACATGCAGTTGTGTACATAAAAAAACTCAGGACTATCTCTCCCCTCTTGTGGGAGAACGCGAAATCGGGCTCATCAAAGCTACTATCTTGGTAGTGGCGAATGAAGAAGGGAAAGTCTTCAGCCATCTCAAAAGGGCACAATTCCACACTTTTCACTAAGCTTACTAAAACTTTCTTTGTGTTATAGCGGGAAAAGTAGGCGACCACCTCCGCATCAACACAGTCATACTCAGAATCTTGAATGGGGGGAAGTCCCTTTTGAGATTCCCAACCCTCTTATTGGCAAAAGTATCAAGACTCTTCAGCCCTTCGGAAGAAGTGTGTTCGGCTACCGCTACAACCGCCACAGCTATGGGGCTACAAGGAGGACAGGTAGTGGAGCAAACGTTGTTCCCCTCCCTGAAAAGGATGACTTCGGTTGAGTCCGAGGCGTCACCTAGAGAAGAGGAAGAAGGAGAAAAAGCATAGCTAGAAAAGAAAAAGGAAGACATTTCAGAGTAGCATACCTTTTTTCACAAATGAAGCAGAAGGTCTAAGGAAATCTAGATATCTTGGCTCAAAGAATAGAAAATTTAGTGAAAGGTAGCTGAGAGTAAACCCCTTATTTATAGCCAGAAAACCTCAAGATCCTCATCATCCAAGCTCCTCCAAATCAACGGTCCAGATCTTCCACCTCTTCAGCTCCTAGTACTTTCGCTTCTAATGTCAACTACAGAAGCCTTTCCTCGTCCTCACTGAAGACTCTCTCCTTACTCCTTCTCTTGCATGTAACTTTTTTTCTTCTCTTTTTGGAACATTGGTTCTTACCTCGCCACAACCGAAGCTGTGGGCAAGTGAACAGGATAAGCATATCTCGGCTATGAGCAAAGACCTCGGCCTAAGCATACGACTCATGCCAGGTCATATATTCGACCATAAGTACTCGGCTACAATAGCGAACAACAACCCAATTTGGGTAAAGGAAATGGTTGGCAACAGGTGAAGAGATTAATTAGTACAAATCTTAGTTATTAGCTGAAAACCAACATTAAGTCTGTATTACCTAGGTTCAGGCTGATTAGACGAGACCCAACAGGTAAATGTCCAGCCCACCCCTATAAATAGGTAACAGGTATCGAGGTAAACAATGTGTGTAATTCCTAATAACTCATAACTACTACTCTGAACCGAACTCTGTCTGACTTGAGTGTTGGAGTTCCTTTTGCAGGTACCCCACCTGTTCGGCATAAATCATAGACACCAAGTTCGACTGAAGACCCAAGCGAAGGAAAGAGGCCAAAGTCAATACACAGGTACACTTATAATTACTTATCTTATAATTTTATCATGTTGAGCAACAAAATATTAGGAATCAAATTAGAAACCCAATCCATAAACTATTTTACATATTATATGATGGGATTTGGTTTAGTATCCACTCTAGTCTTGTATAAATTGACTTGTATTAACTTCTTGTTGCTCTAAGCATTCTTGCATGGAAAGGATCTTCTCCAAAGTACTAAGCACCTCTCCCATAGTTGGCCTGTTTGCACTTCTATTAGCCAAGCACTGGATGCCAATATCCACAAAAGCCCTCAGGCATTCGGGCCTAACGCTCCCTCCTAAATGCGGATCAACTAATTGATCAATGGTTTCACATTGATAACAGTGCATGGCCCACACGGCCAACCCTTCTCTCTTTCAACTGCCACAGGATTCACAACTGGTCTTCCACTTAACACTTCCAACAAAACTACTCCAAATGAATACACATCATATTTTTCAGTCAGTTTTCTTCTCTTATAGTACTCAGGGTCTAAATATCCTAATGTACCTTTAACCTCAGTGCTAACATGTGAGTGATAAAATGAGGGAACTGTTCTACACAACCCAAAATCCGCAATCTAGGCTACACAATTCTGATCCAATAATATGTTTGCTGACTTGATATCACGGTGAATCACTGGGTGGCTCCTGCCTGTGTGCAAGTAATGTAGTCCTCGAGCTGCGCCAACACAAATCTTCAGTCTTTGAATCCACGGCAGTGGCTGCTTTTGCTTTTTGTACAAATGATCACTCAAAGGGCCCTGAGCCATGTACTCATACACAAGTATCAGCTCTTTTCCTTCTTGGCAGTATCCCAGCAGTGACACCAAATTCAAGTGATAAAATGAGAACAAATTGATCTCATTTTGGAACTCCTTAAATCCTTGGCGAGCGCTTTACTGCCACAGGAGTTCTTTTATGATGCAAGATGCCTTTGTACACCTTTCCAAAGCCTCCCTCCCCAATTACAAAAGCTTCATTGAAGTTGCTGGTAGCTATGCTGATCTCTGCTAATGTGAATTGGAGGAAACGACCTGAGGTCAATGTTTGTTGAATGTTTTGGTGACTTCTTCCGGTAGAATTTGGTGGGAGTATCTGAGAAGTTCCCCATTTCAATTTTTTCCATGCTCTGTGGATAAGAATGAAAAATGTAAAGAATAGTCCCAAAATGATGCCTAAAGTACCGGCCACAATAATGACATGTGGAACTTTCTTTTTCCTTTGTTCCATTATCCTTCTCAATTCAAATGTTGCCGCAAGACTATAATTGTTGTCACTCAACTTCATGATCTCAATTCCATTTAGTATGGCATCAGCATGTTCTGGTTTTGACTTCAAGTTAGGGTGCAGTTCAATCAACAAATCTTTCCTTCTCCTACTTTCCTTAGGGATCATAACAACATAATCCCTAAACAGAGGTGTAAGTGCTCTACCAGCCAAAGCAACTACGTCCATCCTTTTCTCTGCTGTTTGGTTGTTTATGTACACCTTGAACACCCTTTGGTTGACTCGTGTTACCACCGTAGAGATCTCACAAAAATGAAGCCTAACAAGGTATTTGAATCCAGAATCAACAGGAAAAGACCATGTTAAATTGTACTTCATATTAGCATCTCCATCGCTACCCATAGTCCTGGCAGTCCAATACAGCTCTTGTGGTGCTGAATAATTGTAATCCTTTGAAGTCAAAGTGGTATAATTCATTCTAGCATCACGATACCTTATTCCAAGGACACTTCCATATTGTGAACCAGATATGCATCCAAAATCATCCAACCATGTTCCAAAAGCATTTTCAACAGCCACACTACCAATGCTAACCCGGTAAAGCATCTCTAGAGCATATTCATCATGAGTAATCCAAGGTAAGGAACAGGAACCTTGGAACCTGGTAAGTATATATTGTGGGGAACTGGGAATATCTCAATGCCATTTACAAAGGAAAATGCATTGGAAATTAAACTAGATGGAATAAATGTAATGTTTAATTTCTCTTCCCGGATGTTGACTAAGAAATCCTTGGTGAAAAACTCCAAGCTGCGCTCTTCTGCATAAACAGATGGGTTAAAATTACTTACTAGAGTGTAAGGACCAGCTTTTACAGAAAAATAAGCCTTGGAGGGGTTCATCATCAGATTTGAAGATGAGACAAAGTAAATACAATGAATTTAGGACCAGCGGAGAAGGGGAATGAGTAGGTCAGTGGAGAATGAGTTACTCTTGCTGTTGAGTATGGGACTTTTGGTGCTAGAGAGTGTATGTTTGAGATGAAGAGTGTAGATGAACTCTTGTCATAATCTAGAGGCAAGAAATTAGGTCCAATATCTCCTATCCAATTTACTCCATCGAATGATGATGTTTCATAAGAACCACAGTTAAGGAGGATTTTATCTGGGACATTAATTGGATCACAAGTGGTTAAATGGAAGAATAATAACAACATAAAGGGGTGCTGTACGCAGCTAATGGCATACCTAAATTTATCCATTGTGATCAGAGAAATATGGGGGTAAAGGCTTAGTTTATCCATGGAATCATGCTACCTTTATACCAAATTAAGGCGTTCGCATTGTGTTATTACGCGTCTTCTAACTTTTTTGTATTGAATGATGGTCGACAATGTCTTATAGCCAGACAGAATGATTTAAGTGGGTCGACTTAAAAAAAAAAATTACTTAGGTGGATCTGTTTTAAAAAATATTATTGGAATGAGTCTATTTTTAAATTTGATCTAGTAAAAACCGTAACTTGTAATTGCGGGTTGCGTGTCACGTCAATTTGTGCTTATGGTGTCCAACTGACAATTGCGGTTTTATTGGTCTTTGATCAGTGCCGTCCCTCTGTCCAATGATTACAAGCAACACAGATTTTTATATGGTTAAGACTGCAAGTCAGACTTGCAGTTTGTGTAGGACGTTAAAATTGCAATTTCCACTTGCGGTTTGTATTAAATATGTATCTCTTCCCGTTACAAGGTTTTATTCAGCACTTAATGCCCATATAAACTGCAGGGACATGCTGTTTATGTGGGAATTTCCATTTGGCTCACAGAATCACATAATCAAAATCGCAAATTTAAATTTTCAGCGTGTTTCCAAATATTCACGTTTGTTTCCTTATCTAATATTGTAATGTTTTTTTCCTATATGTTATTTTAAAAACATAACAAAATAAAGCTGTAACGTAAAAATTTAAAAAGTAAAAAAATTTAAATTAAAAAAAACAACTTCAAATTGTAATTTTAAAAAAAAAAAGTAGCTTAAAAAAATTTAAAAACATAACAAAATAAAAAAAAAATCCCTTTAAAAAATTAAAAAGATAACAAAATTTAAAAACTCAAAAACTTAAATTAAAAAATAAATTTAAACTGTAATGTAAAATATAAAAAAAAAGTAACTTTTAAAAAAATTTAAAAATGTAACAATAATAAAGTAAATTTAAAAAAGTTTATTTTTAAATTTTGTAAAATTGGTATAAGTTTAAATTTACTTTATTATTTTTATATTTTTAAATTTTTTTAAAAGTTACTTTTTTTTAATTTTACGTTACCGTTTAAATTTATTTTTTAATTTAAGTTTTGAGCTTTAAAATTTTGTTATCTTTTTAATTTTTTAAAGTGACTTTTTTTTAAACTGTTATGTTTTTAAATTTTTTTAAGTTACTTTTTTTTTAAATTACAGCTTGAAGTTTTATGTTTTTACTTTTTAAATTTTTTTAAAGTTTTATGTTATAGTTTTATTTTGTATGTTTTTAAAATAACATATAAGAAAAAAACATAAAGGAAACAAACCTAAATATTTGGAAACAAGGCTGAAAATTTAAACTTGCAATTTCGATTGTGTGATTCTGTGGGGCAAACAACATAAACCGCAAGTCCCATCTGCGAGGTTTTATGTGGGCATTAATTGCTGAGCAAAACGATGTAACGACGGAAAAATGCATATTTAATACAAACTGCAAGTGATAATTGCGGTTTTAACTTCTAAAAATCTATGCTGCTTGTAACCCTAAATTGCATAAGTTTGTTCCATGTTGAACATCACGTAAGTACATCACATAGTTGACGTTAACCCGCAACTACGCGGCAGGTCAAATTTAAAAACAGAATCATTCCAATAATATTTTTTACTATGTTATAACTTAGAACTGTAAAGTATCTCAAGATTATACTATTAACTAATTCTGTCAAGGAATTTGGTAGCTACTTTTGAAAGATTCTCCTCTTCCGAGTACATTTTTCTATTCACAAAATCTGAACTGAAATCTAGCTTAAAGATAGAAACTCTGTTCTACTTGAGCTAAAAACACCTGAAATGTACTTAAAGGTTGTCAAATAAACTTATCCATTAGCCTTAACTATTCCCTTACGTGACATTTTTATTCAAATTAAAAAAAAAATTATAAATCGGTGTCCTTAGTCAAATGTCAAATTTTGACCATGAAAAGATATTATACATAAAAGACATTTCTCTTAATAACATCTCCATGTTTAAATTTAACTAAGTTAAAAGTATCATACCTTTAAACATTTATTTATTAGAGACAATTTACATAACAAAGAAAATTTTTAAAAATTAAGATGAATAGTTTTTAAAGAGATGGGTTTTTAGAGTTAAAATTCATTTTTCAGTTTTATTTCAAACTCAATTAATTAAAAATAAAAAATAAAAATGTGAGTTTCTTAACTTTTTTAACTATTAAAATAAAATTATTCATAAGTATCTTAAAATTAACCGGGTATTATGAGATTCATAAAAATAATTTAATATTCTCTAAAATATGAAAGGTAAGTATCTTATAAAAGAGGATTTAGGAAATAATTTTTATTTTATTTAAATTTATTTATTAAAAATTATTTAATAAAATAAATATATTTTTTTGTTTTTTAAGTGTTTGTATAAACTACATATTTAAAAAATAATGATTTCTATATTTTAAAAGTATTTTAAATAAAAAATTTGTTTCTATCCTAGAAAAAATGAGTTTTTAAAAATTAATTTTTAACAAATAAATAAGATTTTTTTAAAAAAATATTTTTTTAAATAAAAAATAATTTACACAAATATATTTTTAAGATATGACATTGTGTCTTATTTAAAAAGTGATATTGTACTTCATATTTTAAAAATATGACATTATATCATGTTAAATAAATTCTTGAATTAATATTCTTTTGTTAGATGACAATGGTAGTCAACTAATTTTTCATATTAACGTTTAATATTTAACAAATAAATATAAATTAACATGTTATATTTTTAAAATATAATAACACACCATGTAAATTTTATAAAATTTTGAGATATCAATTATAATTAAACTTATCCGTCAGGATAATTTCAATAAATATTCGTTAAATGTCAAAGTGCCATTAATACTTTATTATATGCATGAGTGATGAATATAATTTCACTGTCTGAGTAGTCCAGCTGGTTCCAATAGCTACTCTTTAATGTAATTGTTGTTTGGCCTGGTCCACGCGGAGAGTATCAATGTTGTGTTGCTGACTTATTAAAAAAATCTCTTATTCTAAAACGAAACCAAATCCTCTAAAATAACAACTTGTAAATATTTTTTTATGACAAAATTTTAACAGTTAATATGTTAATCTTTATTAGTAGAAAAATTTGAATTCATAACTTCTCCCTCATCGCTCCAGACTAATATTATAAGTTATAATTCCCACTACTTTTGATATTTGAAGTAAAAGAAGTAATAATATTACCTTCCAATTATCTATACGGTAAATAAAGACTATGGTTTTTTTTAGTGTCTATATTTTTTAATATCAATAATATTTTTTATTTAACTTCCACATACATTTTTTATAAGAGAAATACTACCAATGCACTCTTTTGAACACACTCTATATGATTGGTTGAAATTCATCGAAAACAACAAATTATGTGAGTCTTACTTGTTATTAAATGACTCTTTCTCCTAATTTTGTAGACTTCAATAAATTTCAACCAATAATAAAGAGTGTGTTAGGAGGATTGTGTTAAAGAGTGTGTTACTAACACTCCCCTCTTTATACTCTTAATGCCTCTATCCCACATTACCTCTCTCTTTACATATACTCACTCTTTAGGTTTTAACTTTCTTTTAATATTGTCATTTGCCCAAGACCCTTTCACTCCTTCTTATGCAATCCTGCCTAGCAAAAAATTAAGCTAGGGAGAATAAACAGTGTACATGGCAAGGATAGAGCATAGTGAAGATATTTCTAGCCATAGACTATAAAATTATGTGTAAATATGTTTATTTTGTTTAGTATTTTAGTGGGTGCATTTAGTATTTTGTAGGCCTTGTATTTTCTATCATTTCCTTTTATTTTAAGAGCATGGGTGTCATTAGTTATTCATGGAAAGTGTATGTTAGAATGTGAGTTTTTTTCAGAACAAGTGGGTGGTGGTTTAATTTCCACACCCCTTTTTTGATTTTCACACGTCTCTAGCACCCACATGAGCATGAGTAACATGTAAGACCCTTATATCCCCTCTATGTGGCATCTAGATTCCTTCTCTCTCCTAGGTGGCATTAGTTGTCTCTTAATTCAAATTCAAATTTGAATTAAAGGAGCTAGATCCACCATATCAGGATTCAGTGTCACATGGGGGAACATACATCCACTTTCTCAAGGCCTTGTTTGACTTAGCTAGTTTTAATAAATCCTTAGATTAATTAGTGTGCCCTAGTGGTGAACGTCCAAGGCCTCCTAGGAAGTTTATAAATAGGCATTCACCTCTCATGTATCATTTTAACACTTTTATGAATGAAATCTAGACTCAAACTTGAGAGTTTCTTCTTAGAGTGTTCATGTTCACTCTAAATTGTGAGAGTTTTTCTATGGCTTTTATCAAGGGTTTCTTCCCTTGTGGCAAGCTTTGATCAACCATGGCTTATCTTCTATGAATTGGCACCTATTCACCACCATTCTTTGGTCTCTCCATCTCCATCTTCAACCTTGGAACCTCTTTGGAGCAAGATCATGGTAAGAGCAATCCAAAATTGCATCATATGGTATCAACAGCCTAATCCTTAGAGGTTCTTCTCCTTTTCCTTATTTTCTTATTTGTTTGTCGTTCTTTTTTATATTTTATTCTTGTTCTTAAATTTTTTTAGCTTAATTAATATTGTTATATGTTCTTTTTAATTGTCTTGTTGTTATGTCTTGTGGTTTTGAGTTTTAAAATTCTATATGATATGTTCTTGTCATTTTATTTCTTAATTCAAATTTTATTATTCCTTCATTGACTTAGTGTATATTTCTCTATTTTAGGATTCCTAATTCTATCCTTGTGCTTTTATATTTTGAAATTCTCATTTGTGAACCAAAAAGGTGATGCCACACCTCTGTGTGAAACACCACAGCAATGTGGCAAGTACATTTTTTCTTCACAATTGTGTGTGTGTTTTTGCGAGTTGCTCTCTCTGTTTTGTGCGTTTTTCTCTCTGTTTTCATTCTGATTTTCATTTTTTAATTTTTTATTTTTACTTTTCATGTCATGTTTTAGTAGTCATGTTTAGTTCTTAATTTTGTCAAAACAATTTCCTAGTTCTAGCCTATTTTATTTTGCCTAAAAAGTGTGTTGAAACTTTCTTCTAAAATTGACCATCTAAGAGGTTCATCCTCTTAGTAAGTCTTGTGTCAAGAAGTCTCACATACTCTTTAGATCATAGCATGTTTCATTAAAAAAAATAATTCAATGCTCAATTTCTTCCTATTTCATCTTATTGCTTAAATTTTTAGTAGCTCTTTTTGTGCTAGTTTTGAAGTGATTTTTTGTTTGGTTGTTTGAGCTGATTGGAAGTGTATTTTTCCAGCAAGGATCTTGTTCAAAACAAGCTAACTTATACACAAAACTAACACTCTTGTCCATATCCTACATCACTTTCAATTTTAGTGCATTTTGAGTCGCTTTCATTTACTTGAGTTGCATTTTTTATTAAAATTTTTTGGCTTATTTTTTGAGTTGACTCAAGCATTTCTTATCATTATTTTTCTCTCAAAAAATAAATTCAAAAGATTAGGTGCAGCTGCAAAATATACAAAAACAAGGAAGTAAAAGAAAATAGAAGAAAAAAAAAGTGCAAAAATAGTACAAAATATAAAAAGTAAAATAACAAAAAAATTTGGTGCACCTAATAAAAAATTAAAAATTGAAAAAAGTGCTCTAATTGATTTAAATTGCTTGAATTTGTGCTTGTTTAAGTCTCGGCCAAGACTATTTTAATTACTACAATTTTTGAAAATATTTGGCTTTTTGCTTTTTAGTCCCTATTCTATTCTAGTAATTTTCTAGGTCAATCTCTTAGTTATGTCTACCTTCTTTCTTTGCCTTATTTTTACCTTGTCATTATCTTGATCTTTGAGTTATGTCTCTACTCATCTTTCCACTTGGATAGTGTCCTTTCTTAATTGTGCATTTCTTGCTTTATTTGCTTCTACTCCTTGCATTCCTTGGTTGCTTTAGTGTTGGTGCCACTTTATGTAAGGAAGCCTTTGGTTAAGGGAGTCTTCCAAAAGGGTAGCATATTAGGGAAGAGTTGAAAATCCAAGGAGCACTTGAACAAAAAGAGGAGCAAGACACTTAGAGAGTGAGACACTTGGGGGAGGAAAGCTCGAATATTGTTTCCTTTTGTTGTTTAATTCCTTGTATAAAAGGTCTCTTTCTAGGAAGTGTTGGATACCCCTAAGGGTCACTTTCTTTTGTTTGTAATATTTTAGTAGTTTCTCGTTTTTAGGTGTGAAGTAGGAATTGGTACACCTCTTCATACCTTAGGTACAAGTTTAGGTCCTTATTCTTTTAGTTTGTTTTTTTTTTTGCCTTTTAATTTGTTTTAAGTGTTTTAGTGGTCCTTTGAGTTCCAAAGGCTTTTGCACTAATAGGTTCACGTTTAGGCTTAGTTCTTTCCTTGTTGTGCGATTTTTAGTTAGGTGTAGTGAGTTCCAAAGACTCATAGGTGAGAAACCAAAACAAAGGGTGAGATGAGTGAACTTTATTCTTGGTACAAGTATCCCCCTAGTTCTTTCCACAACCCTAATTCACCTTTATTTTCATACTCCTATGATCATGAGATATTAGAAAAAGAAACAAATGAGTGTAAGGAGAGAGAAAAAAAAATAAAAGAGAGGTGTAGAAAAGAGAGAAAAGAAATAGAAAGGGAAGATAGAAGAGAAAAAAGAAAGGAGAGAAAGAGAAGAAAAGAGAGGAAAGAAAGAGAAGCAAAAGAAAGAAAAGAGTAGGAAGAATATTAGAAAAAGAAGGATTAGAGGAGAGAAAAAGAAAAGAAAGAAAGAAAAGATAGATGGGAGATAGAGAAAAAAGAAAGAAAGGAAAAAAGAGAGAGAGGAAAAGAAGGGGAGGAGTATTGGAAAAGAAGAGAGAAGGTGTGGGAGGAAAGGAGAGAGAACGCATGCTTTCCCTTAAAAACTTAGAAAAAGAAATAAAAAGATATTGGTAGTAAGACAATTCTTAGTAAAGATTCTACTTTGGCTTCAAAGGAGAATCTTAGCATAGAACAATCTTCCAACCAATCATTAAAAACACAAGTTGGAATTGAGATTGTGCCAAAAAAGTTTGAGCACATTGAATCACAATCTCAAGTTCAACTTAAACATGAGTCTCAAAAAATCACTTTAACAAATGTTGGACTTGGGTCATTGCATTTTGAGATTAAAGAATCTCAAGACCAACACTTGGAAAAAGTTAAGAGGAAAGTAAAACTTCAAGAGAGTTACTCCTTGGATTCCAAGGGGGACCTTACTCTCTTGGAGAAAGGTGAAAGTGAAGTCCTATTAAACATTTCACCAAGTTTTGAACTTGAGCCTACATTAATAAGGTTCAAAAAAGAGTCTCAAGTTCAAAACTTGGAAAAAAGTGAGAGAGAAGAAGGTCTTCAAGAAGATCACTCCTTAAATCTTAATGGAGATCTTATTAAAGAAATTCTCTCTTATGACAAGTGCAAATTAAGGTTGTGTCAAAAATATTTGAACACATTAACCTACAACCTCTAATTGTACTTAAAGATAAGATTCCATCAAGTGTTGAACTTGAACCATCATTCATAAAGTTCAAGCAAGAATCTCAAGTTCAACACTTGAATGAAAAAGAGAACGAAGTTGTTCTTCAAGAAGACTTCTCGTTGCCATCCAAGGAGAATCTTATTAAAGACAATTTTCTCATTAAATGAATGGAAGTTGTTCTTCAAGAATACTTTTCCTTGCTATCCAAGGAGAATCTTATTGAAGACAACTTTCTCACTAAGGAATTGGAAGTTGATTTTCAAGAAGACTTTTCTTTGCTATCCAAGGAGAATCTTATTGAAGACAACTTTCCCAATGCAAAGTGGAAGTTGAGGTTGTACCTACACCTTTTGAGCAGAATGAACCATAATCTCAAGTTCTACTTGAAGTTACATTAGACATTTCTCTAAGTATTGAGCTTAACACATTTTCCTTTGAGCTCAAACAAGAGTCTCAAGACTTGGATGAAGTTGAGGAGGAAGATAATTTTCAAAGGGATTATTCCTTGGACCCCAAGGATGTCCTTGATGAAGAGAAGTCTTCCCTTGCACAAGAAGGAATTGAGATTGTGTCCATACCCTTTTAGCATAATGAATCACAACCTCAAGTACTACTTCTTGATGAGGCCAAATTTGGACAAGAGATTGAGTTATGACCTTTGAAAATCATAGTCAATCTCAAGTTCAAATTAAAGAGACCATGCAAGAACAATCCACCCCAAGGCTCATCATTATCTCTTAGGATGAACAACAAGACAAAGCCTACTTGGCTTTCTTGGACAGGTGCTCTAGTGTACCAAGATTAGTCTCGTCATCCCTTTCTATTTAGAAGAGACTAACACTTAGTGCATTTGGAGTTGATTGGGGAACTGTTGTGTGGAGGCACATGCACAACATTTTTCCAAATTTAGTTTAAACCTCCACCACCCTAATCTTAAGGATCGCACAAACCTCCACAATCCCAATCTTAAGGAGTCACACAAAAGACTTCTCATTTCTCCTCTAGTTATAGATATACGCCTTTTAATTCCATTGTTTATTCTTTTGCAGGATTGGAAGAAGAGGAAGAAAAATCTCAAGAATTAAGGTCAAATCCTCTTCAAAAGGGATGAGATGATGCAATCCCACCTAGCAAGGAATTAAGCTAGGGAGAATAAAGAGTGGACATGGCAAAGATGAAGCATAGTGAAGATATTTCTAGGCTATAGTCTTTAAAATGCGTGTAAATATCTTGTATTTTGTTTAGTATTTTGGTAGGTGCATTAGTATTTTGTGGGCCTTGTATTTTTTTCCATTTCCCTTTCTTTTAGGAGCATGGGTGTCATTAGTTATTCATGGGTAGTGTATGTTAGAAGGTGGGCTTTTTTTAGAACAAGTGGGTGGTGGTTTAATTTCCATACACCCCTTGTTTTATTTCCATACCTCTCTAGCATCCACATATGCATGAGTAACATGTGAGACCCTTATATTCCCTTCATGTGGCATCTAGATTCCTTCTATCTCCTAGGTGGCATTAGTTGTCTCTTATTTCAAATTTAAATTTGAATTAAGGGAGCTAGATCCACAATATTAGGATCTAATGTCACATGAGGGAACATAGATCGACTTTCTTCGGGTCTTCTTTGGCTTAGCTAGTTTTAATTAGTCCTTAGCTTAGTGTGCCTTAGTGGTGAACGTCCAAGGCCTCTTAGGAAGTCTATAAATAGGCATTCACCTCTCTTATATCATTTTAACACTTTTATGAATGAAATCTAGACTCAAACTTCAGAGTTTCTTCTTAGAGTGTTCATGTTCTCTCTTAATTGTGAGAGTTCTTCTATGCTTTTATCAATAGTTTCTTTCCTTGTGACAAGCTTTTATCAACCATGGCTTATCTTCTATGAAGTGGCACCTATTCACCACCATTCTCTAGTCTCTCCATCTCTATCTTCAACCTTGGAACCTCTTTGGAGAAAGATCATGGGAAGAGCAATTCAAGATTGCATCACCTTCACTCTTCTCTTTTCTTAAGCAAACCATAAAAGTTTCTAATAAGTACTCAATTTCATAAAGATCATTTTCTATATTTATTGGGTGGTTAATTACAATAATATATTGTTAGGAGATATAAGTTGCCTCAGTTGGTTGAGGAATGTGAGAGAAGGTTGTAAGTTCGAACTCACTGCTAACAAAAACTAATATTACTGACAATATTAACATTTGGCATATAAAATGTGTTGTCTTTTTTCTTCATTTTAGATGCCATATGTGTAAACATTTACTATTTTTATTTTTAAAAAATGCAAATTCATGGACATGAAATGTGTTTTTGCTAGCATAATGAATAATCATTGAATCAATAATATGATTATTTGAATCCCATTTCATAATTAACTTCTATGCAACATAATTATTTAATCAATTATATAATATTAAAAGTATTTTTAGTTTTGATACTTTAGAATGCTCATTGTCGTTAATCTCATTATGTAATATGACATGGAAAAATGAAGGCTACTCACTAAAAGAGGCTTATAAGTATAAGTTTTACTTGAAAAGAAGCTCACAATGGCATGCATTCCTACAAAGATTGAACTTAAAATAAAGAATGTTAGGGCTTAATTGGTTTTGTTTTTTTTTTAGTTTTTGAAAAGAGTTTTAAAAAATAGTGTTAAAAAATTGTTTTTTAGAAGAGAAAAAAAAACTTATTTGGTAAATGTTGTTTTAAAACTATTTTGAATATGTGATAATGAAAAAGAAATGTTCATATTTATGAAAATGTCATTAATGAAAAGCAAAAAATAACATATTTTCTCATTGTATTTTGAGTTTTCAAAACAAAAATAGAAAACTGAAAACTAAGGGTTTGATTTGTTTGGTTTTGTTTTTTAGTTTTTGAAAAGAGTTTTCAAGAATAGTTTTTCAAAGCCTGTTTTAGGAAAGAAAGGAAAAAAAAACTTGTTTGGTAAGTCTTATTTGAAAACTGTTTTGAAGATATAAAAATAGAAAAACTTGTTCATATTTATTAAAATTTCATTAATGAAAAGCAAAAGACAACATATTTTTATTGTATTTTGAGTTTTCAAAACAAAAATAGAAAACTGAAAAGCAAAACTACTTTTAGCTGTTTCTGTTTTTTAGTTTTTAAAAACTAAAAAATCAGAACTGTTTTCAAAAACTGTTTTTAGAAAACACTACCCAAACAAATTTTTTAGTTTTTAATACTAAAATACTAAAAACAGTTTTATAAAATTGATGTCAAACAAGCATTAAAACTACTTATAGTTGTTCCTGTTTTTTAGTTTTTAAAAATAAAAAAATCAGAACTGTTTTCGAAAACTATTTTAAGAAAACAGTAACCAAATGACTTTTTTTAGTTTTTAAATACTAAAATACTGAAAACAGATTTATAAAAATGTTGTCAAACAACACTTATTTTTTTTAGATAGTATTATATATGCCCTGTGTGTCACAATGAACCAAAATTAGTGTCGCACTTGCTATTTTCCTGTAACCTAGTTTATGAGGTTTTGGATGAGCTGTTGGATGGGGGAAACAATAACAATATAGAGTAAACTCAAACATTAATGCAGTGAGAATAAATCTCCTTAACTTGGAAAATTCTATGAGAAATAACAACAAATGAACAACAATAACAAATCACCAAGATTGTAACCTAAAAAACCTTTAAGAGTAAAGGTAGTAAAAATCATGGATCACCTAGATCAAAGAAATAGTTCCACTATGATCAACAAATAGTACAAAAAAGTCTCAATCAAATACACAAAATAGTACTAATACCACCCAATCAAACAACAAACCAATAAAACTTACAAATAAAGAATCACGAAGATGAAAAATCACAAATACCCTCCTTTTGATATCTATTATCGACCACAAGAATGTGGATCTCACTAATAAATTATCAGTCAAATGTATGTGTTACATTGCATAGATTTTGATATCATTACCGGCACAAATAAATAATATCACCAAATACTTAGTTCAAGGTTGCCAATTTTATTTTTTATCATTAGATTCTTCTGCTTTTTTTACTAAGAATGAGATAGAAAATTAGTTAATATTAAAATAATTTTTAATACAATAAGAACATTTTAGTAATTATAACGTATATTCCTAGAAGACATTAATGTGAACCAACACGTATAACATTTATTCCAGAAAAACATTAAACAGACGCCCCTAAGTATGCAATGTTGAAAAACTGTCTTCTGATAAGGGCTATTTATACAGCCTCCTACAAACTAACTCCTATTCTATAAGAAAATATTTGTAATCAGATTAGACACTCAATACAAAAGCTATTGATTATGGTGGGGTTTCCATTTAATATCCACTCTATTCTTGTATAAATTAACCTATACTAACTTCTTGTTCCTCAAATCCTTGCTGCAAGGAAAGGATCTTCTCCAAAATACTAAGCACCTCTCCCATAGTTGGCCTATTTTCACTTCTATTAGCCAAGCACTTGATGCCTAAATCCACAAATTCCCTCAGGCATTCTGGCCTAACACACCCTCTTAAATATGGATCAACTAATTGATCAATTGTTCCACACTGGTGACAATGCATGGCCCACATGGCCAACCCTGCTTTCTCACTTTCCTCTTCAACTGCCACTGGATTCACAGCAGGCCTTCCACTTAACACTTCAAACAAAACTACTCCAAATGAATACACATCTGATTTTTCAGTAAGTTTTCTTCTCTTATAGTACTCAGGGTCTAAATATCCCAATGTACCTTTAACCTCAGTGCTAACATGTGAGTGGTAAAGTGAGGGAACTGTTCTGCACAATCCAAAATCTGCAATCTTGGCTATCCAATTCTGATCCAATAATATGTTGGCTGATTTGACATCACAATGAATCACTGGCTGGCTTGTGCCAGTGTGGAGGTAATAAAGTCCTCGAACTGCACCAACACAAATCTTTAGTCTCTGAATCCAAGGTAGTGTCTGCTTTCGTTTCTTGTATAAATGATCACACAAAGGGCCGTGAGCCATGTATTCATACACAAGTATCAATTCATTTCCTTCTTGGCAGTATCCCAGCAGTGACACCAAATTCATGTGACAAAATGAGAAAAAATTGATCTCATTTTGAAACTCCTTAAATCCTTGGCGAGAATTTGGATTAGAGCGCTTTATTGCTAAAGTAGTAACCCCACCATGATCCATGATGATGCCTTTATACACCTTTCCAAAGCCTCCCTCCCCAATGACAAGATCTTCACTGAAGTCCCTGGTGGCTATGCTAACCTCCGCTAAAGTGAATTGATGACAATGACAAGAAGTCACGATTGGTTTAATGCTTTTGTGGTTTCTTCTATTAGAATTTGATGAGAGAATACGAGAAGTTTCCCAGTTCAGTTTTTTCCGCGCTCTGCGGATAAGAATGAAAAACATAAAGAACAGTCCCAAAATGGTACCTGAAGTACCTGCCACAATAACGACACGTGGAACTTTCTTCTTCCTTTGTTCCCTTCTGAATTGGAATATTGCCGCAAGACTATGATTGTTATGACTTATCTTCATGATCTCAATTCCATTGAGTATCACATCAACATATTTTGGTTTTGACTCCAAGTGAGGGTGAAGTGCGATCCACAAATCTTTTCTTCTCCCACTCTCCGTTGGAACCATAACAACATAATCCCTATGTAAAGGAGTAAATGGCCCACCACCCAAAGCAACTACGTCCATACTCTCCTCTTCTGTTTGGTTGTTTATATACACTTTGAACAACCTTTGATGTACCTGCGTTACCACCATAGAGATCTCACAAAAATGAAGCCTGACAAGGTATTTGAATCCAGAATCAATAGGAAAAGACCATGTTAAATTGTACTTCATGTTAGCATCTTCATTGCTACCCATTGTCCTGGCAGTCCAATATAGCTCTTCTGGTGCTGAATAATTGTAATCCTTCGAAGTCAAAGTGATGTAGTTCATGTCAATGTTACGAGACTTTATAGTAAGGACACTTCCAGATTGTGAATCAGATATGTAGCTAGAATCATCCAGCCATGCTCCAAAAGCATTTTCGACGTGAACTCTATCTTTATCCCCATTTCCACACGGTAAAGCATCTCTAGAGCATATTCATCGTTAATAAACAAAGGTTCCTGGCGTCCAAGGTAAGCAACAGGAACCTTGGAATCGGGAAAGTATATACTACGAGGCACTGGGAATACCTCAATGTCATTTACGAAGGCAAATGCATTGGGAATTGAAGGAGATGGAGTAAAAGTAATGTTTAGATTCTCCTCCCTAACATTGACCAAGAAATCCTTGGTGAAAAATACCAGGTTGAGCTCTTGTGCAAAAAAAGATGGATTAAAATCATTTACTAGAGTGTAAGGACCAACTTTTACAGAGAAATAAGCGTCAGAAGGGTTCATCATGAGATATGAAGATGAGAGTAAGTATATACGAATGAATTTAAGGCCAGGAGAGGAAGGGAATGAATAGGTCAATGGAGAATGAGTTATTCTTGCTGTTGAGTATGGAACTTTTGGTGCTAGAGATTCTATCTTTGAGATTAAGAGTGTAGATGAACTCTTGTCATAGTGATAATTCATGAGAACCACAGTTAAGGAGGATTTTATCTGGTACATTGATTGGATTACAAGTGGTTAAATGGAATAATAGTGACAACAACAAAAAGAGGTGGATTAACAAGCTAATGGCATACCTACTTGACTCTACTATGTGAGAATCCTTCATGGTGAACTAAGGAAAATGGGATGAAGGCTTTTAATTTACCTATAAAGACATATCTTTATAGAAAAGACGTTCGCATTGTATTCTGTGAGTGGTCTAACCTTTACTTATTAAATGGTCAACTATGTCTAGTAGCTGGAGACACTCAGTTTCTTAAAGTGAAGATAGATTCTAATTCCTTCAGGTGGTGATGCAAAATAGTTTTACTTAACATTGATAATCATAAACATACGTCACATTTTGTTGGCCTCACGATTTTTAATTATTATAGATCCATGCTTTTAGCCGATGGTGGTGCTTCAACCGTTGTCAACACAAGAAACAGTGACAAAGAACATTTAGAAGAGATTTTTTTTCATCGATTCACTTTACAAACTTAGGATTATGATTACGATCACTTATTTACAAACTTAGATTTTTTTTTTCTCTTCTCTTTTATCTTTATTTTATTTTGTAAGAAAATTGTATAAACCTTAAATAGTAAATACAATATTATTTCTCGTTCTACAAAATGTTCAAACAACGTTTTCTGTCTAAAATACATATGCAGAACCCATTGGTACTAACTTTTGTGGCTACTTTCCTCACCTGGCATGTGTTTGACTTTTTTTATGCTTATGTATTTGACTTTGCGTACATATGACTTGATACTCTGGCATACTCCCTGCTACAGCTGGTTCTTAGATAGATCTATTTTTAAAACTTATTTTTATAATTAGTTGTTTGTGCGTGTTTGTGTATAGATAAAAAGAAAAATTAAAAGTAAGAGAATAAAATAACGAAATAAAAAAATGAAAAAAATAAAATAAAAACATTGGTTAAACAATTTATATATCGCTAAAGCTGGTAATTCTTTCCATTCTTAGATATTTGTGTTTAGGCACAAGAATGATGCACAGAAACATGAATGCTGTAACACTATCTATGTACACGTTTATCTTATTTCTTGTACACCTACAATCAATTGCAATTGCTGAAAATGTCATTTATGTTCCTACAGAGAGCATAGTTCTCAACTGTGGGTCCAATGCATCAAAATTTGTAGAATATGGTGGCAGGAATTGGAGTGGTGACATTGCATCACCATATTGCCGTCTAATACTGACACCAAGTTCGTGGAAGCCAGAGCCAACACTATTGAATCTATTCCTGAAGCTCCCTACATGACTGCTAGGATCTTTCAGTCTCGATTCACCTACACATTCAATGTCACCCCAGGTCCCAAATTCATTCGCCTACACTTCTACCCTGCTTCCTACTTGAATCTCGACATCTCTAATGCTTTCTTATCATTAAGTGTTGCTAACTTCACTCTTCTCCATAACTTCAGTGTTTCCATCAATGCTGATTATTTCAACTTAGCCTATTTCATGAAAGAATTCATTGTCCATGTAAGTGGGAGTGTTTTGGAACACACTTTCACCCCAACATATAATGCTTCTGATGCCTACGCCTTTGTGAATGGGATTGAAGTTGTTTCCATGCCACTTGATTTATACATTCGGGGTGATAATTCACCTCTTCCTTTAGTTGGCCACTATCCCAACCTTGTGTACATTCATAATGATTCTGCCATGGAAAACTTATATAGATTGAATGTTGGAGGAGAGAAAATTCAACCCAAATATGACACAGGCATGTTTCGTACTTGGGAAACCGATGAAGTTTACATTTTAGGGGCTAATATTGGTATTGGACCCTTTGATATGAGCATGCAAGTTTTGTATACAGATGACACTCCACCATATTTTGCCCCAGATGATGTCTACCGCACATCCTGTTCAATGGGCACTTTAGGAAATGGCCTTCCCAATTTAAATTACAATATGACATGGTTTTTTTCGGTTGATTCAGGTTTCCTTTATCTAGTTAGGCTCCACTTCTGTGAAATTGATCATAATATAACAGGGGTAAAAATGAAGTAGTTTTTACTGCATATTTAAATAATGAAACAGCTGATGAACAGATTGATCTAATTGCTTTGAGTGGGGACCGGGGTCCTGGAGTTGCTATACACCGAGATTATGTGGTGATGGTTTCCCAAGTTAGTGAGGGAAAGCAGGACTTGTGGCTTGATCTACACCCAAACAAGGATACTAAACCACAGTACTATAATGCTTTCTTGAATGGTGTGGAGATCTTTAAACTGAGCAATTTTGATGATAAGAATCTTGCAGGGCCTAGCCCTTCCAAAAGCTTAAATTCTGGATCAGAAGTAAAGGCTCCCCAAGTTGCAAAGATGAATAGAAGTTCGCAGAAACTCAAGTTTATCCCCATTGGATGTGCACTTGGTGCAATTTTACTAACAATTCTCTTTAGCCTAGTTCTATACTATTTAAAGATTATTAGGCCAGGAATGATCATATCATGGTGCGGTCTTGCTGTATACATTCCTAATCAAACTCAAAAGGCAAAGAAGTCACCATTTTGTCGTCATTTTTCAATGGAAGAGATAAAAGTCGCAACAAATGACTTTGATGAGACTCTACTTATAGGCAATGGTGGATTTGGCAATGTTTACAAGGGAAGCTATGACAATGGGGCAACTTACGTCGCTGTAAAACGTGCAAACCCAATGTCAGAGCAAGGTGTTTTAGAATTTGAGACAGAGATCCTTTTGCTTTCACAACTTAGGCATAATAACCTAGTCTCACTTTTGGGTTATTGCAATGAAGATGGGGAGATGATACTGGTTTATGACTTCATGACCAATGGAACTTTACATGATTATCTTCATTTAAGGAAGGTAGATCAACCCACTTTGTCTTGGATTCAACGTCTTGAGATATGCATTGGAGTTGCAAGGTGTTTGCACTACCTTCACACAGGCACAAAGCACAAGATCATCCACCTTGATATCAAGACAACCAACATACTCTTGGATCATAATTGGGTGCCCAAAATTTCAGATTTTGGGTTGTCAAGGGAAGGCAATCCTTCCTTAGACACCACCAACGTCAAGGGTAGCATTGGTTACCTAGATCCTGAGTGTTATCAAAGCCATGTTGACTGAGAAATCTGATATATACTCACTTGGAGTTGTGTTATTGGAGATTCTAAGCACGAGGCCTGCTGTAAGTATAGGTGAAGATGGTGAGCATGTAAATTTGGCTGAATGGGCTATGTTGTGCTTTGAGAATGGTAATGTGGAGCAAATAGTAGACCTCAATTTGGAAGGAAGCATGATTAAAGAGTGTTTTGATTTATATTTAGGGGTTGCAATGAAATGTTTAGCTGAAAGAGGGGTGGAGAGGCCATCCATTGGTGAAGTGCTAGAAAATCTTGTTCTAGCCATGCATCTTCAAAAGAATGAAGGTACTGTTCCTGATGAAAATGTACATGGAAATGATAATGCTGATTTGCAGGGCCATTCAGATTTGACACCAGGGGTCGAGTTTTCTGAAATCATGATGCCTATTGGTCGGTGAATGTCATCTTCTGGAAACAAATTACATTGATGCTTTTAGATATTAAGAGATTTCCAGTTGCAGGAGACAAAAGCGTTAGCTAATTCCTATTTTGTGAAAATGTAATGGACGTTAGATACCAACTATAAATCATTGTGTACTGCACTGTTACTGCTACATCTTCTATTTATTATGCAGTAGACATTAATGAATATATCAATGTGATTATGTATACCAACTATTAGAATATTAGCAACTTTTGTTAGTGTGATTATGATATATCAATGTGGTTTGTTTAAAAACGATTCTTAGCGTAATATGTTTATAAATGTGAAAAACTATTTTTATGTTGTTTTTTGTCTTTCAACTAACCGTAACTAAATTTTATTTTTTATTTTATTAAAAATATTTTTATTTATATTAAATTAATATTTATTTACAATAATTAAATTAAATTTTTAAGTTATTAAAATAATATAATTTAAGTAAAAAATTATAAAAATTTAGATTATTTATAAGAATAAATTATTAGAATAAAACTTGTAAAAGAATATTTGAACTGCTTATAAATGTCATGCTGTAGTGTAATCCGTAGATTAAAAAAAATATAAGTGAATTTCTTATCATTCTCAGACAACAGGTTCTGCAATTCTTATAGAAACTAGAAAGTTCTCAAAAATTTAACGTTGGGACTATATTAATTTAACACAAAGCGTTGCTGGTGTCTACTGATATTTATTTAAAGAATATGATAATTCTTTTTAAAAATTAATGAATATAGCTTTATTTAATTATAGCATCAATCATTTAATAACTCTTTATGGATTCTTTCCATAGTCAATTCTCAAGGTACTGTTTCTTTCCTTCCGATATTAAGAAGATGATTTTTTCTCCTAACCCGTGTAGCATGTCATTACAGCAAAAGTTTGTAATCTCCTCTCTCACAAGGTCTATTAAATAATATTTGTAAATCTAATGGTTAAAAATTCTATTAAATAACATAGGTGAGGTTATTCCCATAAAACGGGAGGAAGCTATTTAAAAGACAATATGTATAGAACTTGGCCCAAGGTGTGTTTATTACTTCAATGGTATTAGGAGTTCACTCACAGATATGTAGTGATTACTACACGATGTGAAAATCCTATAGAATTGTGAAAAACACGTTAGAAGAGATAATTTACAAGAGTTTGTTTACAAAGTATGTCAAAATGTAAGAGTTACACACGAAAAATTACATTACACATTTTTTTAAAGGGAATGTGACATCTTCTCTTAAAGTGTGAAAAAACACTACAAAGAAAAATATATTTCAAGAAAGTTATTATTTTTTTCTCTCCTCTATTGAAACAAACATGAAATATAATTAAAAATTATCTTCTTCTATTCATTGAACCAAACGGATCCTAAGAGCAGAAAAGAGATATATATATTTCAAAAAGAGTTTAAAATGCAATTTTTGTCATTCTATTTTAATAGATCGTAATTCTAATTTCTTTTTTTTTCTGCCATTGTGATCCTTCTATTTTTAAAAATTTACAATTTAGCCTCTTTATTTTTATGTAATTTTAATCCTTTCATTTTAATAATTCAATATTTTACTCTTCTACTTTTAAATATTTATAATTTTAATAAATAATTTAAAAGTGGGAGTAAAGCACAAGTAATGTACAATGAATTTTAATTTTAAATGGATAAATTTAAAAAAACAAATACTTATAAACTGTCTTCAATCACAACTCTTGATAAATGATCATTTTGTTCAGTTTATTAACTTTAATAAAATAATATAAATAAAGAGCTGTAATTTAATATAAATATTAAACTCTAAATTTAAAAAAAAAAAATTCTTTTGTTACATTTCTTTTATTAATAAAACTTTTTGAAGTGGTGACATTGCTTCACCATATGTTCCCTCTAAATGTTGATTCCGTGTCTCTTATAAGCAGAGCCTCTGATACAGTTGAATCTATTTCTGAAGTTCCTTACATGAGTGCTAGGATCTTTCAGTTTCAATTCACCTACCAATAATGTCACCCCAGGACACAAATTCATTCACCTTCACTTCTATTTTTCCTTTTTTTTCCCAGCTTCCTAGTCGGATCTCAACATCTCGAATGCTTTCTTATGAGTAAGTGCTACTGACTTCATTCTTCTCCATAACTTCAGTGTTTCCCTCAACGCTGCTCACTTACACGTAGCCTATTTCATGAAAGATTTCATTGTCCATGTAAGTGGGAGGAGGGTTTTAGAACTGAACAAAATGATGAAACATCTGATGAACAGATTGATCTAATTGCTTTGAGTGGGGACCGGGGTCCTGGAGTTGCTATACACCTAGATTATGTGGTGATGCTTTCCCAAGTTAGTGAGGGAAAGCAGGATTTGTGGCTTGATCTACAACCAAACAAGGATACTAAACCCGAGTACTATAATGCTTTCTTGAATGGTGTGGAGATATTTAAACTTAGTAATGTTGGTGACATGTCTGGATTAAATGTAAGGACTCCCCATGTTGCACATTTTAATAAAAGTTCAAAGATATTGAAACTCATCCTCATTGGATGTGGACTTAGCGCAGGGACACTACCAATTCTCCTGTGCTTAGTTCTATACAGGTTAAAGCTGATTAAGCCTAGAAATGTCGTGTCATGGTGCAGACTTGCTGGTCACACTCCTAATCAAATTGAAAATGCAAAGAAGTCATCACTTTGCTGTCATTTTTCAATGAGAGAAATGAAAGTGGCAACAAATGACTTCGATGAGGCTCTACTTATAGGCAGTGGTGGATTTGGAAATGTTAACAAGGGTAGCTTTGACGGTGGAGTAACTAATGTTGCTATAAAACGTGCAAATCCAATGTCAGAACAAGGTGCTTCAGAATTTGAGACAGAGATCCTTTTGCTCTCACAACTTAGGCATAACAACCTAGTCTCACTTTTGGGATTCTGATTGCATTAATAAACTTTGACAATCTGATTGCATTAAAATCTCTAGCCAAATACCACTTACAACCTTGAAACTACTGTCTATACTCTATTAAGTACTCCACAGTTCCCGTTTCCGGTCATGGAACAAAGAACATAAATATTGACAATAATCCTTTCACAAGACTTAGAATTACAACCTTCAAAACACATAACACACCCCGTCAGGTTGTTTGCTGACATTACTTTCCAGTCCATATTAGGATCCCCCCAAATTGCACAACATATGTTCCTATCTACATATTAAACTTTTGTCTCTTGAATGCAGATAAATTTAATATCATTCTTTGAAACCACTTGCCTAACTGACCTCCATTTCTCCCTTCCCTTAATATCTCTAATATTATATAACAAGACATTCAACATATTAATTGACATTCCCACAGATAGAAACTAACTTGTTATAGGTGGCCCTGTTCCTATCTCGACCTCCATCTTTGCTATTTTTTGCACAATTTCTACTTCATCTATAATATTAGAGACACTCATGCTCTTCTCAAGGTCCCAAAGGTGTTTCACTTCACATAAACTTCCTTTTAAATTATTGGAGCTACCTTTTACTTCTTCACACAACCCCTCATGCTCTGCACAAGAATTTCCAACATTCGGGGCATCAAACTTATTTATTTCAATTACAGAAACATCTTGAAGCTCTTTACACAAATAAGAGGCTTTTAATGAACCACCCTTTTTCTTCATGCTCTTCCCTTTTTTGTCACACCTTTCTTCATGTTTTTCCCCCTTTTTTTTACACCTATGTTATTATTAATTAATGGCCAAGCAATTGAGACTTGAATGAATTCACTCCCAATTGTGTTAGAACCATCACGGGATAGGAGGAATCAACGTGACCACTAAATTCATGCAAGGGGTATGAATCAATGATACCCTTCTTGGTCAAAATGTCATCCATGTCTATGGAATGATTTTAGAATTTGGTTGTTGGACACGAAATTATTTTCTTAAACTAAATAAACTCTTAATTAATTTTTTGAATAAATTATATTCATACAACAAATTTTACATCAAAATGTAGAGCACATTTACATAAGCAAAAGCAAAAATTAAATTTGATAAAAATATAAAACAAATCTCATTATTCATTGCTATACCATTGCAGCCCCATATATGATATGACTATTACTACCATTAATCCATTATCATTATTATTGTCACTTTCATCACCACCATTATAAGAATCTTTGTCATGATTGACATTGTTGTCATTGTCACCATAAGTGTAGTCATTTTGTGTTATCACCATCACTATGGCACCGGTGACAGTGATGATGGTGGTGATAGTGACACATGAATCATGGTAATAATGGAGGTAGTGATAATCATGGTGGTAGCAAGAATGGTGACAATTATGACAATATTGATAATAAGGCATGAATTTTACTGGAAGGTGAAAAAAGGCAAAAAAGGTTGAGGTGTGAATGAAAACAAACATACAAGCGGGAACAAGATCTATTTTTTCCCTTTTTTTTTTATCAAATCTAACATATTTTATTGATGATTTTTTTTTCTTTTTTTTATTAAAATTAGATTTATTTTTATCAAATCTAATATTTTTTATTGATGGATTTTCTATTTTTAATTAAAATTTGATTTTTTTTGGTAACTTAATTTTTTAATGTTAAAATTTGATCTTGTTTCTTAACTATTTTCATTAAATTTCAAAATTTGAATTGTTGTACATTTTATTATAAAATTTTTTTGTATAAATATTATTATTCTAATTTTTATTAATGGACCAAAAACATATTTAACTTTTTCGGTCAATTAGATTTCTGATATTTAGTTACAGTGTGTTGAAGTATTTTTTTTTATGAGGTTAAAAATTTGTTTTGTTAGTTTTTAAATTTATATAAAAAAAAAATAATTTTAAGTTTAAGTTTAAATTTATAAAAGCAATATTTTTTTCTCTAATTTGAAACATTGGGTTAAATTTTAACCCATTAAATTTCATCCGTTACAACGGAACATCGATAAATAGCATTTAGCACTTAAAAAAACTAAATATGCTTTTGTTTTTAAAATAAATTTCAAAACTAAAATTTAGAAACCTGAAACGATACACCAGATACATTGAAACCGAAAATATACTAATGTAAATGAACAATATAATATAAAATTAAATAAATAAAAATTTAATTTTTTGATATTATATATCTTAATGATAATTCAAGAAGTCTATATTAAATGTGTTTTTATAAAATCATATTTCATTTTTTTTATATTTTTATACTTTAGTGACTGAAATAAGATACTATTATCAATGTAATATTTTTTATTTTTCTAAACATATTTATACTTCTGCAATAATTTTTTTCTAATTATCCCTTTTAATTTTAATATTATATAATTTCTAATTAATTATAATTCTATATCATTTTCAATATATTTCTCGTTTATCTATTTTCCAACCTCAAATATTCATTTTTGCAGTGGATTTGCTTTCTTTTTATTATATATATGTATTACTAACAAAAAACTTAACCAAATTATTATTCATAAAAGAAATATTTAAAATGAAAATTTAATATAAATGTATATAGTATAAATGTTTTTTACGTTATTATTCAGTTAAATATTGTCATACATAATTTAAATTTTTTTCTAGTTAAATGGAAAAAATGAAATTAGATCATAATAATATCTCATTTAATTCACTGAAGTATCTAAAGGGGGAAAAACTAAAAAATAAAATTTTATAAAAGAATATTTAAAATAGAACAATAAGTTATAATTAAGAAATATATTTTATGAATTTGTTGGTTTTATAGTATTATATTGTTCTTTAATATTAACAAATATATGAGCACTTTTTCGTCTCGCACATTAAGGCTTTATAAAATATATTTCTTATATATATATATATATATATATATATATATATATATATATATATATATATATATATATATATATATATACCAAAAAAGTTTAGTGGTTCTTATGTGTTTTTTTTTTTTTTTTGAATTAGGAGGTAGTTGAATTTTATTTTTTTTTGGTGTGGAAGAAGTTTCTATTTAACACCTAAATAACCCCCTTCTCCCTAGGTAGGCCTATCGTGCGAAAGGTTTATCTACTACTGAATGGAAATGGTCTTATTTATCTGTAAAATCGTTTGTCTGTTTCTTCAGTTTGCTGTTCTAATTATCATTTCCCTGTCCCTCAGTTACATCAGTTTAAATTCCTGGTAGTAAATCTGCATTTTTTTAGTACATATATGGTTACCATTTGTAACCATTTGTTTCTTTGATATAATGGAGTGTTTTCACGTTGAGATTTTTTCAGCTGTCATAATCAAATATTTCTGCACATTTTGTGATTGCTTGGAAATATGATTAAAGGTTGATTGTGTTTAGGAAAGGTAATTTGTAACTCTTGATTGTTGTTGATGCCTAGTCTTAGGTAGTTATGTTTGCTGTTTATTTTACTCAATGAGGTGACAATTTAATGAAAGAAAAAATTTGAGTTTCAAATCAGAAATACATCATTTATATTTTGCTCTTCTTTCTTTTATGATCTGTTTTGCTCTCTTTTGCTTTTTTAACAGATTGTAATTTAACATATCACTGCTTATAGATATAACTGATTGAGCTATGTAATTTTACATATCACCATGTTTAAGTATGAATATCCTATTACCACGAAAGAGTGTATGATCTTAAATGATGGAATCATATTATGTTGTCACATTGAGTACTACAATATTTTGAATTAGATTAGCCATTCAATCCATAAGCTCCATTATTTCATCATGCAGATGTGTATCCATTATCATCATATAATCTATTAGACAACGTGGAGCTTCATTTACTCCAGACTATTCTTGTATAAGTTGTATTGATTTCTGGTTCCTCTAAACTATCCTACAAATACAAGGAAAGGATCTTCTCCAAAGTGCTGAGCACCTCTCCCATGGTTGGCCTATCTACAGTTCTATTAGCCAAGCATCGGATACCTATATCCACAAACTCCCTCAAGCATTGTGGCCTAATATTCCCTTCAAAACATGGATCAACTAATTGGTCAATGGTTCCACATTGGTAACAGTGCATGGCCCAAATAGCCAACCCAGCTTTCTCACTCTCCTCTTTAACTGCCACAGGATTCACAGCTGGTCTTCCACTCAACACTTCAAACAAAACTACTCCAAATGAATATACATCAGATTTTTCAGTCAGTTTTCTTCTCTTATAGTACTCAGGGTCTAAATATCCCAATGTACCTTTAACCTCAGTGCTAACATGTGACTGGTAAAGTGAGGGAACTGTTCTACACAAACCAAAATCTGCAATCTTGGCTACCCAATTCTGATCCAATAATATGTTGGCTGACTTGACATCACGATGAATCACTGGCTGGCTTGTGCCAGTGTGGAGGTAATGTAGTCCTCGAGCTGCACCAACACAAATCTCTAGTCTCTGAATCCAAGGCAGTGGCTGTTTTTGTTTCTTATATAAATGATCACAAAGAGGGCCCTGAGCCATGTATTCATACACAAGTATCAGTTCATTTCTTTCTTGGCAGTATCCCAGCAATGACACCAAATTCATGTGACAAAATGAGAATAAATTGATCTCATTTTGAAACTCCCTAAATCCTTGGCGAGAACTAGGATTAGAGCGCTTTACTGCCACGGGAGTAACTCCATCATGCATGATGCCTTTGTACACCTTTCCAAAGCCTCCTTCCCCAATTACAAGAGCTTCACTGAAGTTGCTGGTGGCTATGTTGATTTCTGCAAAGGTGAATTGATGGCAATGGCCTGAGGTCACTGTTGGTTGAATTTTTTTGTGGTTTCTTTCAATAGAACTTGATGGGAGTGTCTTAGAAGTTCCCCAGTTCTGCTTTTTCCATGCTCTGCGGATAAGAATGAAAAATGGAAAGAACAGTGCCAAAGTAGCACCTAAAGTACCTGCCACAATAATGGCTTGTGGAACTTTTTTCTTCGTTTGTTCCCTTCTCAATTGGAATGTTGCCGCTAGACTATGATTGCTATCACTCAACTTGATGATCTCAATTCCATTCAGTATGGCATCTGCATATTTTGGTTTTGATTCCAAGTTAGGGTGAAGCGCGATCCACAAGTGTTTCCTTCCCCCACTTTCCCTAGGAACCATAACAACATAGTCCCTGTGTAAGGGAGTATATGGGGCACCAGCCAAAGCGACTACGTCCATCCTCTCCTCTGCTGTTTGGTTGTTTATGTACACCTTGAAAACCCTTTGATGGGCCTGTGTTACTGCCATATATATCTCACAGAAATGAAGCCTAACGAGGTACTTGAATCCAGAATCTACATGGAAAGACCATGTTAAATTGTACTTCATGTTAGCATCTTCATTGCTACCCATTGTCCTGGCAGTCCTATATAACCCTTCTGGTGCTGAATAAATGTAATCCTTTGAAGTAAAAGTGCTACAATTCATGCTAACGGCACGCCACTCTATAGTAAGGACACTTCCAGATTGTGAATCAGATATGTAGCTAGAATCTTCCAGCCATGCTCCAAAAGCATTTTCAACATTATTACTATAGTAATTCGTGATGCTAACACGGTAAAGCATATCTAGAGCATATTCATCATTAATAAACAAAGGTTGCTGGTATCCAAGATACGGAACAGGAACCTTGGAATCGGGAAAGTATATACTACGAGGCACTGGGAATATCTCAATGCCATTCACGAAGGCAAATGCATTGGGAATTGAAGGAGATGAAGTAAAAGTAATGTTTAGATTCTCCTCCCTAACATTGACCAAGAAATCCTTGGTGAAAAATACCAGGTTGAGCTCTTGTGCAAAAAAAGATGGATTAAAATCATTTACTAGAGTGTAAGGACCAACTTTTACAGAGAAATAAGCGTCAGAAGGGTTCATCATGAGATATGAAGATGAGAGTAAGTATATACGAATGAATTTAAGGCCAGGAGAGGAAGGGAATGAATAGGTCAATGGAGAATGAGTTATTCTTGCTGTTGAGTATGGAACTTTTGGTGCTAGAGGTTCTATCTTTGAGATTAAGAGTGTAGTTGAACTCTTGTCATACTCTGGAGGCAAGAAATTAGATCCAACATCACCTGTCCAATTGTTTCCATTGAATGGTGATAATTCATGAGAACCACAGTTAAGGAGGATTTTAACTGGGACATTAATTGGATCACAAGTGATTAAATGAAAGAATAGAAACAATAAAAGGAGGTGCAATACAAAGCTAATGGCATACCTACTTGACTCTAATATGTGAGATTCCTTCATTGCTAACAGACGATGAGAGGCTTATCAAATTAAAAAAGGAAAACAGAGGATGAGAGAATTATGGGGTGAAGACTTTGGTGTATCCATTCAATTATATGTTATCTTTATAGCAAAGGTGTTCCCATTACGTTGTGTGTGGTCTAACTTTTTTGTATTGAATAGTCAACAATTTCTTGTAGTTGTAGCTGGAGACAACCATCTCTGAAGAGTGATGACAGATTATTCATTACAGTACTGTGGAAAAGTTTAACGTAACTGGATAATTTGTTTAATGATATGGAACAATATTTTTTTTTGCCTCAACCAATAGTCAAAAGACATATATACTCCATCCCACTTCTTTCTTATTTTTTACCCATGTTAAATAATATGAATTATTTTTAAATAATTAATATTTAAAAATTAGTATTCTAATATTCTTTTTATTATTTTGCTTGTATTGCCTGTTGTTCACCAAATAATATAATATATAGGATAAAACAAATTATTATGGAACTCCAATGTGTCTTATAATTTCTTTCTATTGCGTTATGAATCTTGATATTTAACATGGGTTAAATTAATGACACAACACACTTTAATTCTTTGATTTAAAGAGGATTTGAATAATAAAAAATAATTATAATAATTAAATAATTTTAAATTATAAAATTAGAATATATCACGTCACATATCAATCAATATTTGTCACTTGACCATCAATGTCAATTCACAAATAATAGAGTATAAATTCAACCATTTTAAAAATTAGGGACACAATGTAATCATTTCAAAATAGGAAACAAAATTAAAAAAAAAAATAGAAGTGGAAATGAGATGCTAAACAAAAGGAGTTTGATGCGATGAAATTGAAAAAACTTGAAAACCAAGAATTATTTGTTTCAAGCCATTGCTCATTCTATCCTTGAAACTATTCTTTGCAAAGATACTTCCAAGGATATTTGGGATTCAATGAATAAAAAATATCATGGTTTCTCAAGAGTTAAACGTAGTCAACTTTAAGCTTTGAGAAAAGACTTCGAAGTCCTTCAGATGAAGAAAGGTGAATCTGTGACCAGTTATTGTTCAAGGACCTTAGATATTGCTAACAATATGTGATTCCACAGTGAGACAATGGATGACACAACCATTGTAGAAAAAGTTCTATGCTCTTTGATACCAAAGTTTGATTATGTGGTATACTCAATTGAAGAATCTAATGGTATTAGTGATCTCTCCCTTGATGAACTTCAAAGTTTTTTACTAGTCCATGAACAAAAGATGAATAGAAGTTCAGCAATGGAGGAGCAAACATTAAAGGCTTCTACCAGTACTCGTTCAAACAACTCTAAAGGAAATGGTAGAGGTAAAGGTATAGGACGTGTAGGTCTAGGAAATAGAGATTTAATCAAGAACTCTAAAAGCAACAACGACCAATTTCAAGGCAAAGATAGAGGGAGAAATCTTGAGAAATCAAAGATAAAACGCTTTAGATGTCATAAATTTGGTCATTATGCCTTTAAATATTATACTAGACTGCCTAATCTTAAAGAAAAGGGGGAAAATTCAAATTTTATCAAGGAAAAAGAAGTAGAAATCATCTTGATGGCTATTGAAGATGCAAAAGACAGTGAGACAGAAATCTGCTATGTAGGCACTGATTGTAGTAATCACATGAATGGAAATAAGTCCTCTTTCTCATATTTAAATGAAAATTTTCATTCTACTGTACGCTTTTGTGATTTCTCTACTATGAAAGTGATGGGAAAATGTGATATTAAGATAAAAACTAAGAATGGTTTTGTAGAAAGCATAAAAGGTTATTCATTTTTATTAGCAAAGGTGCTTGTGGAATTATTGATCTTGTTCAAGGTGTAACTCCACTTGTATAAATGAGTTCAAATAGGCTATTTTTGCTAAAATGGAAAGGATTCAATTTGGTTTGATGGCCAAAGTTAATGATTTTACTTAGTTGTAGCATTATTTTTATGGCCATTTGAGCTTTAGTAGATTGAAGACACTTGAACAAAAAGACATGGTGACAGGCCTTCCACAAATTATTGTTCCTTCTCAGGTTTGTGAAGAATGTGTTGTTAGCAAACAACGTTGTTCTCAATTCCCTAATGGAAACTCATGGAAAGCAAAAAGTGTTTTGGAATTGACACATTTAAATATTTGTGTTCCAATAAATCCATCTTCTAATTGAGGTAAAAAATACTTATTTACTTCCACTGATGATTTTTCTAGGGAAACTTGGGCCTATTTTCTGCACAAAAAATAACAAGTTTTCTCTTTATTTAAAAGCTTCAAAGCTCAGGTTGAAACCAAATCGAGAAAGACCATTCAGTCACTTGGAACAGACCATGGTGGAAAGTATTGTTCAAATGAATCTTCTGTTGTCCAAAAGGATTTGATCGCAACATATACACCACAACAAAATGGTGTCTCAAAGAGAAAAATAGGATCATTCTCAACATGGTGTTAAGCCTTTTAACTAAGAGTAATGTTTCAAAAAGTTTTTGGCTTGAAGTTGTTAACTGGAGCGTGAACATTCTAAATAAGAAATCCCATATTTGCTGTGAAGAATATGACACCAAAGGAGGCATGAAGCTGAAGAAAACCGGCTATGGACTATTTTAGGATTCTTGGGTGTGTTGCTTATGCTCATATTCTAAACTAGAAAAGATCAAAGCTTGATGATGACGATGAAGATTGTATCTTTCTTAATGTTAATGATCAATAAAAACATATAAGCTTTATAATCCTACCATTAAAAAAATCATTATTAGTCGTGATGTTGTTTTTAATGAAGAAAGATTATGGGAAAATAACATAGATGCAATAAAGCAAATTCTTCCAAATTTTTATGGAGATAATGAAGATGAAGTAATGCAACCAAGGAAGCTAGAAAAACAACAAATTCTAGCAGCCACATTTAAAGAGAGATCTCAATGTGCAAGAATATGATCCTGCACCTTTGAAAGTCTGATTATAAGGTAATGGGAATTGAAGATCATATTACTCATTTTCCTTTGTTTTCAAAATGTGATCTGCAACCTTTGAAAGTGTGACATCCCAAAATCCTAATACTATTTATATCCTTTATTCACTTAATTTAATTCATTTATGATCATTCCTCATGAAATTTATAAATCAAACTACTAAATGTAGAATTTCCATCACAACACAATCAATCTGGCATCATAGACATCTTAAAGTAGTCAAAATTTAAAACCAAATATAACATGACATATGCAACAGTAGCTCACCCAACGAACTTTTTTTACTTAACAAATTCTTAGCATATTATCTACGCAGATACATTACATGCCCTTTCATAATCAAAACATAATTCATACATAATTCAACTATACATATACATACCATGTCATCTATTTGCTAAAACATAACTAATACATATTCTCATACATAACATAACTTCAACCAATATAACTTAACAATTCTCAAAAGTCTATGTACATGCTTGAAACATAACTACTAATTTCGAACAATCCATACATTCGAAATTCTCAAAAGGCTCTAGCTTTGTATACACACACATATTCTGATACATACATTAACTTAAACTATTTTTATCACAAAACGAGTAACTTCCACTACTACCTCTAATTCTCCACCTACCCTTCTAGTTTTAACTTCAACTATTATCTCTAATATCTACTCCCATGCAAAGCAGAATCATCACAGTCATACTGAATACACAAACATTGCAAGGATAAGCATAGGATAAAAGACATATTATTATTATATTATACTTATGTAATCTCAAAGTATAACAATCAATCAATCACACTTATACTCCACATGGACACAAACATTCACAACCAATCAATTACACTTATGCTTCATCTTAACACAAGCACTCACAACCAATCAATCACACTTATGCTCCACCTAAACATAAGTACTCACAACCAATAATGACACTTACGCTCCACCTAAACATAAGCAAGCACAACCAATCAATCACACTTATGCTCCACCAAACATAAGTATGTTGGTCCCAGGGGGAATCTAGAAGGGGGGGTTGAATAGATTCACCAAATTATTTTTCAAAGTTTCTATTCAACAGTATCAGAGTATTTTCAAAAACATTCCCTTTCTGAAATTTTCAAAATCTAACTTCTTTTACAAAAAAATGGGTTTTCAAGAATTCAACCCTTAAGGCAAAATACCAATTAAATCAATTCCTCCAATGATGATTTCAAACAAAGTAGCGGAAAAACTTAGCAAGAATGTTTAATCAAATGGTTCAGAATCAAAAGAGAGGAGTAAAGAGAGTAAAAATGAAACCACCAAAATATGGGTTAAAAACCCAAATTTAAAGTCAAGTAATTATATATCAACATTTAGATCAACAACAAGAAATCGTAATGAATCAAACGCAACTGCAAAAACCCAAATGTTAGTGCTCCAAGAATTCAATAAAGACTAAATTTAAAGAGTATAAGGAAGAGAGAATTTGCACAGTGATTTATCCTAATTTGGTCCAACTGACCTACATCCAATTTACAGACTTAGCCTTCCACTAATCTGTTTCCACTAAAATCTCGGTACATACATACCACACATACAGATTTTAATCCCGGAAAGATTTAAATCACATAATAGGAGCTTCCTCTTGCACACCACAAGAGTTTGCTAGACCGTGACACATTGCCACTCACAATGCCTCACTTGCAACACCCAGTTGCAAGAGTTTCCCACAATCTCAAGAACACCTCACGAGATTGTAAACCTAGTGCAAAAATATAGATAGGGTACAAAACAATATGAACTGATGTGAAGAATACCCAAAAAGAAAGATTAGAACTCAATGGAGTCTCTTCCTTGAATCTTGAATTGGAAGAACTTTCAAACCACAAAAAATGGGTATGAATCTTGGAGAGAATTCTTAGAAATCGTATGTGAGAAGTAAGCACTTGATTGAATTGTTCAAAAATTGTTAAATCTGTTTTCAAAATGCTTTTATAACAATTTTATGCAGGGTAATCGATTACCCACTTGATTACCTGATATCCTACACAAAACTGGACCAAAGTGCTTGTTCTCGGGAGTAATCGATTAGTGAAATCAGGTAATCGATTACCACAGAAGCATCAATCTTGGTTCTTAAAAATTCTCGCAGAGTAATCGATTACCATTTTTAGGTAATCAATTACCTTACCTAAAAATCCATTTTTGAAGCTTTTCCAGCACAACCCAGCCTATGTAAACTATCCAAAACTATCCCAAACACATTCTCAAGTCTATCTAAAACACACAATACAAGTCCCACACCTATAAACGTGTTTGGTACCATAAAATTGATTTGAGAGCATAAAAAAAAGAGAGAAAAACAAAACCAAAACTCCATTAGTCTTCAATGAATTCCTTTGGTTCCAACAACATAAGCACAACACACAACTGATGCTTTCCAAAAAGACTTACTACATTGAATTCAGATACCAAGGTAGCGACTCATTTGACTTCCCCCATATTGGTATCTGGTATCTATCTGACCCATCTGATAACAGTTGAAGTTTGAGCCTACTCATTGAATAACCAACTGATGCCTAATGTATCATTGCCTGAAATAGGACCCTAACACTACATCACATTGTTATCCGAGTATATCTTGTGTTGTATCATCACCCAACACAGGCCTTAACACTAGTGTACCATCACCCAACACGGGGCCGTAACACTACATCACATTGTTATCCGAGTATATCTTGTGTGCTAGGATCACTTAAACCAATCCACCTCCCTAATTCAATGCATCACTTCAAAAGCTCTATTAGCTCCCCATAATAGTCCACAACGCAATTCATTAATACTCCTTATTAATGAATTACAATATCCAATCATTCATAAACACAATTCCAACAACTCATCATTTGCACACAATACACAATTTCACATATTATTCAAAGCATGCATCAACTCAACACATCACCATGCATTTAATACAACACCTCATCACTACGCTTTTATAATCGACATACACGTTATCTCAAATAGCTCATTCATACCATCAAAATATACACTATCACAAATAGCTCAATAATAAAATTAACATTCACATTATCCCAAATAGCTCAACTATGAAATCCAAATATACGCTAACTCAATTAGTTCACCTCACAATCAACAAATACGTTAACTTAATTAGCTCACATATCAACAAGCAAATATGCTAACGCAATTAGCTCACATCACAATCAACAAATGCTTTAACTTGATTAGTTCAAATCAAAATCAAATATGCATCATCCTAAATAGCTCAAAACACAATTAAAATATGTGTTATCTTAAATAGCTCAAAACATACTCAAAATACTTGTTATCTCAAATAGCTCAAACCTCTCAACTACCAAATCACTGATCCATTAACAAAAATCAACAAAAGAGCTTCCCTTATCTATTTCTCCTTTCCAGAGCTAACTCAAAAGAAAATAAGGAAATCCACCTGAAGAAATTTCACAGGAACTTGACAAAAATCTCATATTAAACAGGAACCTTATAAAATAGGATTTTAAAAGAAATTACCTTTCAAGGAGAAAAACAGGATAAAAAATTATCAGAAAAAGTTTTAAAAAACTACGACCAGACATGCCTATACTGATCATCTCTTAGAATTAGTAGCAATAGAAGAAATCGCGTCAAATTCCGTCAATGAAAGCTAAATCATGCAAGCCAACGAAGTTAGAGTTAAGAGACAAAGAAAGACATTGATTTTATAAGAAATTTCAGAGGAAGAAAATGCGTAAGAAATTAAGGAAGAAGTTTATATATATCATGGGGTGTATTTAGTATTGTTAAACGCAACCCCCTCCAATAATGGACTTTTTTGAAAACTTCTTGGAACTCAATTAAAACCTTCCAAAACAAAAGAATAAAATTATGTATCACCTCCCACCTTTCTATCATCAACCAAATATCACCACAAAGCATTAACATCAATAATAAACCAATCACGCCTTAATTCAATTAATAATTTAAGTAAAAGGTTAAATTTAACTCCTTTGCTATTTATTTTATGAATTTATAACTATTAAATAAATAGGTCCTTACAAAAAGTGTTGTTAAAGAAGAAAAATGGAGAAAAGTGATGGATGATGAACTTGATCCCGTAGAAAGAAATGATACTTAGGAGTTGTGTGATTGTTCAAAGGTGAGGTGGGTTTACAGAATAAAACTAAAAGAAAATGGAGAAATGGATAAGTACAAGACACACTTGGGGGTTAAGGGTTACAAGAAACAGTATAGGGTTGATTACACAAAATTTTTTTCACCTGTTACAAGAAGTGACACAATTAGGTTGGTGGTTGCATTGGCAGCACAAAAATTCTCAGACTATTTTTCAACTAGATGTAAAGTCAGCGTTTTTATATGGTTACTTAGAGGAATAGGTATTTATTGATTAACCCCTGGCTATTTGAAAATAGGAAATGAGCACAAAGTTTACAAATAAAAAAAAAGGCTTTTTACAGGTAAAACAAGCCCCTCAAGCTTGGTATAGTCGCATTGAATCTTATTTTATAAAAGTTGGCTTTTGAAAGTGTTCGTATGAACATTGATTATTTGTTAAATTTGAAGAAAAAGGAAAACTGCTCATACCATGCTTGTATGTTAATGGTCTTATATTTACTAGAAATTGTATTGTCATGTTTGATGAATTCAAGAAGTTTATGATGAATGAATTTAAAATAACTAATCTTGGCATGATGCACTACTTCCTTGGTATAGAAATAGTGCAATCAAATGATGGAATTTTTCTTTCTCAAAAGAAGTATGTGGGAGAAATTCTAGACAAATTTCATATGTATGATTGCAATTCAATAAATACCCCAATTGAGTGTGGTTTAAGTTACACTAAGATGCTGAAGGGAAGAAAAAGTGAACAATACACTTTACAAACAAATTATGAGCAATTTAATGTATCTAATTGCAACTATGCTTGACATAATATATTATGTAAGTTTGATTAACAAGGACATGGAGAATCTATAAAAATGCATCTACTTGATACTAAGAGAATCCTTAGTTACTTGCAAGGAACAAGAGAGCTTGGACTATTTTACAATAAAGGTGAAAAGTCTAATTTGTTAGGGTTCACTATAGTGATTCTGCAGGAGATCAAGATGATAGAAAGAGCACTTCGGGATGTGCTTTCATCCTTGGCACAAGTCTTTTCCCTTGTTTTCTAAAAAACAACATATTGTCACTTTATCAAGTACAAAAGCAGAATTTGTTGTAGATATTGCTTGAGGTTATCAAGCCATATAACTAAGGAGAGTCCTTGACGAGTTGAAATTCCAACAACTTGAGGTTACTAAGATTTTTTTATGACAATAATTTAGCAGTAATACTTTTAGAGTTTAATCAGTATGCACTGGCAATGTAAAAAATTTTTATACTGATGTTTAATCATATCACTTCATTTAAATGACTTTTAAAGTATTAATGGATAAAATAAAAAAACTTATCATAAATAAAAGATTGTGATTGAATGTTACTCTAAAAAAATTTACAGGGACAATATATACTAATTAAACTCATACTTTTTATACAATACTATATAGAAGAAGCAAGTATATTGATTGATGTGAATGACAAAGACAATGACTTTTCATTTTTTGTAACGTTTCATTAATTTAGGAATTAATGTAACATGCAATTAATCATATGTGATAATTGCGTGATAATGGAGTATTTAATTTTTCTTTTGGGAGTTATGATTTTGAACAGTCACCTAGTTCTATAAATAGGGGTTGAATTGTACTCAAAGGACAACCATTGAATTAGTGAAATTATATTTGGGTTTTACCCTTTTGTGAGAGATGAATTTCTCTTTAGAACTTATCAAGGAATTTTTCCTTGTGGCGTTCTCCTAGACTTATCAAGGGTAAATCACCACCCTTGTGGTGTCATATGACTTATCTTCCATCCTTGGAAGTGGCATCATTTATCCCTTCGTTAAACCATTTTCATCCTTTCCATTTTCTTGTTTACCCAATTCTCATTGTTTTGTTAACTTATTACCTTCCAACCTAGATAGATCTGCAAAACGAATCCAACCCTTCTGAATTTATATCAGTTGGTATCAGAGCTTCGGCTCTAGGATTGGAACTATGGTGGATATTTTTTATACAAGGTGTTTAATCAAAGGTCATTTGTGTTTATTTGCAATTGATGAAAAAGTTATAGCAACGTGGTGAGCGAAAGATTGGTGAATAAACTTAACTTACAAACGAGTCTTCATCCTAGGCAAACTAAGTTTAGATTCACTATTGGAAAATATGTGGAGGAAGTGACATGCGATATTGCTCCCATGGACTCATGTCATTTTCTTTTAGGGAGACCTTGGTTGTAGGGTAAAAGGATAAATTCTGAAAGACTTTCAGTTTCTTTGGTGCATGAAGGACGCAAACTTAATTTGAAATTTCTGACACCAAGTGAAGTTTGTGATAATCAACATAAGTTGAAGGAGAAAATAGAAAAAGAAAGAGAAGAAAAGAGAAAAATAGAAAAAGAAAAGAGTGAAGAGGAAGAGAGAGAAAAGGAAAGAGAAAGAGAGAAAAAGAACGTTAAAATAAAAACTGCTAATGATTTTTCTTCTTTTATTGGTATTTTGAATGCACAGGACGATGACAATACAACCCACAAATTGCCATATTTGAGGAAGAAAAATGTGGATATCCCTTTTCCAGAGTCACTATACATTCAGTACGCTGTTGAGGTTAAAACTCCTGAAGAAAATGCACAAGTCTATTTTAAAAGAAGAATTCCTCTTGATTCCAATGTTTGGGTTTGAAAACCAAAAAGGAAAACTTCTTTGATGCATGAATTTTTACAAGTTACATTTGATCCTGGAGGTTGATTTTGTTTATTTTATTAAATTATAAGTAAATAAAATTGATAGGAAAATAAAGTCATAGATTCGAGGACAATCTTTTCGAAGAAGGAGGGAATGATGTGAATGCCGAAGACAATGACTTTTCATATTTTGTAACGTTTCATTAATTTAGGAATTAATGTAACATGCAATTAATCATATTTGATAATTGCGTGATAATGGAGTATTTAATTTTTCTTTTGGAAGTTATGATTTTGAACCGTCATCTTGTTCTATAAATAGGGGTTGAATTGTACTCAAAGGACAACCATTGAATTAGTGAAATTATATTTGGGTTTTACCCTTTTGTGAGAGATGAATTTCTCTTTAGAACTTATCAAGGAATTTTTCCTTGTGTCTTTCTCCTAGACTTATCAAGGGTAAATCACCACCCTTGTGGCGTCATATGACTTATCTTCCATCCTTGGAAGTGGCGTCATTTATCCCTTCGTTAAACCATTTTCATCCTTTCCATTTTCTTGTTTACCCAATTCTTATTGTTTTGTTAACTTATTACCTTCCAACCTAGATAGATCTGCAAAACGAATTCAACCCCTCTGAATTTATATCATTGATGTGAAAATTTATATACCGAGAGACCTGAACAATGATGGAATACTAATTCTGATATATTGTAAGAGTAAAAATATTGTTGATATCTTCAACAAGACACTCAAAAGAAAGTCATTCATTTATAAAGCACATAAGGTCTCTTAGGATTTGTATGCTAAATTGAGTGGAACCTTTAAATGGATGATAACAAACAAATTAAGGTCTCTTGGGATTTGTTTGTACTAGTTAATTGTCCTGCTTTATTGAGATATCATCAAGTCCTGCTGTTATAAATAATATAGCCATCCTTTCATAAATATTTATTCTTCCATTCTCTACACTTTTTTCCCTACTTTATTTTCTATCATACAGGATCACATGTTTAACTTCGCGTACATTTGTTATTTCTCGAAGATATAACTTGGTAATAGGGCAAGTTGTATCTCAATATTTAAGGCAGCTATGTAAAATTCAATATAAAATTTGTTAAATTGAAATAATTTCATATTGATTAAGATTACGTGGTCGATTGTGTTTCAAGTTGGTATTTTCACAACTTATTTGTTATAATTAATTATGTAATTAAGAGAAAATTAATAATAAAAACGATGTGAATATCGATGAGAATAAAATATTATAAAAAGATGTATAAGAATAATTAAATTTTTTTTTACAATTTTATCCTTTGATCTAGTCCACGCGGAATGTGCTCTCAACACGCTCTAATCCAAATTTCATGTGCTGCAGTGCACCAAAATCAAATACAATAGGTTACAATATGTTTTTGACTCTTTGTATTTTCAATGAATGGTTTAAATATTGTATTTTTATTTAATTATTTTGATTCTCAAATTTTTAAAAATACTCTCGTTGTTAATGGTATTAGTATTGTTAATAAAATTTATATTTTAATTATTTAAAAGTTATCATCATGAAATCTATAAGTGAAATGTATTTGACTTTAAAATTTATTGACAGTTGTAAACTATCATATATAATTTCTGAGAGTTACAATTCATCACAAAACATTAGAACATAAATGCTTCTTTTAGATAAGTAATATTTACTATTTAATATTTTGTCACAGTTTATAATCGTGAGAAACCGAGCAACTGATGAATTGTAGATGAAAAATTTACATTTTAGATGGTACAATATGGTAAATGAAATTTACAAATTCATCATAAAATAATTTGTAACAGTTTTTACTATTTGAATATGGTACAATTTTAGATGGGAAAAAACAAGGAGCGGTACAACCCAATGACACTGAGCAACTGATTGAGACAAGTTGCATGGTTCAAAGAGTAAATGAAGTGTTGAAATTTCTTTCAAGATGTGTTCACAATATCAATCAATTCTGCATTTTAGTTTTTGGAAATATTGAGGGCCCTTCACTTTTGCTTTTATTTGTAATTGTAAAACTATCACTTTATTTTTAATAGAGATGTTATTTAACATGATTCATATAATAGTTTTTTTTTAAGTCAAAATATTTTACACAAACGTAAACACAATAAAATGTGACACCATACAGTACACAAACACAAAAAATTGTAGTATAGAAAAGATTACGGTCCCTTAAGATAATAGAAAAAATTCATAACACATTTAACATGAGAATTAGATACAAGTTTTTGCGTAATGATTCATATAATAATAAAATAATATTTTGGTGTTTTAGTTTTTTTTCTGCATATCATTTATTGAAAGCTATTATGGTAGAGATAAATATAAAAAAATTATGTTGTAATAATTGTTGCATAAATTATTGTACATGTATTGATCTGTTTTTAATTTATTATTGTTTTTAAATAAAATAAAATTTGTTTTCAATTTTTTTATAAATTTTTAAATATAGATTAAAAATAATGTAATAATTTATAATTAAAATAAATAGAATATAAAAAATCATCAAAAGTTAAAAAGAATATTGGTCCAATTACACGTTTTTTTAGAAAGACAAAAATTTATTCAGCATTAACAGTATATCGATGATATGAGAGCAATTACAAATTACACAGAGTACTTGCAAATTACAAAAGTAACAGACATGTAATCACAGATATACAAATTCCCCCTAAAGCCTAGCCATAGCCCAATAATGACATAAATACAAAATATCTCTACTTAAACAAAGTAAAACAGTAAACTAGCTGGGAACACCATTGATAAAAGGACACTGACAACTTTTTATAGAGCACATGAACCCACAACCATGATCTTTGCAGAGATTCCTATCATATTTGTTTAGTAGAAGAAGACACCCCCTGAAATACTAAAGAGTTTCTAGCCACCTAAATTCCTCATAGAGTGACTAACCAAATTATACAAAAAATACCTATAGACTCTTTCCTAGAGGAATTCAAAATACCCAGGTGATGCCAAAGGTGAGAATGAGAGTCTGAGGATAGAACAAAATATCCTAACCATCTGTAACATTTCATCCACACATAGTAACTTAACTCACACATGAAAAGTAGGTGTGGTACAGATTCCAAATCAGATCTACATACCGGACGAGACGCGTTAACTGGAAGGAGGATACACCGTTTTGTCAATTCAACCTTAGTCGAAATCCTACTGTGAGCAACCTTCCAAGCAAATGCTAAAACCTTAAAAGGTTCATTTATCTTCCATAACCTGTTGAAAAAATTTGAACCTAAACATTGAAACTTTCCACAGACTAGACTATAAGTCTCTCTAAATGAGTAGTGAACATTATTGGACAATTATCTGAGAAGTCTCTATTTAAATTCAACTATAAACTATTGTTAGGTGTCAATTCTAACCAATCCTAAGATAATACAAATTTGTGTAAAACACTGCACCCTTTCCCTCTTGCACTAAACCAAGTATAGCGATGACCTACAAACGGAACCCCTGATAACTCCATACTCTGGATGAAATCTGAAAATTCATTAATTCCATATCGATTTATGCAAACCTCTTCATTTTCCCCAATCCTTTCCTCTGGCCTGTAGACAGCATTGAAATCACCTGCTAAACACCGCATACAATCTTGCAACCTCTGCCTCTACTCCAATAGAGAATTCCATAATTCCTGTTTCCCAGCCATAAAACACGGGGCGTATATATTTACTATTATCTTGTCAAACGACTCAAAATTATATCTTTCTTTTACTCCAAGAAACCCCACACCTTGAAAAGATTCAGTGACAATAAATTTCTCGGCATTCCAGACACATAACAACCCACCTGCCAGGTTATTTGCTAGCACTATCTTCTAGTCCAAATTAGAATCACCCCAAATTATACTACACAAGTTTCTATCTACCTAGTCTTTTGAATGCAAATGAAATTAATATCATGCTTTATTATAGATTACCTAACTGACCTCCCCTTAATACCTCAAATATTATATGACAAAATATTCAATATATTAATTGACATTCCTATGAGTAAGAAGTGACTTGCTATGAACAACCCTCTTCCTATCCTAAAACTCCATCTTAAATATCTTCTTCACAATGCCTTCTTCAACTAAGAAAAATGTGGCACCCGTAATCTTTGCTAAATCCCATATATAATTTGTTTCTTGTGTATGTTCACCTATGTCAATAGGGCCACTCCTTTCCTCATCACACTATTCTGGTTGCATAGTACCATTATACAGCACATACGACACACATTTCTTCCCCTTCTTCCTGGTTCTAGTCCACCCGTTCTTCGGACGCAAGCCCGAGTAATAGGGAGCGACACGAATTCGTTCCCAATGGATGACGCCCCCCTTTCACAACTGAAGGAAACAATTTGATTCGGTTGTTCCGGAAAATCCTTCATATTCGAGATGGACTCCTTGTAGATTGATTGGTCATCAGCTTCACTTGAAGGTCGAGAATTTATTACTGCACGAGCACAGGGCTTCCATTCCTGCACTGCCCGTGGTTTGAAACAGTCCACACTAAAGGGCAGCAGAATGCTAAACGCACCCCCAGACCATTTTGGGCCAATCTACACCTCAAGCCCAACTCCACATCAGTAAGAGATTTTCCAACAGCTCTCATCAAGCCCAAATCTACATCAGCGGGACCGTCCATTCCATTATTCACTAGTGCCTTCAGTACCCCCATGTTTCCTTGCCACGACTCCTGTCCAAGATATTGAGATTCTTTTCAGGCCCAATAGATTCTGTCCTATACTAATCTCAAAATCACCAAATCCTGCATTCACCCCTTTTGCTTCCACCTTAGACTTTTCTAATTCCACAATAGGCTCCCTAAATAGAAACCGATTCCCATTAATATGAACACGATTATTCCAATTAATAAAATCCATTTTTTGTGTTTTTACGAAAATGTGGGCATAGTCTAACTATTTTAGAAGACTCAATTCTTCCAAAATGTGACCAATGACCCTACTCTATGAGCAACTTTAGAGAACCCATTCAAGTTCCAATATTGAAGTGGTAGACAGCAACATCTTAGCCAAACCATCTGACAAGTTGGAAGTTTGTTTGGCCCCATCCTTGAATTGAAACGAATATTTCTTTCCACTACTCATCATCGTTGGATGCTTAAACGTCTTCCAAATCAACCTTCTCCAAACCAAACAATAGAACCATGTCGCCTCCTAGATGCTTCACATTAACGATCACCATCCTTTGCATATGAAAACCCTCTTGGATACTAGAAAGGTGTTCTGGATATTAAAAAGGTGTTTTGGGTCTCTTAATTTTCAAATTTGTCTCTCTAATATTATAGGAATTTTCAACTACGGTCTCGCTTACAATGACTTTGGTCGCCCAAATTGGCTTCTGCTTACTTGAATGAGATGTTCGTTAACCGATTGAAGACCATTTAGTTTCACATCAGGCGATTGTTGCATCTTTCCATGAATACGAGGTGCCTTATCATGCAGCACAAAGTCGTGAACTTTAGGCTGCACGTACCCTTGACTGTTAGGTTTCCTAGTGTTTTGCATATCATGAACCTTATCGGTTATATCGAAATGAAACATTGGAATGTTGACATGCAACTTTTGTTTTCCAATGCAGATTTGATTCAATTCCTTTTTCATCCTTTAGGGATTCTTGATGCATGTATGCCTAGCAAGGAACTAAGCTAGGACCAATAAAGGATGAGCATAACTTGGATGAAGCTTGAAGAAGCTTAGTTTAGGCCATGGTCCATTGATTAATTGGGCATTTTTAAGCTTATATTTGCACCCTTGTTTTCTTAGGATTCAAGGGGTGTAGTTAGCTTGATTTCCAACCTTGCATTTTGGCCTTTAGGTTTATTTTTCCATTAAGAGGTGTGTATAGTTTCTTTGTGGAGTGTGTTAATTAGATGGACTTTAGTAGAGGAGTTTTGGATGTGTGGAATTATTAACCACACCCCTAATTCCTTCTAACATCCTTCTAACCAACACATGAAACATGTAAGAGACATGTGGGCCACCCTTGCTCCCTCTAGTTGGCGCCACCTCATATTCTCTTTTCCTACATCACATTTCTTGTTGCTTCTTATTTAAATTCGAATTTTGGGGATGCCATGTCATCTCCGTCCAACATTCAAATTCAAATAAGAGTGAACATAAATTCACTTTCTTAGGGTCTTGTTTGGATCTAGTTAAATTAATTAAGTCCTAATTGGTTTTTAACCAAACTAACACTTAATTAATTCAACTAATCCTCCCTAATTAGCATGTGGACGTCCAAATAGAGTTCTAGGCCCATAGATCTATGCTAAAATCTGTATATTGAGTTCCTTTCCTCTTGTAAAGCTTTAACACTCATTTTGAATGAAATTGTCTTTCTCTAAATTTGAGAGCTCTTATTCTTCTTAGAGAGTGTTAATGTTCTCTCCTTAGTGATAGTTCTTCATGCTATTATCAAGGGTTCTTTTCCTTATGGCTAGCTTCATGATCATTGGCTTATCTTCTTCAACCAAGAGTGGCGCCAATTCCACCATCATCTCTTGTCTCAACACCTCTATTTCTTCAACCTCAAGTACCTCTAAGAGTAGATCCTAGGCGGCTTCCTCCTTGTTCAAGAATCTCACACATTCCCTGTGGAGGAATGCATAATTTTGTATCAGAGTTTAGGCTCTGATATAGGTTCGTCTCCTATCTCTAGCTTTTAATTTTTTCAGCTGATTCATTGTGTTGTTAATTCTCTTCATCTACTCCATCTCTTCTTCTAATTTTTTTCAATCAATACGTGTTGTTCATCATATTCTTGCATGTCTTGAGTTGTATTGGCTTGTTGTTCTGTGTTCTTCCATGCTAAGCAATTTTAATTGAATTTAATCGATGCAATTGCTTTCTATGCATTTTTCTTTGATTTTGTTATGTTCAAATTTCTTAAATCCTCCATTGAACCACTATTTTGTGTGTTAGGAATTCATGTTCACCATTAGCTTTCATTTTGAGTTGATTTGGTGCATAATGAAGTTCCTAAGAAACACTAAATCGCGAATCCACAATTCTATGGCGTTTTCCACAACGCTGTTGTTCAGGTGTTTTGACTTTATTTTGCATCAACTTGGTTGTTTTTTGTGCCTTTTTGTTGTTGCTTACTTTAGGTTTTATTTTTTAGTTTCATAATCTCAAATATTTGTCCTTTAGAGTTTTGTTTAGTCTTTTATTTGTCACATAAAATTTCTTTAGTTTTTACCTTGTTTTAATTTTGATTTTGTACTTTGTAAAAGTATGGTTAGCTTCTTCAAATTGATCTTCTAAGAGAATTTTCTCTCTTGATTAAGTCTCTTAAGAAGTATCACATGTTTTTAGTTCAAGCATATTTCCTAATTAAAATTTTAAAAAAAAATTGGCTCAATTTCATCTATTAAATTTTAGTGTCTTGTTTGAATTTGTAGTAATTCTTAGTGTGCTTGTTTGGAGTGAAATTTGCTTTAGTGTGTGGAGCTGTTTTGGCCATGTGGAATTAAGCAAAAAATTGTGCTAAACAAGCTAGCTTAGACACAAATCAAGCACTCCATTTTATACCTTAAAATACTTCAAATTTTAGAGCATTGTGAGTTGCTAAAATTTTCCTAGATTGCACTTTTAGTTTGCAAACTGTGTGACCTTGCTTAAGCTTTTATCTCAAGTGTTTATTATCCTTGTGTTCCTCATTAATTTTGCAAACCAAAACTGAAATTAGGTGCATCTAAAAAATTATTTTAAAAAAAAGAAGTCAAAAGAAATTTTGAAAGAAAGAACAAAAGTGATAAAAAAAAAGAAGTAAGAAAAAATAAGTAAAAATTGATGTACCTAATTGAAAATTCATTTAATTGCAAAAGAGGACTTTAGATTGATTGAAATTGCTTTATATTTATTTGGCTAAATTACCACCGTATCCCCCTATTTAGGGGTAGCTCACTTTGTGCCCCTCAATTATTTTTTTGCGCACCTTTTGCCCTCCAACTTTTTCAAAAGTTTAATTTTTGGCCTTCCGTCAAATTTAGGGCACTCACTGTTAAAAATGAACGTTGACTTACGTAAATGAGTGACGTGGCATGATTATATTGTAATTAAGAGTTAATTAAAATTTAATTAATAATTTGGAAATGTTAATTTTAAAAATATCAAAAACATGTACATTAGCACAAATCAAACCCAAAACCTGAAGGAAGAAAAGCTAAAGCCAATCCAAAAGACCAACGGTCAAAGCCTGTTTTATTTTGGAACTCCAATGTATTTAAACTAATTCAATAGCAATGTTAATTTTAAAAATATAGAAAAGTTGGGCAGGGTGGAATTAAACCCAAGTCTAGAAATTTAATTGTTAAAGTCATACCATTAGACCAAAAGCCAATATTAGTTTTTTTGTGAGATTCAAATTTAATTAAACAAATTATGTGACAACATTAATTTTATATTAAAATTGGACAAAATAAGATTTGAACTTAGGACCTATGAGAGTTTTAAGACAATACCACTAGATAGTAAGCCAACTTTGGTTTTATTGTCTCTTTTCCTTTGTTTTGTTTTACTATTCTTGGTCATTTATGTTGTAATTTTTTTAAATAAAGAAACTTTTTTAAATTCTAAAAATTACTTAGCTTGATTTTATGTTAAATCTATTTGAATAATTTTATTTTTTTAATTTTTAATTTTATATTTAAGTTTTAATTGTTACTTTAATTTATAGTTTTTAACTTTAATTTAAATTTTAATTTCTATCTTTTATTTTTAAATTAGATTTTATATTTTATCTGTATATTTTAATTTTAAATCTATTGTAGGTGAAATTAAAATTTAAGGGTTAACAACTAAAACTAAAATTTAGTTATATTAACAACAATATAAAATGTAAAATCTAATTAAAAATAAAGACATAAATTAAAATTGAGAATTAAAATTTAAAATTAAAATTTCTCCATTTAAAAAAGTTGTAAATTTAATATATTTTTAAAATTAATCTTGCCACGATTAGTTTAATTAAATTTGAATCTCACAAGAAAAATAATATTGGTTTTCAATCTAGTGGTATGACTTTAGCATTTAAACTTCTAGACCTTGGTTTAATTCCAGCGTTTCTCAACTTTTCTATAGTTTTAAAATTAACAGCTATTGATTAGTTTAAATACATTGGAATTCTAGAATAAAATAGGCTTTGACCTCTAGTCTAGTGGATTGGCTTTAGTTTTTCTTCCCCTAGACTTTGGTTCGATTCCTGCACAAAAAAAAAATTTGAGGAGCACAAAGTGAGCTACCCCTAAATAGGGGGGCACCGGTGATAATTTAGCCTATTTATTTCTATAGCATTCGGCCAACCTATTTCTCTTTGGTACAATTTTTGAAAATATTTTGTGTCATTTTACATTTTAGTCCTTACTCTTATCTAGAACCTTTCTAAGATATTCTTTGTGTGCTTAGCCTTCATTTCTAGCCTTATTTTTAGTTTGTCTTCTTTGAATTCTTTGTGTCATGTCTCCATTAATCTTTCCATTCAGATAGTTTCCATGTCAAATTGTTCTTTATTGCTTTTTGCTTGCTCTACCTGTTTGGTTCTTGTCTTGGTTGGTGCCACTTTTGTGTAGGGAAGCCTTAAGAAAGGGATCCTTCCATAAGTGTAGCCTCTTAAGGAAAAGTTGAAATAGCTACAAGGACTTGAACAAAAGGAAGAGTATGGACAAGAGTGAAACACACTTATGAGAAAAGTTTGGAGAGGAGACTTGAAGATTTTAATTTAATTTTAGTAGCATTTGTTCTTCCTTGTTGTAAACAGTCTCTAATAAGTTTCTTTTAGCTTAGTCTCTTTTAGTTTTTGCCTTAGTTTACCTAAGTTTATTTTATGCGTTTTTAAAGGAGTGTATGGAATTCCAAAGGCTCTTTCACTTGTAGGTGTTCATTTAAGATAATTTGTGTATGCTTATACATTTTTTTAGGTTGGTGTTTAAGTTCCAAAGGCTCATACATCTTTAGTTAAGAAGTCATAAAAAAACAAAAGCGTGAGATGAGTGAGTTCAACTCTAGGAACAAACCTCTCCTTAGTGCTTACATGACCCAAATTCTCCTTTATTTGCCAACCACTTTGAGATAATAGAAAAACAAAGAGAGGAGGGTTGGGAAAGAGAAAGAAAAATAAAAGAGAGATATAGAAGAGAGAGGATAGAGAGAAAAAAGAGAGAAGAGAGAAAGAGGAAAAAGAGAGAAAAGAGTATTGGAGAAAAAGAGAGGAGTATTGGGAAAGTGAGAAAAAAGAAAGAAGAGAAAAAGAAAGACAAGAGAGAAAAGAAAAATGGGAAAGAGAAAAGAGGGAGAAACATAAGATATGGGAAGAAAGAGAGAAAAAATGCGAAAGAGAAAGACAAGAAGTAAAATAATTGAAGAAAAATGAGAGAAAAAGGAGAAAGTTAGAGAAAAGAAAAAGAAAGCACATACACCCCCTTGAAAAATCTAAAAATAAAGTCTTAGAAAAAGAGATTGGAGAAAAGAGTGACATTAGCCAACATCTAGCTTTAAACTCTAGCTTATGTCAATCTTCTAGCCAATCCCTTAATCCACAAGATAAGTTTGAGATTGTGCCAACATCTTTTCAGCACAATGACTCACAATCTCAAACCATCTTTTCAGCACAATGACTCACAATCTCAAACTTCCCTTGGGTATGCTCCCTCATCATGTACTTTAACAAGTGTTGGACTTATACCTTTACCCTTTGAGAAACAAAATTGTGACGTCCAATACTTGGGAAAGGTCTTGTTGAAGGATGGTGAAAGTTGAGTCCTAATGAACACTTCACCAAGTTTTGAACTTGAGCCTACATCATTAAGGTTCAAAAAAGAGCTTTAAGTTCAAAACTTAGTTCAAAGTGAGAGAAGAAAGTCTTAAAAAAGATTACTCCTTACATCCAAAGGGGGATCTTATTAAAGAAACTTCTCTCCTAGGACAAGTGCAAGTGGAGGTTGTCTCTAAGTGCTCGTTTGGCAACAATTTTATAAAATTGTTTTAAGTATTTTAGTATTTAAAAACTAAAAAAGTTGTTTGGATAATGTTTTCTAAAAATAGTTTTAGAAAACAATTCTGGTTTTTAGTTTTAAAAAACTAAAAACCAAAAACAGATGAAAGTAGTTTTGCTTTTCATTTTTCTATTTTTGTTTTGAAAACTCAAAATAGAATCAGAATATGTTGTTCTTTGCTTTTCATTAATGAAATTTTAATAAATATGAACAAGTTTTTCCATTTTTATATCTTCAAAACAGTTTTCAAATAACACTTACTAAACGATTTTTTTGTCTTCCCAAAAACAGTTTTTGAAAACTATTCTTGAAAACTCTTTTAAAAAACTAAAAAAACAAAATCAAACCAATCAAGCCCTAAATTTTTTGAAAACATCTTTCCATAACCTCTAGTTGCACATGAATAAAATTCACCAAGTGTTGAACTTGAGCCTTTACTCATAAAGCTCAAACACAAACCTCAAGTTCAACACTTGCAAAGAAAAGAAGTTGTCTTCTTGACTACTCCTTGCCAACCAAGGAGGATCTTTTTTATGACAACTTCCACCATAAAGAATGGGAGGTTGATCTTCATAAAGATTCTTTTTTAATAAATCCTATTGAAGACAACCCTCCCTATGCACAAATGGAAATTAAGGTTGTGTCAAATCCTTTTAAGCACAATGAAACACAACCTTAAATTATACTTGATGCCACCATTGAAACTTATCTGAGTGTTAGGCTTAACACATTTTCCTTTGAGCTCAGGAGTCTCAAGACTTGGATAAAGTTGAGGAGTCCTTACTTACACAAGTAGGTGTTGAGGTTATGCCCATACCTTTTGAGCACAATGAAACACAACCTCAAGCACTACTTGTGGATAAGGCTAGGTTTGGTCAAGAGATTGTGATGCATTCACCCTTAGCAAGGGCCCAATCACAAGGGTCATGGCTAGGAGGATACAGGAGGACTTAGCAAGTGGAAGTGAAGAAGGAGGGAAACATCAACTCATTTTTTAAGTGAAGATTAGTCCTCCTATATAGCTAATATTAGGGTGAGCCCTCTTGTTTAGGGCATAGTTCCTTTCCTTTCTTTGTATTTGAGTGGTTGTGTATTTTGGCTTTATTTTCCTTTGATGTGTAATTAGGAGGTTCATTTAGTGATTAAAGGATGTAAGTTGATTAGTTTGGCTTTAGGAAGGTTTTTGGTCGTGTGTTTTCTCTAATAACACCCTAAAAATCATCTTAACACCCCCCTAACCAACTAGGAGACATGTGGGCCCCTTATTCCCCCTAATTGGCGTCTAATCTCCTCTTTCCTCCACATGGGCGCTGAGTTGGCTAGTTCTTAACCAACCAAATTTGAATTTCAATTTTGGAGTGCCATGTGGATTTCTTCCAAAATTCAAATTCAAATTAAGAAAACATAGATCCACCTAATTAAGGCCTTGTTTGGATTTTCATTTCCCTTAATCATGTGCTAAAGTTTGCTTTGCCTAACTAATACATGATTAAGCTCCTTGGGTCTTGATTAGTGAGGTGGACATCCACTCCCACTCCTAATCCTCTCTAGCACTATAAATTCATGCCTCCCCCTCATTTTTACTCTTACACTTGATTTTATGAAATTTGAGGGTTTCTCTTCTATATTGTGTGTCTCCTTTCTTTCTTCTTAAGAGAGAATTCCTTTAGAGCTTTTATCATGGGACCTTTCCCTTGTGACAAGCTCCTCCTCTTTTGGCTTATCTCCTTGTGAGTGGCGCCTTCCCTTCCTCTCCTTTCCTTCCATCCGCCATCTTCTACCAATTATTGAAGCACCTTGGGAGTTGATCATGGGAGAGCATCAAATGGATGCATCAAATTAGGCTACAAACTTCTTTTATCCATAGCTAATCTTAAGGCCAAATGAAAAAGACCTTGAAATAAAGGTCCACCCCCTAAGTCCGTCATGATCTTTGAGGGTGAACAAAAATATAAAGCCTATTGAGCTTTCTTGGAAGAGTGCTCCATTGCACCGAGGCTTGTCTCACTTCTTACCCGAATGGGACTAGCCTTTAGTGTATTTGGAGTTGATTAGGGAACTGTTGTGTGGGGGCACATGCATAGCAAACATTTTTCAAAACTTAATGCACACCCCCACCACCCCAACTCTATGAGGTCATCCAATAGACCTCTTGCTCTTATCATGGTTATAAACGTTCACTTACTTGTCCTTATGCTTGTTGTCTTGCAGGATTGGAAAAAGAGGAAGAAAAACCTCAAGATTTGAGGCCAAATCCTCTCAAAGGGAGAGGATATGATGCATGTCTGCCTAGCAAGGAACTAAGCTAAGACCAATAAAAGAAGAGGAGCATGACTTGGATGAAACTTGAAGGAGCTAAGTTTAGGCCATGGTCCATTGATTTGTAAATAATTAGACCTTTTTAGGCTTATATTTGCACCCTCGTGTTCTTGTAAATCATGAAGCATGCTCATAGATCCATGCTAAACTCTATATATTGAGTTCCCTTCCTCTTGTAAAGCTTTAACACTCATTTTGAATGAAATTGTTTTTCTCTAAATTTGAGAGCTCTTCTTCTTAGAGTGTTCATGTTCTCTCCTTAGTGAAGGTTCTTCAGACTATTATCAATGGTTCATTCCTTTGCTTCATGATCATTGACTTATCTTCTTCAACCAAGAGTGGCGCTAATTTTACCATCATCTTTTGTCTCAACACCTCCATTTCTTCAACCTCAAGGATCTTTAAGAGTAGATCCTAAGCGACTTCCTCCTTGTTCAAGAATATCACACATGCCTGGGGGAGGAATGCACCAATTCTTCACATCATGCTACCTCCCCCACCTACCAAAATTTTTGCCTTGTCTTCTCATAAAAAGAATCCGGAAAATGGGAGAAGAAAAAGAACATACAATCCTTTGCTAGACCCTTCAGAGCATGCATTACGATACCTTATCCCGAGTTTCTTACCTTATTCCTCTCTCTATCCCCTCTCTCATAGTCCCAATTCCAATAACACATGTAGAAAGAAGAGTGACAAGAAGTCGGGAATTGAAATTTTTATACTAAGATCCAGATACATACACCCTTTGAAAAGTCCCACCGAAACAAAAATGGATCTCTAAATTGAAGTGCAAGAAAAATTTTAGAAGTGGAAGTAGAAAATGCCCTTTATGATTATCCTATTCAAGATTGGCTCAACCAAAATTGGATGGGAGCTTATTTGCTATTTTTACTCCCTTGGTTATTAGTAGACACCTCTATTGATTTTTTTTTTAAACAATATCAAGAAAATTCACTCACGTCATTTTTTGGACCACGTGACTACCGCCTAAAACCATAATTCAATTCAGAACCGTAAAAAAACACTTCAGAACTGCGTTTTTATGTAGACAGTGAGAATAGGAAAAACTGCAACACAGTGGGCACAGGAAAAGCTGCAGCGTTTAAAAAAAGCGAAAACCGCAAATCAGAATTGGAATTATGATATTTTCAAGTCATGGATATTATAAAATCGCAATTTCCGTCTGCGATAAAAAAGAATAGTATTGTTAATACTACTATACTTGGTAGTGTGCATTAAATTTATTAACTATTAACCTAACTTATTTTTAACTGAAAAATTTTTAAACTAAAGGACAAGATTAGAAATTAAAATATAAGTATAAATTGTTTGTTAAATTTTATTTTTTAACTTAATCTTTTTTAAATTAAAATTTGTTAATAAATTATTCTTTTTTAGTCTGATAAAAAAACATTTATTAAATTATTCTTGAAATTATAAATACTTATTTTAGCTTAAAATGCGAATTTCTTCGTATTTCAAATTAATAATGGTGAATAATTTCAATCCTTGATCTTAAATGGTTGCCCAATTTAATCATTAACTTTGATGATAAGTCCATTTGGTCGGTATTGATTGATGTACATAGTACATCAGCCAATTTAATGTCTAATTTTATTATACAAAGGTCAATTTGATCAATAGACGAATTCAACTAATGGTTGGTTGGCTATCAAATTGATGGTTGTTAAATTCAAGGATTAAATATTGAAAATAATTGTGGATTAGTATCACTCAATATCTATTATCATTAATTGATAATATAAGATATGATTATTATTGTATCTTATCATATCAATATGATTATTTATCTTTAACTGACAATATCTTATTGTATCAATATGGTTATTTGAACTGAGATTACAGTGATATTGACTATGTGATGGGTTAGGTCAATCAGATTAAAAGCCCAATTAAGAGAGGTCCCTGCCTACCCTGGGGGGTTATAAATTTGCCATCCCATTAAGCAAATTTACATATAAGCATTATTTCTCTACAATAACCCCTCAGAAGGTAGCCAGAAGAACCTCCTAGAGATCTCTTCAATAGAACTCATGGACATGAACGCCAGTTCAAGTACACATTCATTCCATTTTAATCAATAGAATATTGATAGTTGGCATGCTATAATTTATGTCTAGTGCAGTATAATTCAAACCTATTTTATACTTTCATCAATTGGTATCAGAGCTTACTAGATACATTTTATGGTTGTCAATTGAACAAACCCTATTTTTAATTAACATTAACATACACACATATTGAGAGAGGGAGAGACCGAATAGAGTTCAGTAAAGTTACCCTAGATTGTGTGATCTTCTGTGCCTGGTCTCCACCATCTGCATCCGCTTCATACCTGACCAAAACGCGGCGGCAGCCGAGTCGTCCGCCTGGACCAGCGGCCCTGCCGGTGATCTCGTCCCTGTCGTACCGCTCCTTCCTCGCGCTCTCGCTCGCTACGAGCCCATCGGAGAGAGGCAGAGATCTGAATCAGAAAGAGGCGGAGATCGGAGAGAGGCAGTACCGATGGTCACCGTCTCCATCGCCTTTGAACCGCTTCTGCCGCGCTTCGAATCACCCAGATCCCGTCGGATCTTGGGGTTTTTGGCGCCTCCAGGGCCGCCCGCTCCAACAGCACTCCGTCGCCTTCGAACCGTCCCAGATCCCGCCAGATTTCGGGGATTTCGGCGGTGAGCGGAGAGAGAGGCGGGACCGAAGGAGGCAGCGCAGTGCAAGGTTCACAATCGATTCAGCATTCTCCGATTCGGCATTCACGGCATTTGCCCGCTTGTATGGAACACAAGAGCGAGTATCATGGTAAACCGAAGGTGATTGGGAAGCTCGGAAATGAGGAGCCCACCTCCATCTGGCTGATTAAGGTCAGGGGCAACATGCTCCAGTGAGTCGGGTGCCGGTTGATTTACGCTCGCTTCGGACGAGCCCACCGAGTTTCCACCATTTGCTGCTAACTCGTTCAAAACACAAATCAATTATTTAATATTTTAAAATAATTAAATAATTTTTTTTCTGAAATTTCATAATTTTTTTCTCTATTAATTTGCATTGTGATGACCTGCCTATCATGGGCATGATGATGTGAATTTTGTTTGTCATATTTTAATATGATTAAAATTATATAAAATAAGCATGATTTATGCTATTAATTTACATAATTGTAATTTCACCTATCGTGGATGCATTTGTGTAAATTTATAAAATAAATATTGATTCATTATATTAGTGATAACTATACCCTATCGGTGTGATATTGTTAGTATAATTTGTTGTTGTACAATGCATTTCTCTTGACTTATGCTAATTTTTTTTTGGTACCCTATCGGTGCTAGGATTTATTAATTTAAGTTATAATGTATTGTAATTTGCTTAGGGATTTATTTTAAACTGAACTTTTAAATCACTTTTTTTTTCCTTTATTGTGATGTTTAGTTTTTTTTCCCTAATTCTGTCAAAACTCTAAATGGAACAAACTATGAGGACTGGAAAGAATCGTTAGATCTCTACCTGATCATTTGCAATCTGGACTTGGCATTGAGGATGACTAGGTCTGCGCCTCTTACGGATGAGTCTTCTGAAGCTCAACGAATTTCTCATGAGAAATGGGAACACTCTAACAGAGTGTGCCTGAAGGTGATTAAATTCACCATGGAGAAATCTATCAGACAGAGCATTCTAGATCTTGATTATGCCAATACTTTTCTGAAAGCAATCGGTGAAAAATTTACAACTTTTGATAAGGCACAGAAAAGTCAATACCTTTCCTTATTTGAAAAGACCAAGTATGATGGTGTTAGCGGTGTACGTGAACACATTATGAAGTTAGTGCATTTCTATAATAAGTTGAAGTCTCTCAAGGTTGAGGTTGGTGAAGACACCTTAATTTATCGCATCCTGGAATCTCTGCCTTCTCAGTTTGATATCAAGAAGACTTCATATAACATTCAAAAGCATGATTATGGAGTGGATGAATTGATTGCAATAATCACGCAAGAGGAGGATTCAATGAAGAAGAATAAGACTAATAGCATTCAGTTTGTTACTTCTAATTCAGGTACTAAAGGTGCTAAGAGATATAAAGGAAAGAAGAAAAAGGGTACAGAGAAAGCAGAACAACATTTAGAACCCAAGAAGAAATTCTTTAAAGGTTCTTGCAAGTATTGTAAGAAACGTGGTCACAAGGTGGAAGATTGCTATATTCTGAAAAAGAAAGAAGAGAAACGAGGTAATCTACTAGCACTAACTTGCTTTGAATCTAATGTGGTTGATGTTCCTCCAAATTCCTGGTGGTTAGACTCAGGGGCTACTATTCATGTTGTGAATTCTTTACAGGGGTTCACAAGCCTGAGGAAACCAAGTGATGTTGAGACAAAAATTTTTATGGGAGATGGAGCTGGAGTACCCGTTGCTGACATTGGAGTCGTTTCTTTATGTTTATCCTCTGGACACACTTTATTATTGCAAGATGCTGTTTATGTCCCTTCCATGAGAAGGAATTTGATATCTATTTCTGTTTTAGAAAAATGTGGATACAACTTTTATTTTGGTGATGGTAAATTGGTGATTTATTATAATTCAACTATTGTTGGTTCAGGAGTTTTGTATAACAGACTTTACATGTTAAGTGTAACTGATATGTCAGTTAACTCATTCTTGGGAGTAAACGTAATAGGATTGATGAATCTTCCTCTATGCTATGGCATAGACGTTTGGGGCATATTTCTAAGCCTCAAATTGAAAGACTCATAAAAGAAGGTATTCTGCATGATCTTGACTTCTCAGATTTTGACACTTGTGTTGATTGCATCAAGGGAAAGTTCACTACCAAAACCAGGAATAAAAGTTCAAACAGATGTGATGATGTGCTACAATTAATTCACACTGACATATGTGGACCTATTACTCCTTCTGCTATGGGTGGATATAGGTATTTTATTACCTTCATAGATGACTTCTCCAGATATGGATGGATATATCTTCTTCAGGATAAAGCAAGCTCTCTTGAAGCCTTCAAAACCTTTAAAGCTTTGTTGAGTTGAAAACAGAAAAGAAAATTAAGTGTGTAAGGTCTGATAGAGGAGGAGAATAGTATGGTCGTTATGACGAGACAGGAAGAAATCTAGGACCATTTGTTCGATTCCTTGATGAATACGGAATTGAAGCTCAATACACCATGCCTGGAACTCCTGAACAAAATGGCGTTGCTGAGAGACGAAATCGAACACTCATGGACATGGTGAGATGTATGTTATCACATTCATCTCTGCCAGAATTTCTTTGGGGAGATGCCTTGCGAACTGCTATGTACATTCTTAATTAGGTACCTAGCAAATATGTGCCCAAAACTCCTTTTGAGCAAATGACTGGAAGAAAGCCGAGTTTGAGACATTTCCATGTATGGGGTTGTAAGGCAGAGGTAAGACCTTATAATCCAAAACAAAAGAAACTTGATCTCAAAACTATTAGCGGTTATTTCATTGGCTACTGCATCGGTTCTAGAGGATGCAGATTTTATTGTCCTTCTCACTCTACACGAGTTATTGAATCTGACCGAGCAGTTTTCTTTGAGGATGATTTAGACAGTGGGAGTTACACACCTCGATTGATGACCCTTAGATAAGATCGAACCATGCTTCCATTACCATCTTATTTTCTTCCTACAGACCACACAGATGAACAAATTGTTGAGAGGGAAGATGAATAAATGACAGAGCCACAAGTTGATGAACCACAACTCAATGATCAACAACTTGATGATGTTGATGTGGCCCCATTAAGACGATCTCAGAGAATACGCCGATCTTCTATACCAAATGACTATGTTGTATACCTTCAGGAGCACGAATATGATCCACATGATGATGACGATCCCATCACATTTCAGGAAGCACTTTCTAGTTCTCATGCTTCTGATTGGCTAAAAGCTATGCATGATTAATTGTCTTCCATGTCGCATAATAATGTTTGGGATCTTGTGGACTTACCAGCAGGTTGTAAGCCTGTTGGATCTAAATGGGTCTTTAAGACAAAATGTACTCCAGATGGAAAGGTTGATAGGTATAAGGCTAGATTAGTGGCTAAAGGTTATAGTCAACAGGAAGGCATTGACTATAAAGAGACTTTTTCACCAGTTTCAACGAAGGACGCACTCCGAGTTGTCATGGCTTTAGTTGCTCATTTTGACCTAGAGCTACACCAGATGGATGTGAAGGCAACTTTTCTGAATGGAGATCTTGCTGAAGATGTCTACATGGTTCAACCTGATGGTTTTGTTGAGACAGGTAATTAGCATTTGGTGTGTAAACTTAAAAGGTTCATTTATGGACTGAAACAAGCATCTAGGCAATGGTATTTAAAATTCGACCAGGTTGTAACTACTTACAATTTCAAGGAAAATGTTGCAGACCAATGCATTTACTTGAAGACTAGTGGGAGTAATTTCATCATTCTCGTATTATATGTCGATGACATTCTTCTTGCTAGTAGTTGTATGAACCTATTGGTTGAGACAAAATCAATGTTGTGTAGGCATTTTGATATGAAAGACCTTGGAGGAGCTTCTGTTGTTCTAGGCATCCAAATTCTTCGTGATAGGTCACGTGGCATAGTTGGATTATCGCAAGAAGGATATATCGAGAAGATTCTCAAGAAGTTCAACATGAATGCTTGCTCCCCATGTGCTGCACCTGTGCAACGTGGTGACAAATTATCTAACAAACAATGTCCTCATAATGATGAAGAAATGAATGCTATGAAGAAAATTCCATATGCTTCTGCTGTTGGCAGTCTGATGTATGCTCAAGTCTGTACCCATCCTGATATTGCTTTCATTGTCAATGCCTTAGGGAGATACTTGAGCGACCCAGGTTTGGGTCATTGGAAAGCCGTTAAAAGGGTCATGCGATATTTACAGGGAACCAATGATCATATGTTGACTTTTATGAAGTCTGATCAACTTCAAGTCACTGGCTATTCTGATTCTGATTTTGCAGGTTGCCCTGATGATCGTAGATCTACTTCTAGCTTTATTTTTATGATGGCAGGAGGAGCTATCTCTTGGAAGAGTGTTAAACAGTCTCTTACAGCTACCTCTACCATGGAAGCAGAGTATGTTGCTTGTTTTGAGGCCACTCGCCAGGCCATGTGGCTTAAAAAATTGATATCTGATTTTCACATAGTTGAAAGCATTTCCAGGCCACTTGTAATTTACTGTGACAATACTGCTGTTGTGAGTTTCTCTCGAAACAACAAAAGTTCTACTTGTTCAAAGCATTTTGATATCAAGTATCAGTTTGTTAGAGAGCAAATTCAAAGTTTTCACACTCGGATTGAAAACATTGATTCTGAGGAGATGTTAGCAGATCCACTGACTAAGGCCTTAACTGTTGGAGTTTTTCTTATTCATGTAACTCACATGGGTTTAGTCAAGACTTTTGATGTATTAAGTTAGTGGGAGTCTGATTTTCTATTTTCTTTAGAGACATGCTCTAGTTGACGTCATTTTCATGTTTCTTATTAGCATTTTATTTATGCTTGGACCATTGTAGTGTCATTTTATGGAACTGCATTATGCCATACATTTTATGAAAAATATTAGCTAAATGCAAATGATAAATATCCCTATCGAATGTTATTTTCTTACTCAAATTTTTCATATCGTTAATTAATATATGATATGATACATCAGCAATTGTCGTTTTAGCTTAATGATTTATATGTTGATTATTAATTGACACTATCCAAGTGGGAGAATATTGAAAATAATTGTGGATTAATATCACTCAATATCTATTATCATTAACTGACAATATAAGATATGATTATTATTGTATCTTATCATATCAATATGGTTATTTATCTTTAACCGACAATATCTTATCGTATCAATATGGTTATTTGAACTGGGATTACAGTGAGATTGACTCTGTGATGGGTTAGGTCAATCAGATTAAAAGCTCAATTAAGAGAGGTCCTTGTCTACCCTGGGGGTTATAAATTTGCCATCACATTAAGCAAATTTACATATAAGCATTATTTCTCTACGATAACCCCTCAGAAGGTGCCAGAAGAATCTCCTAGAGATCTCTTCAATAGAACTCATGTACATGAATGCCAGTTCAGGTACACATTCATTCCATTTTAATCAATAGAATATTGATAGTTGACATGCTATAATTTGTGTCTAGTGCAGTATAATTCAAACTATTTTATACTTTCATTATTAAATTGTCTTACTTTATTTTGTACCACCGATCAACACCACATAAGTGATTTTGAATTCAAATTCTAAATATACTTTTATGTTAATTACTCCAAAAATATATTAATTATCTAATTAGCAAATTGTTTTAATTTTAAGGATTAAAATATGTAACTGAAGTGATTTTGAATTCAAATTCTAAATATACTGTTATGTTAAATACTCCAAAAATATATTTATTATCTAATTAGCAAATTGTTTTAATTTTAAGGATTAAAATATGTAACTGAATTGATCTAGTAATTAAAAAAATCAATTCAATGTATTACTTCAGCCATAAATGTTCATGCCTTTGTCGTTATGGCCTTTTTTAATGTACCTCATCCATCACATGCTTTGATTCTGCCCCTGTAGCATTCTTGAGGAACTAAGCTAAAGTTCCCAATGCCACCATGTAATAGCCATTATGCACAATGGCCCACATAATGACACCATGCTACTTTCTATTAATAATTCCAACCCTTTTTTTTTTTCCCATTCTCTGCACACTTTATTATGTACAAACATTGTGGATTACAGACACAATAAACTTGATTAATGGTTTTTATACTGTGTAATCTTGAAGCTGACAGCACCCTTTGGAATTGACTTCAGATTAAGCCAAGAGCCAGAAATCTTTGTGACGCTTAGTAGTAATCATGTACCCTCCACTCTTCTTGCCTTTTCTTCTCACTGCAATTGCCATGCAATGTGCATTCTGAATGCAGTACTCTACCACCCCACCTGTGACTCTGTGCCCTGCCCACATCAGTAGAAGACGCCATGTTGTGGACCTCTTCTTCTGCCCCAAAACCAGAAGTGCCACCCCTTGCTTTTTGGCCTCGTGAACTATTTTTGGACCCTTTTCCTTTCCCTCTATTACTGCTATCTCAGTTTGTACCTATCAGAATCATGTCATTAATTCAATCTTTAATCATCACATTTCCATCAAGTAAAGTACTTGATATCATATGGGTTCACTTGGTAGATATATGCATGCCTCACTTATTAGCATTCATGATTTTCCGACATCATAATTCAAAGGAATTATGAATGTGCAATCTTGATTCTTGATAGATGATCCAAAGAAGAAATTCAGCAAATTTACATGGGTTCACATACTTTTGATTAATTGTAACATTTGAGCCACATCAGAAACAAAAGGTTAACAGGACTAAGAGAATGTTGAATACTATATAGGTGGTAATGGTGTATGCTATATACCATGAAGTCTAAAGGGGACTAATTAAACTCACCTCAGGCCTCTTTGATTGACACATGTTCTTGAATGATGAAGCAAGTTCATAAGCCTTTGGAGCAATTTCCTTGCTGGAATCTTCATCAGTTGCTGTTTTGCCACATTGTATTAACCATACTCAATGACACTTTCATTCATGAGAAATAAGTCTTAAGTTGAATGAAGAAACAAAACAATGGTATGATAAGTTTTTGAACCTTGTTTGTTAGAAGGCTTCATGACATGAAGAAGAACTATAGTGTCCTGGTTCTGAACTGTGTGAGTGAGTGCCCATTGCACAGCAGCCTTGGCCTCAAGGCTAGAATCAACCACAATCATGATCTTTCTACCAATCACAGACCCGGGTTTTGCGACATCATCTAACTTATCCTCACATACATTGCAAGAATCCTCAGTTTTCTGATCAATTTTGGTGGCACTTGTGGTGTCATGCTTATTGGCTTGTGCAGGTGGTGAACGCACCCTAGCATGAGGCCTAATTCTGTTGAGGCAAAAGCCTGGTAACCTTGTTCCTCTCTTTCCCATGTCTTGCAATGTAGTTGGAGAAAGACACAAATTATATTATAAGGGGGAATGAATAGAACACAGAGAAAGAGCAACAATAATAACTGCTGGGGCTGAGCAAATTTTGTAAAATGTTGGCCTGGGACATAGCTCATTTTCTGCTTTGCTTTCTCTTTTACTTTTCTAATTATCATTTTCTTAGTTCTTGGTTTCTTTTGTTCTTCTTTTCCCCTTTGTGGGGGGGCCTTGAATTGCTCCACATGAACGTGCTTGTCATCAAGCAGTAGGCCCCTTCAGACATGGTTAAAAAATCAGTCTCATTATTAGACCACTTTGTTTCTCCTTCTAACAACTCATTGGGAGGTTGTTCTTTGATTGATTGCAATTTGCAAAGCCCTATTTTCATATCATTACAGGATGTTTCTCTTTCTCTTTTGCTTTTCTAACTTTATTTGTGTTCTTAGTTAAGTATGAAGGACTGTTAGGTTCATAACACCAAAGCATGTGAGCCAAAATAAATGAACAAATAAATAAAGTTGTTTGCTGTTTTGCTAGCATCTAACTAGAAAATATAAAGGATATGCTTTGCAGCTTTAACATATCACAGTTGTGAAAGTCTTACTGTGTATCCTTTACTCTTGGTATAGTTTTCCAATGATGAAGCCTTTTGTCACTATACACTTGTCATCCAAATCAAAGAGATTTTTGGGAGCAACATTTGGAGAAATTATGGTTAATTGTTCTTGTACAAATCCTTTTCAAAACCATTGTGAACTGTTGTGAACTATGATGACTAACCAGTTGCCAGTTTCTTTTGCATTTCATTTTATCATATAACTTTCTTCCTACGCTTCATGCTCTTCATTTTGATGATACTAATAATACAATGATGTTCCCCATAAGGAAAAGGATAAAAGAATTATTAATATGGTAAAGGTTCAGCTTCAAATAATGTCAACAAAAAAAAGCTTCAAAGGTTCGGTGACATGAGAAAAAAATTCTTCCCTGAATTCTAGTTGGCCATATCCAAATTAGTTTCATATTTCCTGAATCGTGCATAAGGGTCACAGATTCTGAGAACCAAACTAACGTACTTCACTGTCAAAGGCTCTTTGCCATATAAATTGGATTAGACCTAAATGCAAATTAAAAGATAGTATCAAAGTTTAATTCTAATGATTATTGTTAGGTTAATGGGGTCAAACTTCATATATTATCATTATCATATTATCTTTAGATATGTAGTTTTACAAACTCTACATTTAAGATGTTTAAAATATTATACATTAACGGGTGATATGAATAAATTGGAATATGTAAAACAAAGATACACTTACACACCTTAGAATCTAGTTTTATGAAGTCGAATTGAATTCAAATAAACTTTGATTCTAAAAAGTATGTGAGGGTAATTGTACACCTCCTTTCTCTCACTTGCGACCACAAATGAGATTGAATTTTCATATCTTCTTATACCAACTAAAATGACAAACTATGCATTTCAGGGACGTTCATATTCTGTAAACGGTGGCACCTAACATTTGTCAACCCAATTACTCTCACACAACTCAAGCATTGCCAAAGGTGATTCCCAATCTTTAACGTGGTACAGTTTTACGATTAGATTCCGTGGTCCTCTGTCTCTAATTATGACTTTAAAATTTCTAGAGTTAAGTTTTGGTATCCAAGGTTAATAATGTTTCATTTGACTACAATTTAGAAACAACAAGAAACAAATAAGCAAATGACATGTGATGCACATGTAGAGTTTCCAAAATAACGTATTTCTTGTCAATGCAAATTAATGCCACTAAATTCGACAATTAATGTTGGCTATGCTCCTTTAAACACCAACATTAAAGAGAAAAAGAAGAACATGAAAGCTACATTCTAACTTCTAAGTTTGACTCTCCACCAAAAATTGGGAATCCTAAATTTATTTTGAAGGCAAAAGAAGATTCTTCAATCTTAAACAAGATGACATGTCTTGATTGGAATGGTAAAGTCGCTTGGCGGTTGAATAAAACCTGGTAAGACTTCAACTAATTTTAATTATAATTGCAGTTATAGTGTCACATTCATTAAATCTTTATTTTATTCTAAATTAAAGTTTGCTTTTGTTCTAAACAACAAGGATAAGTCAATTTGAAAAGTAATTATTTGCATGGTTGTCTAATTTAGGAATGTTGAGATTATTACTTGGAGCAAGTAAGGAGGAACAAATTGGAAAAGGAAGGTCAAAAGGTAAGCCCACAGTTAAGGTCCTTGTTTTAAAAAATATCACAATTTGTTAAAAAAAAAAATAATGAGCCCCTTGCCCAAGATCTTGTTTAAGCCCAATACAAGAATCATCCTAAAGCACTTCTTGCAATGTACAATAAACTATAATAAATTATATAAAATAATTTTACTCCCTCAAAATAATTTTTTAATTTATTATGAATTTAATTAGTATACACAGTTATTTGTAAAAAATTTAAATTAACACTCAATCACATTCTTTTATTTATGAAAAATTTATTAATTTTACTCATTAATATTTTAAAAATCATATAAATAAAATATTATGATTCAAATGATAGTATCAACTATTTTATATTATTAGTATATCCTACTTAAACTCATTTATTATAACTTATTAATTTTTATTATAATTATTCTAAAAGTCACTTATCGTTTATCACTAATTGATTAATATGTATGGTAAAAAGAATGAAAATAATTTTTAAAAAAATGTTGCAAATCTCCTTAAGTCGTCGTTGATTTTCCCCCTTCAAAGTAAGTATCCATATCTGTGGTATATTGTTGAATCTGAAAACATACCTCACTCATCTCCATTATTCTTTGTAATATAGATTCTTTTAGTTTTTGGGTAAGTTTGTTTAAACTTTTGAGAGAAAAAATTACATATTTAAATAAAATAAGTATTTATTCTAATTTTTTAGATGTTTGGCTTTTTTTCTTTTAAAAAAAAAAGAAACTAAAAAAACTAAAAACAACTTATTTTGATGAATTTGGAGTAATTTATTAAAATAAGTTGATGGAGAAACTATTTTATGAAAAATAGAAAGTTGATGCATTAAAAAAATACTTTTTATAATTATACCAAAATATAAAAAAAATTATAAAAATTTCTTCTAAATAAATAACTTATTTTTTATTTTAAACCAACCCATCCATTGTTTAAATGCGAAAATATGAGTTTTTACATGAACTTCCATTTAAAAAATGAATTTTATTTCCTAATGTGAAATGACAGTCTCTATTAACTATGTTAGCCACCTCAGAAAATCTCTTACATCATCAATGAATAACAAAGACTAAAGCTGATTCAACTATTTAAGAATTAAAATAATTATCTTTAAATTTCAGGTCAAAAATAATATTTTTTAAAATTTCAGGGACTGAAAACAATTAAGCCTAAAAATATGAATGTGTATTGAAAAATATAATGAAATCATATGTATGATTTAACTGTTATGCTGACTAACAGTTTGTTTATTTTCTACTGTGCCAATTTAATTTAGAGAATCTGCACTCTATTTTGATTGTTCCAATTTTAAAAACATAACCAGAAATAAATAAAAAAAAAAGAATTTAGTTTGAAATTTGATTATAGTTTTGTTTCAAATCTGAAAATAATGATAGTTTTTTAGGCCTTCTATCTATCCCAATTCAAATTATACTCTATATATCAGTTCCGTAACATCTTTGATTTCAAAATTATTATGCTTCCTACTTTGGCTACATAATGGGTGGCTTCTGTTCTTGTTTTAGGGGATGGCACCCTGAAGAACCAACTCTTAACAATGCCAGTGCTGAGATTCAAGCTGAAACTTTTTCACTTTTTTCCCCTGTAATTTTCTTCTTCCTTTTTCAATTTTATTATTTAAGATATATTTATATCTATTTTATTCTTTTTTTTTTCTTTGATTTATCAACATGATTATGAAACATTGGGCTAGACTCAAAGTCACTGCTAATTTACGTTTTAATTGGCTGTAATTGGAGTAATTGCACGTCCATAATGTAAACAATTAATGCGTACGTTTCTTTACATTGTTACTTGTTAACACAATGTATTTTATTTTTTTTCTTTAAAATTTTGAAAACAAATACTACTGTTTTGTTTCACTTTCCTTCCACGGACTTAATGTTCTACTTATTCTATATTTCTATTAGTATATTTTTTGCGGGGGTTTTTTTTTAAGATGAGTCAACGAAAAGGGTAAGAAGAAAAGACAAAACATAAACCTAATTTGAAGTTTTTTGTATTGTTTTCACTTGTATAATTAGTATCAATTTTCAATAAGATGTAACTATTTTAAAGAACACTAAAATGCCCTGTGGGAGCTGTCACATAGGTGTGGTGCATGTTTTTGCTCTGTATCTTCAAAACCATTTCAGTTAAATTCTATGATTGTTACTTCTGCTTGGGATATACTTCTGCTCTTCCTGATAGTTTATTTTTTAATATGAATTTGCATATTTTATTTTCTAAAAAAAAAAAAAACCCTACTGAATACTTTAAATGTTTTCAACTACAAGAAGCTTGGTTTGAGGGTGGAATGTATTTCATATTTCGCATGGTTATTATTTACATCTAATAATTCCAATAAATTGATTATTTGATTTTTTTTTATTTTACAGGATACATTAAATGATGCATCTGAACATTCAGAGCCACCTGTCTTTAATATTCCTGGGAAACCTAGATCTACATCCTCTGATGAGGATGTTTGTCCTACATGTTTTGAAGGTGATTTTAAGTTTTAAATAATTACTAATATCCTGAATTATTTTAATTTGTTGCTTTTATTTTTATTGTTGTGCATATTCTTAAATTTTAAATTTATTGAAATCCTTTTAAAGATAACAGAGTTTACTATTTTGTGGAAAGTGGTTGCTATATAGATTTTAAAATTATTTGTTACATTTTCAATAACTGTTGTATCCACTGAAGCAAGAAAATAGGGACAGAAGAGAAGGGTAAGTATAATCTGATCTAAAATAAATAGATAAATATAAAAAAATATAAAATAGGATGTTTATTGATTTTGATAATTTAATATTCTCAACCAAACCAAGTAATTTTTAATTTATATTTTTTGAAGCCTAGACTCTAGTTATTGAATATTATTTTTAATGTTTTTTTCCTATTACTTTAAATGGAGATTTATACTGGTCCAAACCAATTACAGTTGAATATATTATTTATGTTTTTAGTAACAGGCTTATATTTAAATTTTGGATGAAATGATTTATGTTTTTAAAAAATATAATTTCTATTTTTAAAAAATCAATTAATTAATTCAAACCGAATTCACCTTTATTGATGAGTTTGAATTCCTGAAAAAAAATAGTAAATTTGATCGAAATTAAACCAATCAAAATGAATTAATTTTAACTTTATTTTATTCAAAATTTAAACCAAAGGGGGTGATTAACATTTTAATATAAAGTAATGTAAAAATTAGAATAACATGATTGTATTATAAAGCTGCACAGTTAAAAGGGTGAGTGTGGAATATTTTATGGTGACAGGATATAGTGAAGAAAACCCTAAAATCACATCAAAATGCAATCACCATTTCCACCTTGGCTGTATATATGATTGGCAGGAGAGAAGTGATACTTGTCCATTTTGTAGGCAGGTACGCAAAATATATATATACATATAAACATTAGCTAAATATTTTCATTTTCACTTTTTACTTTCTCATAATTCATTTTAAAATAAATATTAATTAAAAGGAATTAATAAATTATCAAAATATACTTAATTATATGTACTGATAATATAAACTAAGAAATAAATGTCTCTATTACATACATTCTCTGTTTAAATATGTTTTTAGTTTTTATAAATGATTTATTCACACGTATAAACTTTGTTTAAATATATTTATTAGTTTATATATAGATTATTTTATCTTTATTTTACTTTTCAATCTTTTTTATTTCAATATTTAATATTTTTTATTTTAATTTTATCTCAAATATTATCTAAATCACTTTTTAAGTGTTATCTGGCTAAAGAAATTTAAGAATCACAGATAAAATAAATAATTTATTAAAATTTTAAAAAAATCGAAACAAAAATTTAGTAATTAATTAAGAACTATAAACATATTTAATTGTATAAACTTTATAATGCAGTTTACATTTATAAACTCTTCTCAAAGGCAATAAAAATATGGGTTTAATTGGTACATACGGTTAGTGATTTTTACATAGATATTTATAGTAAATTTGTTGATTTTACTTATTAATACTTTAAAAGTTATATAAATAAAAAGTCATAATTGACTATTAGTGTAAAGATTTTTTACACTACTAATTAAACTTTATAAATAATATGCATTGGGCCAAATAATTTATAATAGCATTTTATATTGGATGATCTTCGTGTCTTATTTCATGATTTCCAATTCATAAATGTCGTATAATTTAATAGTTTTTTTTTTATAAATTTTTTATTTTTTATAAATTTTTTTATCTTTTATATAAATCATTAAATAATATAACTTTTTTTTTATTGATTATGAAAAAAGTGAGACATAAATTGTAAAAAACATATTTCCTGAAAGTTCTTGCCTTCTGAGACCCATTTTCGGTTTAGTTAATTGAGTGATCCATAACATAAAAATATATAGAATATCTTGTGTATTTTAAATGAAGAGAAGTGAAGATATTTATGTTTAGTAAGACAAAAGAGCAACAAACTATTTAACTAGATATATTTATTTTAATTCAGATTAAAATTAGAACATGAAAGTTACATACATTTAGCACATTAAACATAGTCTGGCATTTGCTATAACTATATTAATTTAAAAGAAAACATTTTTTTCAGTTCTTTAGAAAAAATATATATATACTTGTTTTTTTTGTAACATTCGTATCTTAATGTATATACAAGAAATAAAAAAGTGCATGAAAGATCCTTAATTCATTCCTTCCAAGTTCTCTGACCTTAATTGTTCTGTGTTTATGACAGTTACTTACCAATAATAATACACTTTTGTAACAGGTCATTGATTTTGCTGAAGCAGCTAACTGACACACAAGAATTAACTGTTTTGCTAAACTTTTTTGGTACAGTAGTGTTTTGCTTAATTAGAAATGCCATACTTGAGTTTAGTTCTACATTTTTTAAATTGAATGAAAGTGTAATTTATTGGCAAAACATTTTTATAGTAGTTTTCTTCTCTCTCTTTTTCAAATGTAGCGTTTATTTTATTTTAACTAAAAATAAAATTTCTAATGCTTTTATTTTCTTTTTCCACCCTCCAACCACTTGAGAAAAGCAAAAAGGAGCATTAAGGGCAATGAGTCTTTAAATATGTTACAAAACAAAAGTAACCAAAAAGCTATTGTGGTGCACGAAAAGTATGACAGTAAAAATTAACAAGAATGTATATAATCGTTGCTACTATATATACTATATAGAATATTAGGCTATAAAACACTACGTGATGATTCAAAAAAACAATTTTTTGGTAACTGTCTTTTTTTTTTTTCCCAACCTATTGTTAGTGTATTTTTTACCTGTGAACCAAATTACCCAAGTAACAAATGACTAAGTTATTGCTTCTACAGGAACATGGTTCAATATTTATTAATTAATTAATTGATCTTATTACACTGTGTACAAAATGTGATCATGAACAAATAAAGTGAATTAATATTAAAAATATAGAATTAAAACAAAAGAAATTGAGTAAATTATATGTACTCTCTTAAGGTTTATCTTTATCATCATTCTTATTAATTTGTCAAACCGTAAATATCTTAATTCCTTGAAAAGACTAAGTTACGTTAAAAAATAAAAATTAACGGATGGTTTGTGAACATTTTTCAATTTCTAGTTGAGATCCATTAATAATTGTCATGGGAGTCTTTTGAATAAAGAGGATGTCATATAGGAGTCTTTTGCATAAAGATGAATACAAGGATGCTCTTGAGTCTTCTTCGTGTTTCTAACTCTAGTCTAAACTATACTAGATAAGGACAATTCTGAAGTTGGATACAAGGACATCATGCATATATGATCTTTTTGCAACTACCATCACAACCCATAATCTTCTGTTATGTCATATAACTTTATCTCCTAACTATTCTTCCTTTGTTGTCCTATCATGTTGATGTTGGAGTGCAAGTGTGAGTTGAAGTCCCACATTGGTAAGAAATTGGAAAATTGAGTAATATATAAGCGAGAAAGACCCATAACCTAATGCCTTAAGGTTTTGGGTTAAAGGTGGTGTCATATTCTCTTATATATGGGCTTGTGTCCCATGGTTATACATCTCCTCGGTGTTTAACCCCCTTGATTTGGACCCAACAACTGGTATCAGATGTCTCAACCACTCACAGGAAAGAAGTCAGAGGGTATGAAAAAGGAAGATTGAAGTCTCCTTGATAGACAAGCCCAGGTCTCATGAAGGCTCAAACAAAGTTCACTTGATGAGGCCTCAAACAAAGTTCACTTGATGAGGTGATTGTTGGAATGAAGGTGCTTTGTTGACACATCATCTCAATGAACTAAACACTGTTACAACCCAGTTGAGATTGAGTTCGATGAGGAAGTACGGGCTTTAACACTTTTGTCTTCCTTGCCAGAAAGTTGGAATGTTACAGTCACGGCTGTGAGTAGCTCATCGGGAAGCAATAAGTTAAGATTTGATGATGTTCAAAATTTGGTTCTCAGTGAAGAGATCCTGCAGAGAGAGTCGGGTGAACCATCAACCTCTTCAGTATTGCATACAAAGTCAAGAGGAAGAAGTTCAACCAAAGAAAGTGGACGCGGCAAATCAAAGGAGAGACAATCTAAGTCCAGAAATCATCGTAGTTCCCAAAACTCGAAGAGGATCGAGTGTTGGAATTGTGGGAAAACCGGACACTACAAAAACCGGTGCAGGAGTGCACGGAAGAGTCAAGAAGCAAAGGGTGAAGCAAACGTTGCCTCCACCTCAGGAAAATATGAAGTGTTGATATGTTCTCTTGAAGATAAAAAGGAGTCTTGGGTATTAGACTCTGGAGCATCTTTTCACGCTACCTCACAAAAGGAACTTTTCGAGAATTATGTTCCTGGAAACCTTGGTAAGGTTTATCTTGGTAATGAGCAGTCACGTGAGATTGTAGGTAAAGGTGCAATAAAGATTAAGTTAAACAGGTCTGTATGAGAATTGAAAAATGTCAGACATATTCCCGACCTGACTAAGAACTTAATCTCAGTGTGTCAGTTAGCCAGTGAAGGCTACACGACAATATTCCACGGTGATGATTGGAAGATTTTAAAGGGTGCGGTGACAATTGCTCGAGGCAAAAAGAGTCGTACTCTTTACAAAACAGCAGGAGCTTGTCATTTGATTACAGTTGCAACAAATGAAAGTCCCAATCTATGACACCAAAGACTTGGGCATATGAGTGAGAAAGGGATGAAGGTCATGCACTCAAAAGGAAAATTATCAGGTCTTTAGTCAGTAGAAATTGACATGTGTGAAGACTGTATACTTGGAAAGCAGAAGGGAGTCAGTTTTCAAACAAGTAGAAAAACCCCAAAGAAAGAGAGGCTTGAGCTCATCCACTCTGATGTTTGGGGACCAACGACTATCCCTTCCATTGGTGGGAAGCAATACTTCGTAACTTTTATTGATGATCACTCCAGAAAGGTATGGGTTTACTTTCTAAAACACAAGTCTAAAGTATTTGAAGCTTTCAAGATTTGGAAAGCTATGGTAGAAAATGAGACAGGATTGAATATTAAAAAGCTCAGATCCGACAATGGTGGTGAATATGTAGACACCAGATTCAAGAAGTTTTGCTATGAGCACGGAATTAGAATGGAGAGAACCGTGCTAGGTACGCCTCAACACAATGGTGTAGCAGAGCGTATGAATCGAACATTGACTGAAAGAGCCAGAAGCATGCCTGTGTAGTCAGGCCTACCGAAGCAATTCTGGGCAGAAGTAGTCAATACAGCAGTTTACTTGATCAACCGAGGTCCATCGGTACCATTGGAGCATAAAATACCAGAAGAGGTATGGAGCGGAAAATAAGTAAAACTCTCACATCTTAGAGTTTTTGGGTGTATAACTTATGTGCACATTAGCGATCAAGGAAGCAACAAACTTGATCCCAAATAAAAAAGGTGCACTTTCATCGGTTATGGTGAAGATGAGTTTGGCTACCATCTGTGGGATGATGAAAACAAAAGGATGATTCGCAGTAGAGACGTGATCTTCAACGAAGGAATCATGTACAAGGATAAGCATAATACAAGTGCCAGCAACTCAAAACCGAGTGGGCCAACTTATGTAGAGGTGGATGATGCTGTAGAAAGTCCACTAGTTGAGAGTTCTCAATCAGAGGAAGTAATTGAATCAGGCAGAGAGCAACAATTTACTTTAACTCCTGAATTGAGAAGGTCTTCTCGAGTTCCTGTGCCTAACAGGAGATACATGAACTACATATTGTTAACAGATGGAGGAGAGCCTAAAGACTATTTAGAAGCATGTTAAACCAAAGATGTGAGCAAGTGAGAGCTTGCTATGAAAGACGAGATGAAGTCTTTGATCTCCAATCAGACATGGGAACTAGTTGAGTTACTTATGGGAAAGAAAGCACTTCACAATAAATAGGTGTATTGGGTGAAGGAAGACCATGATGGTTCCAAGCGATACAAGGCCTGACTGGTTATCAAAGGATTTCAGCAGAAAGAAGGAGTTGACTACACTGAAATCTTTGCTCCAGTTGTCAAGCTCAATACTATCAGGACTGTGTTAAGTATTGTGGCTAGTAAGGAGCTTTACCTAGAGCAATTAGATGTGGAGACTGCATTTCTTCATGGAGATCTAGATGAGGAGATCTACATGCACCAGCCTGAAGACAATTCAGAAGCATGTCAAACCACAGATGCGAGCAAGTGGGAGCTTCAAGACAAAGGTTGTCACAACAGAGAAGTTGAGGCTTTGCAATGTCTCAACTGGCCTTCAAGAATGATTGATGATGAAGACAACTACAATAAGTGATAATCAAACTCCAAGTAGGAGAATGGTTAGTTTTGTAGTTGGATTAACTTTTGTAGTTTGATTTTTAGTCCCACATTGCTTAGTATTGTGAGATGGTGTTCTTCACTTTGCTATATAAGCAAGCTTATGCAAGGTTTACAAATGCACCAAAACAAATACTTCTTAGTGTTGTTTATTTCTCTCTTCTCTCCTCTAGTGCCTTGTTCCCAACATTGGAGTTTACAATGTGGAAGGGACTCACGGAGATTGTTGGAGTGCAAGTGTGAGTTGTAGTCCCATATTGGTTAAAAATTGGGAAGTTGAGTAATATATAAGTGAGAAAGACCCATAACCTAATGCCTTAAGGTTTTGGGTTGAAGGTGGTGTCATATTCTCTTATATATAGGCTCGTGTCCCATGGTTATACCTCTCCCCGGTGTTTAACTCCGTCGGTCTGTCCCAACAACTGGTATCAGATCCGATGGTTGTGATTGGTTAAGGTTGACGGTGGATTCCCTTCATCGAAAGTCCTTTTGACAAGGGTTTCAAGAAGCGTGTCCCCTTGTGTTTAATGGCGGTGTGAATAAGGGGTCGTCATTAAATGTATGCCTTCGCTGGAGGGGGAGTTTACAATGTGGAAGAGACTCACACTTGAGGGGGAGATTGTTGGAGTGCAAGTGTGAGTTGAAGTCCCACATTGGTAAGAAATTGGGAAGTTGAGTAATATATAAACGAGAAAGACCCATAACCTAATGCCTTAAGGTTTTGGGTTAAAGGTGGTGTTATGTTCTCTTATATATGGGCTCGTGTCCCATGGTTATACATCTCCCCGGTGTTTAACTCCCTCGGTTTGGGCCCAACAGTTGAGTCGAGATAACACTTTGAAACCCTAAAACATTATTCTTGGACTAAGGCCATTGAATCTGAGGTATCTTCTCTAAAGTTAAACCAAAATTAGTTTTTATGAATTTACCAAAAGAAAAAGTTTTCATCAGTTGCAAATGGGGTCTTCAAAGTAAAATGTTAATGGAACTATAGAAAGGCACATGAGCATATTAGTAGGAAATAGGGGTGGTTATACGAACTCAAGTTTCCAAACTGGTCTACGGACCTGTACAGGTTTTACACCTTTTTTATTAAGAAATCATAATTATAAGAGAAATTTAAGTCCAGTCTACAAAACCCGCAGACTACACAAGCTAAATCTACAAGCTCATAGGCTTGGCCCGTAGCCCATTTAAAGAGGCAAAATTGTCATTTTGGTTATTAGTTTGTGTTAATGTTGTGATTTTTTATTGTAAATTGTGATATTTTACACTTTTAATATTGAAAATATTTAATGTTTTATATTATTATAAATAATTATATAATTTTTAGTATGATATATTATAATTTAATTAGTTTAAAAAATATTAGATATTTTTTAATTATCTTAAAAAATATATATATGTATATGCAGGCACACAGACTGATCTATTAAGCTCGCAGACCGTATATGGACTCGCAAAAAAAGTCCATTTATTTTAGCGGATCAGATTTATCCGGCTCGTTTAAATGCGGGCTTCGCGAGTAAGGCTTAAACGGGCCGGATAAATCTGTATATCCATCTCTGTTAGCAAAGAGGGTACACATAACCCAAAGGGATTGGTTATCTTGACACCTTCAATCCAGTTGCAAAAATGGCAATAGTGAGGTTGCTACATTTATTCTCAATTGGGATCTTAAACAATTGGGCATCAACAATGCCTTTCTACACGGAAAGTTAAATGAAGACGTTTACATGGTTGTGCTATCTGGTCTGAATTCTATCTCACCTAGGAAAGTATGTAAATTACAAAAGGCATTGTACGCTCTTAAGCAAGTTGGCAGAGAATGGTTTGCAAAACTATCATCCTTCTTGATATTTGGTGGATATTCTAAATATATGCATGATTACTCATTGTTCTTAAAGCATTGAGTGGTTCTTTTATGACATTATTAGTCTATGTAGATGACATAATTCTAATTGGGAATGATAGATGTGAAAATTCAAGGTTCAAGAAAAAGAATAGAGAAAAAGAGGTCAAAACAGAAAGTTGTTAAACAAGAAGAAGACATAAAAAGGATAAACTTGTGGATATTACTCAAATGAGCAAATCAAATTTTACATGAGTGCCATATGATTTTTATAGAAAATCCTATACCTCTATTACTCTTTATCTTTAATATCCCCCAAAGTTGGAAGTGTTATTTAGCATTTTCAACTTGAAATGAGTAATACAATACAAAATAGAGAAAATGCAATTCAACAGGGAATGAAAGATATATTAAAGACAAAATCAAGAATCTCAATTACAAATGCTAAAACAGGAAACCAAAACTTAACCATCAAGCAGAAACTATTCTTCAAAGTTTAACCACCTGATAGAAGCATAAATCAATGACATGCTTAACTGCCATAGGTAAAAGCTAACAAATTAGTAAATGCTTAACTATCCATAATAGAAGTTCAACACAATGCTTAACCACAATGGACAGAAGTTGTCTTCAAAGAGAACTAAAACTAAACACCTTGTGAGTAATCTTGAAATGGCTGGACTAGTGCTTGAACCAGTAACCCTCCAAAATTAATAATGAAACTAGTCATCAAACATTTAGGGTGCAAGAGAAATAACAAGCGATATCCAATTATCAGTGACCCAAACACATTGAAACAAAAAAAGAAAAAGGGGAGAGAAACCAATCAAGAGATTAAGGAAGTGGATTCTAATGCAATAATTCAGCTTCTGATCCTGCAAGTGTTGCAAAGAGACTTAGGTCCAGCAGGACCACCCATCTCAAGAAGGGTCTTGGTGGTGCCACAATCACCGTAGGTTTTCTTCAACTCATTGTTGTTGCTGGGACTGTTCCCCGAGGAAGGAGCGTTAGGGTTTGAGTCCTGCACCTCTAATCCTTTTCCAGTTGAATCCATCATTATTATCTCCAAGATTTGAGATTCAATTCTGAGACGACTATTTCATTTAGCTAAATCAGAGTGAGAGAAGGAGCATGGTCAAATTGGACCAAGTAATAAGTGTGGATTGGTGATGACGTGCTCATCACAGCCAGGGAGTGCATTATCGATGAATATCTTAGCCTTGGTGTTAACACGGAGCTCTTTGATGATGTCACTGCCACGACCAATGATGCTACCGATCTTGTAGACAGGGTAGAAGTAGCGGAAGACAGTGTTGTCGGGGTTGATAAGTGAATAAAATAATGAAGCAGCAAATAGATGAAGTAGCAATAGAGGTATATAATTTTCTATATAAGTCATATGACACTCATGAAAAATGTATAAAGAAGCTTTTATACCATGCAAAAATTCATGGTTCAAGAGAAAGAAGAGAGAAAAAGAGGTTAAAATAGAAAGTTGTTAAAGAAGAAGAAAAGAGAAAAAGGATATACTCAAAAGTGGATATTACTCAAATGAGCAAATCAAATTTTACGTGAGTGTCATATGACTTATATAGAAAGTCTTATACCTCTATTGTTCTTTATCTCTAATAATAGACATGAAATTTACATATTAAGCAAGCACTGGATGATTTTTTTTTAATTAATGACTTAGGGAATCTACATTCCTTCCTTGGTTTTGAAGTAGCTCAAAGTAAGATTGAAGGGAATCACAATGAATCATAGAAAATATGCTTTAGAATTATTATCTGAAATTGGCCTCTTATGTTGCAAGTCAGCAACTACTTCAATGAATAGTACTGAAAAGCTTTCAGCTAATGAGGGTCAGCCTTATTATGATATTTTAGGTTATAGGTGATTAATAGGAAAATTTATGCATCTCACAAACACACTCCTTGACATAACCTTTAACAAAAAATTAAAGAAAGAAAAGACAAAGATAACTCTATGTGTTTTATATATTCGATATAATGAATGGACAATAATGGCCAAATATATAAAGTTTTATTGCCTACAGTCCTAAGGATAAGGATGACAACTCTTAATGATAAGAATTGAGAAAAAACATACAAGGACAGCAAGGCAATGACAGCAAAACAAAAGGTACAAATGTACAATAAAGACGCAACAAACAAAGCATTTTCTCAATGAAATGAAATATCTAACAAATATCCTGGATCATATTGAAAGCAACAATTTGATGATTTTTGGCTTGATCTTGTGATGATATAGGTGGTTTTCTTCTGTTACCCCCCCTCCCCCTCTCACAAGCTGGAGGTAGGAAAATGTCAACTAGCTCAAGATTGGAAACATTGATTTCAAACAATTATCGAGGAAGAGCTTTGGTGAACATATTAGCCAATTGATTGGAGGAAGAAACATGGAGTAACTTCATGAGGCCTTGCGGAATATTTTCCTTAACAATGTGACAATAAATATCTAGATGTTTGATCCACTCATGAAAGACAGGATTTGTTGTAATATGCATACTGCTTTAGCCATCACAATACAGAACTATGGGTTTAAAGCAAGAGACTTGAATATTATCCAGCAAGTAAGAGAGTCATTGTAGCTCACAAGTAGTCGATGCAAGCGCACGGTATTCAATCTCAGTAGATGAGTGACAAACTATGTCTTGCTTTTTAGTTTTCCATGAAATTAACGAATCACCAAGAAAAAAATAGTATCTTGTGATGGATCTTTGCAAGTCTTTAGAAGTTGCCCACTTAGCATCGCTAAAAGCAACTAGGTTAGTCGAAGAGGTTCGACTGAAAAACAATCCTTTTCTTAGGCATCTTTTCAAATATCATAAAACTCTTTTGGTAGCACGAAGGTGAAGAACATTGAGATGAAACATAAATCGACTTAACTATTGTGTAGCAAAGGCAATATCTGGCAATGAATTGATGAGGTAAATAAGACAACCAACCAAGCGTAGGTAACTATCCAGGGTGTAGAAATATGGCAGAGGGTCAGATAGCAACAAATTATCTGAATCTTTTTTGTAAACGTAGGTAACTATCCATAGGTGTAGAAATTGATTTAGGTCCTCATAAACGTGAAGTATTAAGAAGATCTACACAATATTTTTGTTGACATATAATGATGCCTAAGGTAGATTGAGCAACTCCAAATCCCAAAAGATATTTTAAATTAGCTAGATCTTTTATATGAAAGTGAGAATTAAGAACTACTTAATGTTGGTCATTTTAGTAATGGAGTTACATGTTAGAACGATGCCATCGACATAGATAAGTAAAGTTGTGAGATTAGATTGGCCTGACTTGATGAAGACACTGTGGTCCACATGAGTCTATTGGTAATTGTGAAAGAAAAGAACAAGGCATAACTTATCATACTAGGCCTTACTATGATGCGACCCTGCCCCAAGCCATGGTTGTCCAATTGTTGGAGAAGGAAGTTTAGCCTAGGATCTACTCTTAGAGGTTTTCTTGGAGCTTTGGAAAGGAGGTGGAAGACTAGAAAGTGGTGGTGATAGTAGGCGCCACTTCTTGTTGTAGAAGATAAGCCAAAATAGGAAGCTAGGCATAAGGGAAGGAACCCTTGATAATAGCATGAAGGACTCTCACTCAAGGAGAAGTCATGAACACTCTCACTAAAAGAAGAAAAGACTCTCAAGTGTAAAGAATGAATATATCTTTCAATTGAAAATGAGTGTTAAAATGATACATGAGGTAGAAAGCTCTATTTATAGACCAAGACATGGATCTATGGGCCTAAGCATGAAAGTGAACGTCCAACCTCTTAATTAGGGGGATTAGTTTAACTAATTAAGTGTTAGTTTGGTTAGAAACCAATCTAGCACTTAATTAAATAAACTAGATCCAAACAAGTCCTTTAGAAAATGGATCTATGTTCCCTTTTAGTTTGAATTTGAATTTTGGAGGGAGATGACATGGCAGCCCCCAAAATTCAAATTTAAATAAGAAGCAACAAGAAAGGTCATGTAGGATTGAAAAAGTGAGGTGGCACCTAACAAAAGGGGACAAGGGGGTCTACATGTCTCCTACATGCTTCATGTGTTGGTTAGAAGGGTGTTAGAAGGAATTGGGGGTGTGGTTAATAATTCCACACGTCAAAATACATCCTTCTTGAGCCCAACTAATTAACACTCCACAAAGAGACTAAACACCACCTCCTAAGGTAAAATGAACCTAAAGGACAAAATATAAGGCCGAAAATTAAACTAGCAATACCCCTAAAATCCTAATGACTTAAGGGTGCTTATACAGGCCTGGAAATGGTCAAATTAATTAATTAAATGGGACATGTTCTAAACTAAGCTCCTTGAAGCTTCATCCAAGTCATGCTCCCTTATTATTGGTCCTAGCTCAAGCCCATGATAGGGAGGATTACATCATCTCCTCTTTCTTGGAGAGGATTTGACCTCAAATCCTGTTGTCTTTCTTCCTCTGCTTTCAATCCTACAGGAGAATAAGCATAGGAATCAGTAAGTGGTTATATACATAGATGTTAAGAGTGGGAGGTCTATAGGGAGACCTCATAGACTTGGGGTGGTAGGGGTATGCACTAAAGTTTAAAATTTGTTTGTGTTGTCTATGCCCTTACAGAGTAGTTCTCCAAGTGACTCCAAATACACTAAGGGCTAGTCCAATCTGGGTAGAAAGTGAGACAAACTTGGTGCCTTGGAGCACTCATCCAAGAAATCTTGATAGGCTTTATCTTGTTGTTCACCCCACAAGATGATGATAGGCCTATGGTGGACCTTTCTTTCAAGGTCTCTTTGAGTAGGCCTTAAGATTGGCTATGGATAGGAAACATTTGTAGCCTAATCTCATGACCACACTTGGCTGAATCCATAAGTAGTGTTTGAGGTTGTTTTTCATTGTGATCAAAAGGTTTTGGCACAACCTCTACACCTACTTGTGCAAGGAAAGACTCTTTAACTTCATCCATAGTCAAGTTGCGACTACAAATTCTTGAGCATGACCATGCTTATTAGTATTCCAACTCAATCGTGCTTAATTCTAGCACACTCATGCTAAAAGGACCAAACAAACGCGTCTTATAAATACTAGAATATGAGAAACAAAAGGGCACATGCTTTGGCTCTGATGTACACCCATGCTAAAAAGCTCAAACCCTTCCTATAAATATCGGAATATGAGAAACAAAAAGACACTAGCTTTGGCTAGGAAGAGGAGTCAGATTTGTGACCCGATTGAGGAACAAAAAGGAAGCTTGGGATTGAATGAATTCACATTGCTTTGTATCAGTAAGTCTTTCTTTTATCATTGATGCATTTTTTAATTCACATGATGTTTGACTTTTTATTACCTATGTCTTACTAATTCCCCTATTGTGATGTAAACTCTTTGTGATTCCCCCTTGTACTTTACATTATTATTCCATGTCATTCGTTGATTAAATTGTCTTACTATTTTATTTGTTAAAATCTTAATTGTTTCAATATTCATGACCGTTGATGTTTGAAGATTGAACTATAAGTCGATTAGGTTTGTTCCAGTATAATTTATTGGTCCTAGAAAGGAATCTAAAAGAGGGGTGAATAGATTCGAAAATAACTTTTGCAAAATCAGAGTTTACAAAAAAAAAAATTACCCCTTCAAGAAATCTTAAAAATCTTTTGAAGAGCTTTTAAAAGAGTTTCAATTAAAATTGAATATACGAAATGAATCAACTCTCTTTTAAGATTAAGACAATACCAAGACTAATATAATCTCCACAACATGTGTTTAATCCAATATTTGTAAAACACCAAAATATGATTTCAAGATTCAATATTACAATTGAAAAAGATTTAGCAATGCAATAAAAATCTACAAAATGTTAATCAAACTAAAGTGTAAGGAGAGATATTAACACATTGTTTATACTAGTTCAGTTCTCAATGACCTACATTCAGGTTTTAGATTTAGCCTTCCACCAGTCTACTTTCTACTAGAATTGTATACAATCAAACCACACACATTCAAAGAAAGATTTATACAACACACAAGAAAAGGGCATACCCTTGCACCCCACAAGATTTTTTTAAACCATGACATCCCATCACTCACAAACACCTTACTCATGACCACCCATCATAAGATTCAACAATAATCTTAAGAACACCTATTAAAATATTATCCCATGCAATACAAAAACAAAGATTGTATAAAACAATATCACCTTTTTTTTATGATTACCTAAACAAAGATTGCAATGTTCTTTGATTACTTTCACTTCAATCACAAATCTTGATACACATTCGATGCAAAATCTAGGTTTTCCTTTGGTTTTTCAAAGGTGTTCTCTCTTGGATTTTAATTTTTCTCTCATAAAACCTAATGACCTTTTTTCATTCGTTAAAGAAAACTAATTGTCAAAGGGTTTAAAAGTCAGTTAAAACCCAAGTTAATTGATTACCATTTGCAGACACTTAATTACATAGGCACTTAATTACCTGGTAGTTTAATCAAAATAGCCCAGAATAATATCTTTTCTGTGATAATTGATTATCTGAAACTGGTAATCAATTATTGCAGAGATCTTGCAGTGAATGATTCAAGTTTTCTTGCACGTTAATCGATTATTTAAGCATGGTAATCGATTACCATAAAATAAAACTCAAATTTATTAGTTTTCTACTTGTTCCAACTAAGGTAATATAATTACCCTTGAGGTAAATCAACACTTAGCTTAGTAATATTAACACTTTTCTCTCCAAACAAAAAAAAATCATAATGATCTTAATTATATTATGAAAATGATAGAAAACAAGAACTCAAACAACTCAAACACGTACTCATGTCTATCTAAAGCACTCAATAAAAGTACTACACCTTTTGAAATGTATTTGGTACCATAAAATGAATTGAAAGGAAAAAAAAATAAAAACCTACTAAGACTAAAAGACTTGAGGGAGAGCTCTATCAAAGGTTATATCCAATTTTCTTCAACAATCTCAACATAATTGATCAAATTTATTGGGTAAACCTATAATTTATTAATAAGGAAACTATCCTAATTTGGAGTCTTGCATGGCTAAGTTGGATAACAAGTTAGGATTATAGTGTGGTTCGAATGACCAAACATATCACAACAATTTTGGTAAAATATTGGTGATCAATGAATAACAAAGAATGATATTTCTTAGTAAATAAGGGGTAAAAACATTGTAGTGAAATCATAACTCTGGGCCTTAATCCATTGAATTTCAAACTTATTACTTTTCTCTTGTTTAAAATTTACTACTGAGTCTGAACCATCAAGCACACATATTATATAATTGTTTCTCTTATATTGCTCTCTTATCTTTTTAATGCATTTTTTAGGAACTAGATCTAGTCCTTTAGATAAAATATCTGGACTCATGTCCACTATAGGATATGTTAGCCCTTAAGTGGTCATATTTTATGCATCACAAACATCAATGTTGAAGAGAATCTTGGTAACTGACAAGTTCATATTCAAATGATAAATACATGAGATAATGGTGATATGAGTTAGAAAGACGAGTGTATGTTAGCACATAATCGAAAGGATAAAAATATATTGATGACTATTGGTTTGCGAAATGACATTCAAACTTAGAGAAATGAGATGGATGTTTTTTTCCAAAGTTGACCAACATTATGGTGGTTAGGCCACTTGAGTTAGGTCAGGTGAGGTGGACTGATGTGAAGAAGGTGGTGTTTATCATTGTGAAGGGGTTGGGGAAATTTGAGCGTCGTCAAGGTCCATGATGTTTTTAGATATGGGAGTGATTGAACCAATGGTGAGATCAACCAAATCAATATTGGCCTCATCAAATGGCTTAGTGAGAGGTGGTTTATTGAGTTATGTCATTGTTGGACAAATTGTTGAATAAGGCTTTGAAACAAAAGGGAAATGTATTTCATAAAAGATCACATGTCTCGAAATGAAAATTAATTTACTATCTAAATCAAGAATCACATAGTCTTTTGTTCCATTTTGAAAACCTAGAAAAACTCCATGTCTATAGTGTAGTCCAAACTTGTGATAGTGTTGGTCATTTATTGATGGGTAACACAATGAACCAAAAACTTTAAGAGAAAATTTGGTGGTTTGTGATGCAAGAGTTGAAAATTTGGAACTCGGTTTATTAAATAGATCGCATGTTTGATAGCGTATGACTAGAGATTACTAGGAATAAGCAATTGAAACATAAGAGTTATTACAACATTGGAGATATGTTGATGTTTGCATTCAACTCTCCCATTTTGTTGAGGTGTTGCAACAAACTTGTTTAGTGTAAGATACCCTTGCGTGAAAATTCCCCAGATATCCAAATGTATTAAATCAAATATTTTTTAATCATTATTGATACTTGGTAAATAAGACAACTAAGGATGGAGAGGCAAGAGCTGAGTTCATAAAACATGAGAGGATTAAATCTAATATTGAAACTCAATAAAAAGGGTATGTTTCTTTTGCCAATAGGGGAAGGAAAGAGTTAATTTTCAAGGAAGGGTATTGAGTTTGACTTCATTTGAGAAAGGATTGTTTTCCTTCTCAAAAAAAGTCAAAACTAAGCCCTAGAAGAGATAGTCCCTTCCAAGTCCTAGAGAGGATAAACAACAATGCATATAAGTTAGACTTCCTAGAGGACTATGGAGTCAGCACAACTTTTAATATTAGTGACTTATCTCCTTTTGCTGGTGTTGATGAAGAAGAGGACCTCACTGATTTGAGGTCAAATCCTTCCCAAGAAGGAGGGGATGATGCACTCCTTCTTACCAAGGGTCTCATCATAAGGGTCACAATTAGGAGGATTGAGGAAAACATGACTAGAGAGGAGGGTAGAAGACCTTAACTCCTCATGGAAGTCAAGATCATTAAAATATAGGCCATAATCTTCATTTTAGCCTTTGTAATTTGCGCGATTTCTTAGCTACAAGGAGGTGTGCTTAATATATTTTTTGACTTGTATTTTGGCCTTTATGTCTATTTTAATTTAGGAGGTGTAGATAGTTTTTTATGTGGAGTTTGTAGAGTAGTTTGGGCCTTTTTGGAGTAGCTTAGGTGTGTGATTTTCGTCAACCACACCCCCCAAGTTAGTTTCACACCCTTCTAACTCACACATGAAACATGAGAGACATGTGGGGCCCCTTGGTTTCCTATAGTTGGCGCCATTCTTTCTCTCTTTCCTAGGTTGATGGCACCAACCTTCACCTCTCTCCTAGTTGGCCATTTCAAATTCAAATTTGAATTATGAAGGGAAGTGACATGACACTCCTAAATTCAAATTTGAATTTGAAGGAGATATGATCCACCTTAATAGGGCATTGTTTGGATCTCCTTGAAATTAATCAAGTGCTAATTGGCTCTAGCTCAATTAACACTTGATTAACCTTTCATAATCCCTATTAGTGGTTGGACTTCCCACTTATCTTTCTTAGGTCCATTAGTTTCTTATAAATAAGCCCCTTCATCTCCTTGTATCATTTTACACTTGAATGAGCAAACTTACCTTTTGTAAGCAAAACTTGAGTGTCTCATTCTCTCCTTTTTGAGAGTCCTCTAATGGCTTTTATCAATGATTCCTTTCCTTATGGAAAACTTTTTTAATGACTTATCTCTCCCTAAAGTGGCGCCTCCACCTCATTCCTATCTCTTCCACCATTCATTTTCTACATTGAAAGTTTCTAGAAGTAGATCATGGAAGAAGCACTAGCAAGGATGCATCAAGACTCAATACAAAATTGATGACTATATTTTGTATTTTATCTCAATTATATCCTTATTTTATATTTACTAATACATTAAGTTTTATCTTAATACATATAAAGAGAATTACTTCAATTGTATTTTCCTGCCCAAACTTCCTTCTATTTATATGAACAATAATGTCTTCCAACATATGATTATTTAAATTCTAAACCTACTTATTTAAATTGATAGAAAACAATTAAGTATGAATTAATTATTACCTTACCAACCACATTTTGTAACTCATGAAATCAATTAAGTGGGTAACAAATTCCGACAAACGGATTCCTTTGATAAGTGTCAAAAAGTGGAGTGGAGTAGTTATTAAGTTGTCATTTATATATCTCTTTTCTCCGACCTTTCATTCATAACTATTTATTCATTACCTAATTCCCTCGTACCCATTCCCTTTGTTTTTTGGATTTTTCCTATAACCCTGCCTACCTCTTTTTCTTATAGCCCAGCCTACCTTTCTGTTTCTGCCTAATTCATAATATTTTTATTTTTTTTTTGCAAAATAGTTTATTTGTATTGAATGTTATCCTAAAAATTCCCTTTATATACTTATAAAAAATTTCTGTAAGACTAATATTTAACAAACATTTTAATTAAATATTATTATTTTATTATAAATTAAAAAATTCAATAATTAAATTATATAGCTTATATCTCACAACATTAGCAAGTACCTAAGTCAATAAAACTTTTTTTGCAAAATCTAAGCCAATCACTATCTCCCATTTAAATGAGAATATCACTGCTAGTTCTAACAAAACAAGATCTATCAAATAAGATTATTTTAGTTAACAAATGTATTAATCAATATTTTTCTAATAGATATGCACTAATGCTAAAGGGAACAAAATAAATATTACTAATAAACTAAATTTTACCTTCACTTAATATTCTTGAAAATTGACAAAAGACATAATATTTGAGATTTTAAGAGATGTGAGAAAAGCATTTATAAATGAGTTCTCAAATTCTCTTAAAAAACAGAAATATTCATAATCTTAAAAAAAAAAAATAATCAATGCCACATACAAATTATTAAATTGCTTATAAAAATAACAATTACTTCCAAAACTAACCATAGCTAGGAAAGGCTACATGATTTGGACGTTGTATGTAAGGTTTAAAAGTAACCATGCATCAAGAAAGTTGTTTTAGAGTTTGTCGATACATCCACCAAAACAATCTCTGGGCAAAAATTCCAACCTGCAACCATGTATTTGAGATCCATTAGTCAGATTCCATACATAAATAACTATATTATTTATTCAACCGATTAATCATGTAATTTCTTATTCTGACCAGTGATTATACACATACATACACATATATATATATATATATATATATATTACATAATAAAAGGGATAAAAATAAGAAAATAGACTATAATAAATACCATAAAATAATTTAATCATTTAATTACAAAAAAGTTAGCAATTTATGATAAATGTATTAATTTTTATAATGATTATTTTTTTAAAATTCATATTATCATTCATCTCCCATTGGTTAACAGCACAACGCTGTTTTATAGGCATTAAATTCATTCAATTGAATCTAAAATATTATGAATATATTTCATTCAGTTTATTTAAAAATAAATGATGATTTTCTCAATTTTTTTATCTTAACGTTTTAAATTTATATTATATTAAATTATTATTTTTATTGGTTTTAGATGCAAACTTATTCTTGTTCTTTTTTATTAAAATTTAAACCTATTATATATTGTATATTTTGAAGGTTAAGAATCTTTGTTTTGGTTTAGTTACATGTATATCTTGGCATCGCTGTGGGTAGCAAACTAAAAACTCTTTCTCCTACTCGAATGGTTTGTTGTCTTGTTGAACTATTAAATTTTGAACCAATATTTTGATGAGTAAATATCCTCTAAACTATAAAGTAAGTTGATTTAACATTTGATGAAGTATCCAAATTGTTGGTCGGTATAACAATTACATTATACACCTACCGACACTGTATTCATTTCTCATAACCACTCACATTTATTCGATTTATTTTATTTTATTATTCTTTCTATTCTTATTTACAATTTTTCTATTTTTATCATGTATATTATTATCTTATTTTTTATCAGGTTATTGTTTCTTCTCGTTTATACATAATTTTTTTCATAGCATAAAGGTCTACACATCATGAAACTTTGAAAATTTATTTCCTTTGAGACTTCCAAGAGTTGATTTAAAGGAAAATGTTACATATATAACTGTGTTTAAATTTCTTCTTCCTATAACATTTACTTTGAACTTTCATAATTTTTATTCAAGAATTCTGAACTAACAAATGTAGTAAAAAGAAGGAAAATAATTTGGAAAAAATATTGCAAATTTCCTTAAATAATTGGTTTTCCCCTTCTAAATAAGCATGCATATGTGTGGTATTTGGATTCTTTTAGCTATTGTTGAATCGGAAAATACCTCACCTCCATTAATTATTCTTGTAAATAAATAATAGAGAAATTAGAGAAAAATATAACTTGAATATTATTGACTTAAGAAAATGAAGTTAGTTACAAGTAGGGATAAGTATACGGATTTATTTGCCTCGTTTAAGTCTGTCCCGCGAAGTCTGCATTTTAAATGGATTAGATAAATTCGGTCCGCTAAAATAAATGAGTTTTTTTTGCAAATTTGTATCTGGTCTGCGAAGTTCACAGACTTAATAGACTAGTCAGCGGGCCTGCATATACACATTTTTTTAGAATAATTTTAAAAAGTGTCTAATATTTTTCAAACTAACTAAATTATAATATATTGTACTAAAAATTATATTATTTATAATAGTCTAAAATATTAAATATTTTTAATATTAAAAATATAAAATATCACAATTTACAACAAAAAAATCACAGCATTAACACCAACTAATAGCATAAATGACCATTTTGCAGGCTACTGTCCAAGCCCATAAGCTCGCGAATTCAGCCTGCAAAGTCTACGGATTTTGTGTACCAAACTCAAATTTCTCCTATATTTATGATTCTTGAAAAAAAAAAAAGGATTGTCCAAAACTTGCACAGGCTTGGAGGTCCGCAGACCGGTCTGCAAACTTGAGTCCATATACGCACCCCTAGTTACAATAGAGGTATTTATAGAGCAATTTACCAAACAAAATCCTAACTGAATTCTGACAGCTCTAACTAACTAGTTGTTAAATAAATCTAACAACTAACTATTAATGCAGTTTGTAACTATATGTAACACTAATATCCCTTCTCAAACTCAATGGGAAGATTTTTCAGAAGAAAAATGCACATTGAGTTTGCTGCGAAGAAACTCAAAGCGAGATGAAGATAGAGGCTTAGTTAACACATCTGACCACTGATTCAACATTGGAATGTGATGAATACAAAGTTGTTTAGCCAACACTTTTTCTCGCACAAAGAAGACATCAATCTCCATGTGTTTTGTGCGACTATGAAACACCAGATTATGAGCAATGGAAACAACACTTTAGTTGTCATAGAAAAGAGCTGGAGTGGTGAAAGGAATTTGTAATTCAGTGAGCAACATAGGAATCCAAGTCAATTCTATAAAGGTTTGAGCCAAACTCCTGTACTTGGCTTCAGTAATGGAACGAGCAATCACCGTTTGCTTTCTGTACATCAAGATATTAGATTTGGACAAAGGTAGATGATAACTCTTGAAGTGGATCTTCTATCATCAACATCAAATGCCCAATCAACATGACAAAAGTAAATGACTTGACTAGACTCTAAAAAAAAAAGGCTCAAATAGAACCCAACCTTTTTGGGACGGTTCATTTGACCTGACTATGTATATGACTTTGGATGGAACCAGTCCAAATACAAATATTAAATACATAACTTTTTAAAATGCATATTAATAATATATAATATATATTAAAAATATATTAAATAAAAAAGATACACATAAAAGTATGTTTGATGTGAAGTCAATTTATACATATTGTTAATATACATATAAAAAGTACATTTGATATTATTAAATAATATATTTTTAACAAATGAAAGTTATGTTGTTCTAAAATATATATTAAATTAAAATATATATATAAATATATTTTATGCTATTTAAGACTTATTTATGTTGTATGCTATTTTAGACTTATTTATGATGTATTTTGGATTAATTTAGTGTATTGTTTTGAATTGGTTCATACTTTTATTATAAAATAAGTTTATTTTTAATAAAAATAAATTTTGATTTTTTAAAAGAGACCTATTTTGACCTGATGACCCAATATAAGGCCAGATTAGACTTAGAAGTATGTAGACCGAATAAAATATGGCCTGACCGACCTATTTTATGGTAAAAGTTTGACGGGTCAAGTCTGGTCAAGCTAGCTTGTCGGAATTACCAACTAGTGCTAATGTAAAAGTTTTTCTTTCTTTCAATTTTAATTGTTATTTGGTATAGAAAGTGTTTTAAATATGAGTTTAATTAGTATGCATTATTAATGTAAAATTGTTTACACTAACATTCAATCATAACCTTTACTTTATAGTATATTTTTTGACTTTACCAATTAATATTTTAAAAGTAATATAAACAAAAATACGTGATTAAATGTCAGTGTAATATTCTTTTACACTATCAATGTATACAAATTAAAATTAAAATAAAAATTATTAAAAATCTAAGACACAAATAATGAAAATTCATAATACACTAGAAATTCCAAACATATATAAGTATTTTTTTAATTTAATATCAAATTTAAAATTTATTAATTAAACTTACATAATTATTTTTATATTATTTAAAAATTAATTTTATTATATAAATTTTATAGCACATATTTATAGTTGAATTTTGTTTATGAAAATATAAATTATTATTACTTATAAATTTTTAAATTATTATTACTTATATAGTTAAATTTTATAGCACATTCGTTATTCATGAAAATATAAATTATTATTACTTATGTTTTTTTTGTGTTTTTTATTTTCCCTGATTTCATAGTTAATATTCACAGACACAACTTAATAAAATAAGTTCTGACTAAATTAACCTGAGTTAATAACTAAATATTCAACTTTTTTTGTTAAATAAAAAAATAACAACGAATGAAATTTATAAATAAACTATAAAACCATTAGAAATTGTTTCCTTAAGCATAAAACACAAATAATTTATCTACTACGTACAAATCACACCACCACAAACTCCAGAGCTTGATGAGTGAAAAAAACACCAAAAAAGATGAAAACAAACACAAAAGGTGTCACACTATTCTTCCAGATCTTATATGTATATCGAACCTGAGATAAAAGAAGAATGAGGAGTAAGGATGAGGTGGGGAGGTGATTATTATCCAATAACAAGTTATTGTTGATATTAATTGAAAGTAATTTTTATATAAGTAAAAAAATTTATCATACATATAGTTTGTTACTATATTATGATTTTAAATTATTTTATATTATAAATACAAAACATTTTTTCTGAATATATTTTTATTTCATTAAAAATATTTATAAAATTTATTATAAATAAAATTTATAATAAAAAAATATCTTAGAATATTCACTTTATTTTTTAAATTTATAGTAAAAATACGGTATAAGTTTTTTTTAATTATTAATAATGTAAAACACTACTAAAATTTAATTTAAAGATAAAAATAAAAAATGAAGATTAAGGTATAATTACGAATATCAAATATAAAAATGAAGATAAAAACATTTTGGGAAGATTGAGAGTGAATATCTTTTACTAATTACAATAGTAGTATGCAAAATGAACATTCAAAGAAAAAACAAAGGATATTGAAAGTGAAAACTACTCTTTAACATGTGGATTGCATGTGATAAATATTATGCTTAAATTCAAAATAATTTTTATATAATTAAATTAAATTCAAATTAATTTTTATGGGATTGTAATCATATAACAAATTTAATATATAAAATTAAATTTTGAATTTATCATTAATAATTTAAATTGTTATATATGCTTATTTCCTTTACAGACCAAAATGTTAATATTATTAACAATGAAATGAAGTTAGTTTTTTTTAACGGTGAATGTCTAAGCAGCAATCATTTCTTAGTAGTTACGTTAATTTTTGTTGTTAGTGATATATACATATATATATATATATATATATATATATATATATATATATATATATATATATATATATATGCTTATGTTAAATATTGGCAATTTACGAAAGTATTGAAATTTAATATAGAGATAAAAATAAAAGAAAATAAGTTGAAATAGATAAGTAGTTAATATTAAATGTACAAATAAGAATTAAAAAGAGGTAATTTGATAAAGATAAGATTATTTTATTTTTTATAAATTTGCTATAGCGTGAGTATAGTGTCTAAGGTACAGATATGAAGAGAAGAAAACAAATATACAAATAAGAAAAGTTCTTAAACATTGAATGTGATCTTCAAAGTAAGGAAACTGTATGTTTCCTTGAATACACATTAGATTTCAAATTTAGCATGTTTACAACCAAAGCAATTCAAATTAATGTCTTGAAAGTAGGAAAAACCATAAACCCAAGTACATATATATAAAGCTTTGAAACATATTAGCTACATATAGTTGTTCATATATGCTAGAAATTATATCATATTAATTATCAACCAGAGCAAGTAAGTTTTCAGAAGCATCCAAGGTGGCAATACAATGGTTCCAAGGTAAGGTCAAGACCGTTCCTTCCAAGTTCTGGTGCAGCTTCCTGATTGTAATTATTGCCACTGCAGAAACAAAATTGTCCATAGTGTAGGAGGTTGCAGTTACCAAACAAAGTTGAAGAATGCCAATGAGTTTCTCAACTAGAAAAATGAGCAAATGAAGGTGAAAAATTCCTTAAAACAAAAATACAAGATAAATGAAGATGTGAACAAACTATTATAGCATGTTTGGTTTCTCAATTCTCACTATAGACACGTTTCAATAAAGTCCAGAGTTTTGTGAAAAATCTTTTGTCTAAACATACGTTCAGTGATTTTAACGAAAAACATTATATATATATATATATATATATATATATATATATATATATATATATATATATAGCATTAACCTATTGTATAATAGAAAGGTTATCCTACCCTATGTTCAAACTGGGAACGGGTTGTTGCTGTGGTAAGAAAGATGTATCAACCCTGTAGTTTTGCTGTTCCCATTGTGCAGCATGTTGTGCTACTGCCTCCTCTTTCTCCTTGATCTAATTTCATATCAGAGATATAACATATGGTTAAGATATATATATTATTTATATAACTCCCTAACTTTTAAAATATTTATAAATATCAACAAATTTACTATAAATATTGAGCCATATGTACATAAATAACAGTGTAAAGGAGTTTGGGTCCATAACTTGTTTTCTGTAAAGCATTACCTATCAGAGTATATGGCTGAACTACATTCATATAGAGCTCCTATTTGATAATTTAAATAACAATCACTTACGATCAGTTACAAATTGTTACTGACAATGTCAAACATTGAGGACATACATAAGAATAAACTTGTATTAGTTCCACTAGCAATTGCAGCAAGATGTTAGTTTATACAAAATGTTTCTAAAATTAAAAATTTAAAAATAAAATGTATACTGTAGTAGCTGGGTGGGGTATGGAAATATTGTAGTTTCGTCCCAAATTCAGTGAGATCATTAATTTTAAAATTTGATGAGATCATGAAACATGGTTTAGTGCTGATATAGAGAAGAAATAATTAATACGATTTCAATATTAAACCTATGGCTAAATCAGGAAATTCAAATTTACATAGACAGTTGTTCTGTTCATATAGCAATATTTGTAAGACCAAAGGGAAAATTGCATTTTCTTACCTAACACATTGAAAATTAATATAATTTAAGAAAAAAGGTGATAACGAGGCATTTTCTGGCACATTTTTCTATATTGATTAAGTTTTAATAGAAATTATAAAATTAGGAGTAAAACACATTTTATGTTAACAGTTCTTTTTACTCAAATAAATATCAATATGAGTATTTTATGTTAACTTAATGTCAGAGAGGGGTACAAATAATTTCACTTCACAACATCTGAAGTTCTTATCTTTAAGCCTATTAGGTTAAAAATTAACAAGCAGCAGAGAACAAAAGTATTACTATAGTCAATAATCAAACCCACTTAACACTCTTGTAATAGTCAACAGGCATTGAACTGGATTAAGTTAAGCATTGAATTTTGTGTTAAAAAATGAAGTTTATTTAGTTGAAAGAAAAAAATTGCAAAGGTAGATCTTGATCACCTTCTTTGCGAGGAGGCTATTCTGCTCTTGTATCTTTTTCTCCTGTCATACGAAGAGAATAATAAAAGCAGAAATCTCCATATCAGATTCTTAAAATCCATGAGACACACACATCCATTTTATGTTCCCCGTGATATTATAACTGTCTTTTACTTTCAAGACAGAAAGCTAAAAATAAAGTCCAGATAAATTTGGAGGTAAAGACATACCTTTTTCTGAAGCTCAGAAATGGACTCGTACATGAGATCATTCTATTCAAACATAACAGATTTCTATGATCAGTGCCAAAGTAACACATACACACATTTGAAGCATCAAAGTTAAATTAAGATAATGAGTTATGTTATATTATATGTACCCTCCTTGTACGGATGTTTTTGATAGCAGAATCTAACTGCTGCTCCAAACTCTGAAGCTCTTTGAGGCTCATTGAAGCCAAATCTTCTCCCATATAGTGCCTAGGAAAAGGGTTCAGCACCATATATATTGAATCAGTAATATAGTGACACGTGTGAGGTAATGATCAAATCAAACAAACAGGGAATTAAAGCATGCATATAGATATAGATATAGGTTTATCTTGTACCTATGGTTTCTCTGCAAAAGGTCAATCTTTGCCTTGAGCCTAGTATATTCAATGGTCCAATTTCCCTGCACAATGTACATGCATAAAGCTAGTGCTTAGTTTCAATATTATTGTCAGGGGCTTATTACATATCAGTTGGTTTTGAATTTTGATTGCATCGATTTTACAACTTTGCAATACATACATCATATATATATATACACGCATTGCATGGCTTAGTTTGATTATTTAGTTCCTACATCTTATACCCAGTTGTGTGTCTTGTTGAACAAGAATCAATGCAGTTGAAGAACTTTGATTCAAAATAGTGATGAAAATGGGAAACCATATATATGCTTGCATTTGGATGTGTGTATATTTCAAGACAAACCTGTGTCTCGGAATCATTTGCTACTAGCTGCCTCTCTGCATAAGCATACCTTTCATGGCGTTCCAGTATCTTCTCCATGCTGTTCAATGATTAATTAGAATTCTCAAGCAATTTATTCAGTATTCACTTATAAAGATATCAATTAATATCAATCGACATATCATATATCTGTGTGTATTGCTGAATCATATAATAACGAAATTGTTAAGTATAAATATATGTGTATGATAACTCTTCTTATCATGAATGACAAATTTGATTACTAATTCTTAATCTTCTTGAAGTTATCATGAATAAAGTCAACCCTATTTGATATCTACAAGAATACAACCTTAATTTAATATAGAAGTTCACAAAAATCTGTGAAATTAACGAATTTCTTCAATTTAACTGTAAACCCGATTTACCTAGAAGGCTGCACTCATCAATGAAAAGTAAGCCCTAATAACAAAAATGTCAAATCATGTTTCTTTTTTAGCTTTCATAATTCAAAGTAAAAAATAAGAAGAAAAGGTACAGAACTCTAAAACAAAAAAAAGGTCTAGCAAATCCTGCTTGAGGTGGTGATCTACCGAAAAAGAAGACAAATATGAAGTAAGCAAAAACTTCATATAGAGCCTCCTCACGCTTTGCAAGAGATTTGCCCCTTCTTGAGTTTATACAAAATGGAAGCAAAAAATAAAAAAATAAGTTAGGGCTCTTAGACTGCGTATTCCAAGAATTTCTAGCCATAGGATAGGTACAATCTCTCATTGGGATAGATAATATTTTGTTTTCTTCTTTTTGAGTGTATACATCTATGTGCACTTAATTCTAGCACTACCAAATCATTTAATGTGTTGAACGTTCAAACTTGAAAATAACTTGATAGATAAGTGCAACTCTATATGCATTTTTCTCATTAGATTTAAGAAAATTATCTTCTGCACAACAAGATCTCCTTCTTTTAAAAAGGGCGTGGATCAACTGTTTGTCAACAGGAAACTAAACCCTACGAGCAAGAGTAAAAGAACAAAATTAACAATAAAACAGTACTTAATAATTAATTCCTGACCTAATGGAAAACTCAACATGCATATATATACTACATATATGTATAGCATACCTGAAAGGCCAACATATATACAATATATATTTGTATAATATAGATCCATATATATATGAATATTTATTATAATATAATATAACATAGGGCATTAATATATATTACCATGAATCAGTAGCATACTCAAAGAGCTTTCCTTTGTGAGAGAAGACAATCAAAGCTACCTCAGCATCACAGAGTACAGAGATCTCATGAGCTTTCTTGAGCAACCCACCTCTCCTTTTGGAGAAAGTTACCTGGCGATTGATCTTGTTCTCTATCCTCTTCAGCTGTACCCTACCCCTTCCCATATCTTAGTTTTTTCTTTCTTTCCTTTAATAATTATAAAATATATATATTATATCTATAGTAGCTTAATAATGACCAATTAGTTCTACCCTTTTTGAAGCAAGAAAACCCCAGTTCCCAAACAAGGAAAAGGGACCAAAACAACACAAGAAGTGAGGCTAAAAGGGTGGCAAATAAGGTGAAGCGAGCGTGGGAATGTTAGTTCATGGATCTTTCTCCTTCTGGACAAGTATAGAGTGGTGTCATGGGAAAGCACAGTGAGTGCAAGTGTGCAATGTTAAGTACCCATAAAAGGTGTGAAGTAATATATGGAAGTGGTGAAAAACAATGTGAAGCTGGGGTTTGGTGACAAGTGGTTTTGGTTTCTGGTTTGGGAAAGGTGAAGTAGTTTAGGAAGGTTGCGTTGTCGTGGTGTGATTGGTTGGGGCAGTGTACTGTGTCGTATGCCTCTTTATGGCCACACAGTGATGATGATATTATGTTTATTTTAATGGTGGGGGGACCCATGTGTTAAGGGCTTTTGCTTCGAATATGGCTGGCTCCTACGGTGCCATAGAGAGGGTAGGAGGAATAGGAATAGCATACACAGATGGCATGTTGAAATTTCATACATGTTATTTTTGTGGAATGGTTGACAAATTATTGTATTTCAGTAAAATATATTTTTGTTCATATGCTTTCAATCAATTTTGTTTTTTTTTTCTTAATTATATTTTGTATTTTCAATTTTTATCAGTATCTCTCCCAATTTTAAAACTCATATTTTTTTAATTATTAAATTTGTTTCTAACTATAATGAATTGACAGTTAAATAAAAAATATTGATTAAAATGTGAAACTTACTTAATTATGTATTCTAGTTTTTTATTTAAAAATAGTTAATTAATTAAAGTAATTTCTTATTATGCAAATTGTTTTTAAATTATCGAATTAGGACATGTAAAGTAACACTAAATTTACTATCAAATTATTGTTAAATGTCAATTAAGTAAGGTTTGTCACTTAGTAGTTAATATTGGACATAAATTCAAAAAATTTTAAAAATTAAGAAAAAAAATTATATGATTTAAAATTAGGAGACACAATATCAAATTTTTCAAAAAACAATTTAGGGTTACAAAATTTAATTAAACCCTATTTTTTGTGTTGTATTTTCAAATTGATAATTTTGATTGTTAAATTAAAAAAAAAGTGAAAATTGTATCTCTCATTTAACAATATTAGAATTGTTAACTGGTATCCGAATTGTTGTAAACCATCCATTAATTTATTCAACTTCTATAAAAAAATAAAAATAATTAATTGATTAACATTTTAAAATGTAATGTTTGACAAGTATTCATCACCACAAAAGTGTTTATTGGAGTTTTAAATTGTCAGAATTTGCTTATCTAAAAGCGTAATACATGTATGTTTAATAACAATTTATAGTTTTTGAATACTATATGTTGTAATTTATGGTAGTGGTAATTGGTAAACACTAATAAAAAATAGTAGTCCTAAACAAATCTTAAATTGAAATACGTTGTATTTACATGTTTTGTGATAACTTACGATTGACAAAAACTATATTTTTAAATACATAAATATAAACTCTATTAACATAACCAATACCATTTAAGATGAAGACTATTTTTTCACATACGTGTTAGGGCTTTAGAGGGATAAAAATGGTGAATTTAAAAATATAGCAACTAAAAATCAAATTTGAACAAAACTATAAAGAGTAAAAACATACGTTTTTCCTTATATTTTTTAAGAATGTCATTGTAGATTTGATCTCTAATTGTGTTTGGATTAAATTCATTTTTTCATAATTAATACTAATTTGACATTAAAGGACAAATAATTATAAAATATTTTTATTTTAATTTTGACTTAAATATAATTTTGATCGTATTTTGTTTGATAATTATAATTTTTTATTCCATCAGTTTTAATAGATACATTCTTGTTTCTATTTTTGAAAATCACTAATTTTGGTCCAGTCTTAAATTTTGTGTACATTTTAATTTTTTATTTAATATTTCTCTAATTGAAATCTTAGACCTAGCATATTCATTTAAACTATTATTAAGAAATTCTTTGATTAATTAAAATGTAAGAAATAAAAAAACTTAGAAAAAATTTAAGATTGTACAAAAATTGCATTTTTTTTAATATAGAAGATCAAATGTCTTTATATTAAAATAAAAGAACTAAAATTATAAATTTGACAAAACAAGGAGATCAAAGTTGTATTTAAAATTTGGGAAGGCACAGAAGTACCCAAAAGCAGATGCAGTGGAGGTAGACGAAAATTCTGTGATAGAAGCAAGCATAGTACTTGAGACCAGATGTAGTGCCATACAACTAAATTAACAACAAACTCTCATATAAAATTATTAACCAAACCACCTCATTTTTGTACTGAACACTAGTTATTTTCTTGTGTACATGTTTGCTTACATAGTCTTTAAATTCTTAGGCTTTTTTTTTTGTTTGATGTTAAAATTTCGAAACCATTAGAAAGACATCTTATACTTTCTGGTTTTCGTTTGCAATACAATTCTTAGCATAACAAAAAAAAAAAAAAAAGAGTTGTATCTAAACTTGATTTTTTAACATAATTTCTTTAGTAAAAAATAGATTTTCTTTTTGTGAATAAACAAAGGTGAATAGCCAAAATTGATTCTAACATCTATCGAAACACAAATTTATATGCATGAATTGATATAGCTTCTAAGTCCTTAATTTTTTGTCCAGGGAATAAGTATCCTAAATATATAATTAGATGTTTGAAATTTCAACACTCTCTCTCCATCATTATCCTCGAATGTTTCCGTGTCTTTAAGCAACTACAACCCCGGAATGTTTCCGTATGTCTTTAAGCAACTATTACCCTTGTAATGACTTGGGACTTCCTATAACAATAAATAACTATTATCCCATTGATAAGAAAGGACAGTTCTTTCTTCTAACAAAAAATAATATTAATAATAATGATAAAACATTATTATTATTATTATTATTATTATCCGATTCAAACTTAGTTAAGATCATGTTAATATATATATTTATTGTTTTTTGGGCTTGGGCTTTGGCTTTTTAATTAGGATTTGACCTAAGTAGAGTAGAGTGAAAATGGGATTCTCATGAAGCTCTCTTATGTATTAATTGTCTTAGGTTGAGCTCCTTTAGTTGTATCAAGAGGTATTTTCAATATGATTCAACTGAGATCATCTCTTACCTCAACTAAGTGATCTTTCGTTTACCCTAAAAGTTATATCTGTTATTATTTAATATTTATTTTATTGAAATTATTAGTTATTTATTATAACTATAAAAATAAATAATAAAAGTGAAAACTAAGATATATTTATTTTTATAATAAATGAATCTCTTTATCTTCGATTTATTTATATATATATATATATATATATATATATATATATATATATATATAAAAAGACAGAGATATGATTCACTTATCGCATGAATAAGTTAAAACGTATTACTGTTTATGTTAAAATGAAGAATAACTCTTTTAAATTTATTTTTAAAATAAATGAATATTTTTTTTATATAAAAAATTACCCATTTAAAAGTTATGTCACTTTCTTGGGACAGAGTAACCCGAATTCCCGAACATAATTAAGAATGTGCAGGATAGCATGATTTTTACCTTTGTTTATAATTGTTTATAATAATGATTACTAATTTATTATATAACTTCATTATATTTGTGCATTGTAGCTCACATATAACGTTACAAATTTTTAAATGATGATGAGAATGAAACTGATCCCAGTAATACTAGAGACCTTTAAGATAAATCTTACGTACCCACAAATATGTACTTACTTGAGGCAAGTAAAGAACACAACATTTTCTTGTCACCAAGTCTCTCACCTTTCTACCTTACTCCACAAATTGATGTTGTAAAAATACCATCCACTTTTGTATATATAAGAGTGACTAAGTAAATGTTTGTTTTACCTCTGCAAACATAGTTTATAATAAAATGATATTTGAAAAAAATATGTATATCCTTTACTTTTGAATGGATTTTACAAAAAATAAAAAATAAAAATCTGTATCATTTTACTTGCCTCAAATGTCAAGCGCAACAAATTAAAATAAAAATCAAATAAGTAGTAACTCGTCATCCAACTTACTTTGAACCCACCTTTAAGTGATGGGTAGATTTACAAATAATAAAAAGTGAGTTATAAAATATACTTACTTCTTTTGAAGATAGGCTAACCCCTCAAACTTGCGTTAATAATGTTTAAACTAATATTTTCATCCGTTCAATAGCTACTTTAATTTTATTTTTTTAAAATGTTATTTTTTTTCATTATGTTTCCTTCTTAATTCTTCGTTTCTATTTTTTTTTTATAATTTTCCTAATAAATTTATTCACAATCTTAATTTTGACAAATCTAAATTATATAGATTCATAATTTTTCAAATAAATTTATTCATGTTGTTAATTTTGACACATCTAAACTGAAATGGTATTTAGATCGAAGATTTTAAATTTTGCTACATGTATCGTCTCGTATATCAAGGCCTTATACTCGAGCTATACAATTCTAGATTGCTATCTATCGGTGTGTAAATTTCAAAGTGAAAGGAGGGTAAGTCGCTATCAGTGGTTGACAGATGAAGAAGAGGGTTAAATACTATTCTGTCATTTTCCTGCTTTGATGCATTCATTCATTGTTTTATAAATCAATTCATTAAATAAAATTGAAAAAAAAGAAGTCAAAAACTAAAATGTTGCAGTATCTCTCCCTTCTTGATTAAGATATATAATAAATCATTAAGGGATAATATGAGGAATAAGTCATGTTTAGAAATCCCTCCAAAATAAATGTTGATATTATTTACCCTTCTTTCTTTTTATATTTATTATAAATATTTCTAAAATATTCTTATAATTATTTTCTCAAGATATTTTGTTCAGAATGAACAAGTATTTGAATTTCTCTTTTATATATATATATATATATATATATATATCTTATTACTAAAATATATTTTTTATACAACTAATCTAAACATTAATTCTATTTCATCTTGTTATTCTTTAAACACTAATTTTGTATTTTTAATTAGTTATTTTTTAGATATATTTTTGTAATTCTTCTCTTTTATTCTTTAAACCTTATTTTTATTTTACAGCTCTATTACTTCTACTTTGATACTCTGGTGATTATTTTTTAATTTTCTCTTAAGTAATTAGTGTGTTTTATTCTTTTTTATTACCATAAGGTGCATTTTATTCTTTCATATTTTCTTTTTGGTTCTTGTTTTTCTTAAATAAGAACGAGAAACTCATGATAAGATGTTATTTTGAAAAGTATTTTTTGAAAGTATAAATACATATTCTAAACAAGACTTTCTAATATTTTTTATTTTTAAACATAATTCCAAAAAGTACTTTTTGGAAATATAAAAACACATTCTATTATTTTGTTTTTTTTATCCTTTTACAAGGTTTCGAGGAAGGTGGTGAACAAAATCAAACCACTACAAAGACAGTTCTTATAGGGAAGCTCAGAGGAGTACAAAAAAGTAGCTTGGATAAAATAGGAACAAGTATGTAAGGAAAAGAGCTTGGGAGGACTTGAGATAAAAGATGTTGAAGCTTTTAATACAACTCTCCTTGGCAAATGATGGTGGATGCTCCTGAAGGGGAAAGGGGGAACGGGGAATGAATTGTGGATTAAAGTGTTGGTGGGCAGGTATGGGGAGGGAATCAAAATAAATTTGGATGTTAAGGAGAGGAGAGAGGGGTCCCATGGTGGAATGATATTTTTAAGGCAACCTTGGGAAGGGGCGATTGGTTTGAAAATAATGTTAAGCCTAAGGTGGGGGATGGGATGCTATTCAGGGTTTGGAAGGATGACTACAAGGTGTAGGGGGCTTAAATCTAGGTTCCCTAAATTGTATGCTCTCTTGAACCAGAAGACAACTATTATTTTTTAGGTGGGAAGTTTGGAGCAGCATAAATGGAACTGGAGTTTTAAGTAGAAGAGGTCTCTATTTAGCAAGGAGGAGGAGTGGGTTAGGGAGCTAGTGGATGACCTAGAGAGGATTCACTATCAGAAGGATGTCAAGTATAGATGGGAGTGGGTTGAGGGAGAAGGCAACCCTAAGTATTCTGTGAATGCGGCCTATCGGTTACTTGTGGGGGAATCAGGTACTTGATTTGGAAATCTTTAAAAGGCTCTGGAAGGCAAAGGCAGCATCAAAAGTCTTGGGATTTGCATGGAAGGTGGCCCATGGAAGGATACCTACAAGAGTAGAACTGGTAAAGACGAAGTTACTTCTATTCGTTCAGGCACAGTATCCGACTTGTAATGTGGACCCTAAAACTGTAGAACACTTGTTCAATTGTTCAACTAGCCACCAAGTCTGGATGTATTATTATAAATGACTGGGTTATCTGACTGTCAAACCTCAAGACTGTGAATCACACTTTTGGCACCATCTAGGTGTATCCTCATTACATAGGAAGCTCACCAAGGATATTCTCTATGTAACTTGACTGACAGTTCTATGGGGTATTTGGTTAGTTAAGAATCACCTCATTTTTAAGGGGCATCCGTTTATTGCAAAAGTGGTTAACAGGCATCCCTCTAAAGAGCATAGTCTTGGATCAAAGATTTCTTTGTGTTACCTACTTTGATAGCAATATGGGAGGTTAATGTTGTCTAAAGGTGGGACAATTACTGATAAATGTTGTTTTATAATATTTATTGTTTTCTAATATTTAGTTGCTCAGATTATACCTTGTGATTTGGGGGAATTTTGTCCTACTAACTAATAATATATATATATATATATATATATATATATATATATATATATGTATATATTTTACCTTCTTCAAGAAAAAAAAATTTGAAATTTTTATTTTTTTAAGGAGCTTGTAAGATTTTTCTTTTTTTTTAAAAAAAAAAGTAGTGAGATTTAGGGAAGGGTAGAGAAATTAAGAAAAAAAGTATGTTAATCTTGTATTCCACCTGACGATGTACGGTGTGTCTTTTGTAACAACGCTATTGAAGATCGCAATCATTTGTTTTTAACGTGTGTCAAGGCTCAAATGGTGTGGAATAATATCATCAGCTGGCTGGGAATCCAGGGACCCATTCCGGGAGATTTGTATCAGCTTTTCCTTTGGTCATCAGCATGGGTGGTTGGAAAACGAAGGAAGAAGTGCAGGTATGTGTTCTGGCTTGCTGGATGCTGGAGCATCTGGAGTACTAGAAACCAGATTGTTTTTTATAATGTACCGGTGGATTCCGTTGACGTTATGATGTGCATAAAATTGATTTCATGGAAATGGTTATCATATTCTATTGGGTTCAATAGGGGGTGCGTCTTCTCGGATTGGTACGCCAATCCTATATTGTGTTTATTAAACATAAAATAGGTGGATTAGTTTTTTATATGTTCCAAATATCATATGAAAGCATATGTAAGGTGTATGTTCTCTTAGAAACATTTTGTTTCTGTTATTGAATAAATGTTTACCCTATTTTTCAAAAAAAAAATATTAAATAGAAGGTACATCTATATAATATTTTTAAAAACATTTAAAATAAAAGATTAGAAATAATGTATATTAATTACTGTATGTAAATGTAAATAATATCAGAAAAAAAGCATCTTGCTTTGAAAAATGAGTGATTCAATACTTGACTTGTGTGACTAAATACGAAAAATTTGTTAGACCAACTTAACCTAAATTTTATATGGGTAGATTTTTTGTACACCGGCTGAAATTGTTTCTTCTCTTATTTAAATATATATAAAAATTCAAGAGTAAATAAAAAATTTAAATAATATCAAACCAAATAGATTCAGTTATATATAATTTTATGTGTTTTATTCCAATTCGACTTTATCAAATCCATGTGACAGGCCAATTTTTTTCCAGTTCCATGCATATAGACTAAATTTGTTAAACGATCGAGTGAGTCCATTTTGTCAATTAATTGTTTTCTACTATATTCACATTATGTATCTATCCGCTTGCTAAGTTCTACTTTTCGTTTTTTCTTTTCCCTTTTGCTCTTTTTGCTTTCTGAATAGTTCTGATGAATATAGACTTGGTAGATCAGCACCTGTGGACCTAACATAATAAGAACTTCTAGACCTTAAAGTCTCCATGTGCACATATCATTTTTTCTTTCGCAGTAACCTGGAGAATCAAATGTTTAAAACTGGAAGCTACACAACAGAGTTTAGTAATATTTTCTTTTTTGTCTAATCCTCAATAAAAAGTTATTAAAATTCTTGAACAATATTTAAAAATATTAAATTATAAATAAATGTTACTAATAAACTTTTTACAACATTTTATAAAATATTATTTATAGTTTATGTCATTAAAATCTATTAATAATATTTTACCAAAGACTTTTAATGACAATTTATTTAATGTTAGATAAAAAATATTACTAAAATATTAGTAAATATTTTTTTTTTGTTTATTTCTTTTACTCCAACAAGAGAGAGCATCCGTAATGAGAAAAATATTATATATATTTTTTGGGTGTATTTGGGTTGAGTATAGAATATTTATAAACACTTTTATATTTTCTCCTTTTCAATATAATATATACAAGGACAAATAGCTATAATTAGTCAAACACTTATATATTATTATTCCACGTTTATTTTATTTTTCACAAATCTAATTAGAAGAAATTGTGTAATTTCTCAACGATTTTCGATTCATGGAGCATGCCTACCATGAAGTGATGTATGCAGGAACAGATCTAGGATAATTCATTTACTGTATTTAAAAAAATAAATCTAATAATAATCAATATATATTAAAAAACGATAAAATAAACTTTTGAATCATATAAATAAAATAATAAAAAATAATAAGTTCAAACACATAAATAAAAATATAAATATTAAAATAAATACAATTATTTATCTTATAAAAAACAATTCAAACATATAACATTAAAAATACAAAATATAAAATTTTAACACATTTACATGTGACTTTATTAAAACAACAATCAAATGCATTTGTTCAAATGCATATAAATCTATCCATGGATGTATGGATTTATTATCATTTATATTATAAGATTTAATTTGCATCTTTATATTGTCAATTATACACATACACAAAATAGTAACTGGACATTCATTTACTGTAAAGGCAAATTAGCTTACAAACACATGAATAGAAAAATCTATTAAGGTTACAAGCAAAGGGGGAAATTAGGCATATATAGGCACGTGTTTAGTAACATAGACATGTGATTAGGTATCTAAGAACCACATTTAGATCTATTACAGATTAATTGTTAGGATGGATTGAGTATGGGGAGATGTTAATTATCAAATATTCTAAAAATCATGTCTTATTGGAATATTAAGAATAGCATAGTATATTTTATGCTGCATGACAACTATTATTACGGCCTGTTTTTGTCGGCCAGAAGATCTCTACAAAAGCATCATTTTTCTGATAATGACGAATTAAACTAAATATTGAGAAATAAATTCAGTTCATCCATCCATGCATGAATTCAGTAGCATGTTGGGCTGAGGTTCCTGCAGCTCCTCCTGCTTCATTTAACCCTGAAGAATCATACCTGCAGAAAAGAAAAAGATCAATCAACTCTGGATTCGTTTGGATAGTTAAAAAGTTTATATTATTTTAATAATCAATTGATTATTATTATAATTAATTATAATCAAAATCAACTTTTATTTAGAAGTGCAAGTAAGTGATTTCAAAATAATTTTGTTTAAATACAAGAAAAAATCAGTTTTTACAGAAAAAAAAAACTATAAAAACAATTTAAAAGTTGTTAAAAAAAAAAAAGTTACAAATCTTCATGTTATAATAAAGCAATTTATTTTTTAGAATTATAGTTTTTACCAATGTAAATTGTGTTACCAAATATGATGGTTATTTTTTAAAACAACTTTTTTGAGGAAAACAACCTATATTCTGAAAGTTTCATCTTTCACAAACATACTCTCCATGCAAGCATATATAATCTTTTTCACATTTGTGCATTGAAGGAAGAAAATTACCCAATTCTCAATGTACTGTTGCAATGTGCTGTCTCATAATAACCCTCTGATTGGGGAGGTTGACAATTGTAGGGATCACTTTGCTCCCTAGCTTCCCATGTTGGTTGAAGGGCTATATTAATTTCCTCCAGCTGTGAAACATGAACTTTTAATTAATCAAATGGGGCGGCACCAAGTGAAAATAGAATCTATTTAAAACTTTGAATAGTGAACAAAGTCATTCCAAAATTTTAGATGAAACTGAAAGCAACCTATGAAGAAAAGATAAAGGAAATGAATCATGTAAGTGATGCCATGTAGAGTTTTATGCATCATCCGAGCTTTACAGGCTCTACAAGCTCAAGCTTTTGAAAAGTTGCCAAAAAATTGTCATGATTATTATGGTAGGGTGGAATATTTGGATCTACCTTTTCTCTACTCCTCTCATCAAGAGGGGGAAAAGGTTAGGTAAGAATACTGTGGCCAAACCTGAAAAAGATGATTAAATTATGTGTACTGATGTGATTTAATTTCTCCCACCCATTTCAGAATCTTAAATTTTTACGGACATGGCAATTCATCAATAAAGGACCAAGGACAGAAAAAACTTTGATGCAGCAAATCTATATCGCCTAAAGTGTAAGATACTAAGATACAGTTGTAAAATGTAGTTCACGAGTTGATGGATGTTCATACTTTAAATTTCCACAAGTCTATAAATCATTGTATAGCACTTGTATCTTGTTAATTAACATTCAAAAGGGAGTTTTTCATTCATCAGATATGTGTACATTAAGCTATAAAAAATGAAGTTATTATCATATATATATATATATATATATATATATATATATATATATATATATATATCACCTATAAAACAATAGGTTTACATAAGCCTTTTGCGGTTAAAGTTTCACAAAAAAGAATATTTTCTGCTTCAAATTCGAAAATATTTTTAGTCCTTCTCCTCCAATTAACACCATTAAAAAATTGATAATAGGTAAGATATTTTTGTATTCATGAATCGTTCTAGTTCTCACTCCTAATTCTCTCAATTCTTAATTTTCAATTTCACATTTAGCACAACTAAATATATCAAAACTTATAAACAGACATCCAACATTAATATAAAAAAATTAATTTCAGAGATTAAAAAAATATTTTTGAATATCAAGAATCAAAAGTTTTTTTTTAAACTTTAAAGACAAAAAACTTAATTAAGCAAATATATATATATATATATATATATATATATATATATTCATCTTTTGAAAAGAGATAAAACTAGAGAAACGAAACTTAAAACAGAGAGAATCAAGGGTGTAGAGAAAGAATAACAACACATGGAAATCTCAACAATAACTGATATTCAACTCATGAAAGCTAGGGAGAGAGTTTATATACCAAAGAGAAAACGGCAGGAAAATAGTTAGGAAGTAACAGACTTCCAACTGCCAAAACTAAAACAGCAAACAATGAATATAAAAAGAAATGAATTAGTGATACAATTAGTGTTATACAAGTGTAAGGTAACCACAAAAAAAAAAAAGCAACAGAAGCATCAGCAGATTAGCAGCATGATCCAGCTAAGAGGCCCCCATAAGCTGGGAATGGGGATTAAACATTCCTAACTTGGAACACGCATCTTGAAAGGCTTGAGGATGGAAAGGCTTATTGAGAAGGTCAGCAAGCTGCAAAGAAGAGTCAACGGGAAGTAACTTGATGATGCTGTGATTAACCTTTTTGTGAACAACATGACTATCAATCTCAATATGTTTGGTACGCTTATGAAAGACTTTATTGGTCCCAATATGAATTGCAGAGTTATTATCATAGAAAAGCAAAGCAGTGTGGTCATAGGCAATGTGAAAATCATCAAGTAAGTGAGTCATTGCACCTCACAAATAGTGGCAGCTAAATCACGATATTCATCCTCAAATGAGCTACGAGAAATAATAGCTTGTTTCTTAGAACGCCAACACACTAAGGAGTTCCCAAGGTAAATAATGAAGCCTATCATAGAGCGCTGAGTTTCACCACAGTTAGCGTAGTTAGAGTCAATGAAGGCTTTGAGTTATAACTCACTGGAAGAAGAGAGGAAGATTCCAGAGCCAGCAACCTACTTCAAGTAGCGAAGAATGCGAAAGGCAGCTTGCTAGTGCAAGTCAGAGGGGCAGGAGACAAACTAACTCAAATGTTGCACAACATAGGTGATGTCAGGATGAGTAGTGGTGAGATAAATAAGTCTCCCAATAATCCTTTGAAATGGAGAGCGGCCAACAAGAGGGGAGCTAGATTTAGAATGCAGTTTGTAGTGTAATCCAGAGGAGTTGATGTAGGTCAGGAAGCTAATAATCTAACATCAAAAAGTAAATCAAGGGTTTATTTGTGCTGACACAACCACCTCAATGCCCAAGAAGAACCGCAAATCACCTAAAGCTTTAACTTTGAAGGATTGATCCAACAAAGCAGTTATGGAGTCAATTTCAACTAAGTCATTGTCAGCCAATACAATATCTTCAACATATATCAAAAGGTCTGTAACACAGTCCTCAGAAAATTTCAGAAACAAAAAGTGATCCGACGGAGAGAAATGGAAACCATGAGAAATGAGAAAGGCAAAAAGGCAAGCATACCACTGATGACTTGCTTGTTTGAGGCCATAAAGAGACCTATTCAATTTACAAACCTAACTAAGTGCAACTTGAAGACTAGGGAGAATTTGCATGTATAGTTCCTCATTTAAGTCTCCACTGAGGAAGGCATTATTTACATCAAGTAGCTTCAAATGCAGTTATGGATGATTGTCAAGGTAAGCAGAAGTCTCACAGTAATCAATTTGGCAACGGGTGAAAAAGTATCAAGAAAGTCACACCCCTCCAGCTGAGTATAACCTTTGGCTACAAACTTTGCTTTCTAACGTGCTATCGAACCATCAATATGATACTTAATTTTGTAAACCCAACGACACCTAATAGCGGTTTTGTCAGGTGGAAGTGAAGTGAGAGTCCAAGTGTGGTTCATTTGGAGAGCAGTAATTTCAGCTTCCATTACTTTAAGCCAACAAGCAGCCTTAGAAGCCTCAACATAAATCTTAGGCTTGTAACAACAGAAATTGTGCAAATAAAAGAATGAAATGAAGGAGACAACATGTCATATGAAAGAACTGATGCAAGACGATATTGGACCTGTGAAGAGATTAATATACTTGAAGTTGAATTGCAATGAAAGTCTCTCAAGTAAGAAGGAGGGATATGGGATCAAGTGGATCTAGGAGTGGGTTGAGATTGAACAATAGGAGAAATAGGACCAGTGAAAGAAATGGATGTATCAGGTGAGAGATAGCTAGAATGTTCAAAATTTTCTAATGAGTCATGTTGTGAGTCAAAGGGGGAACCATGAGGTGGAGCATGAATCATATTAGAGGTGCTTTGAGGCTGAGTGAGAGAAGGCAATGGCTGAGATGTATTAGGATACAATAAGGTAGTATGACTGGTGGGAAAAGGCAAAGACTCACTGTGGCTGGCAGGAGAAGCATGAGGATAGGGAAAATGGTTCTCATAAAATGTGAGATTTTGAGAGACACTTAAATCATGTCTATGCAAATCAAAGAGCAAATAACATTTAGTATGTGTTTTGAAACCTTGAAAAATGCATGGATGAGCATGAAAATCTAGCTTTTTGCGATTTACCTTGATTGTGCTAGAGTAGCACAAGCAACCAATGACCCTTAAAACAGAAATGTCACAAGGCTTACCATATAACTTTTTAAAAGAGGAAACATGTTTGAGGAAAAGGGTAGGTATACAGTTAATGAGATACACTGCATGTGAAATAGCAAAGCACCAAAAAGACAATGGAAGATTACTTTGAAATCAAAGAGCCCGAGTGACATTGAGGAGATGTTGGTGATTCTTCTCAACAATGTCATTCTGCTCTAGTTTTTCAATGCATGTAGCTTGATGTATGATTCTTTTAGCTTGATAAAATTGAGACATATGAAACTCTACACCGTTGTCAGTATGTATGCTCTTAATTAAGGTTTCAAATTGATTTTCTATGAGGGAAACAAAATTAGTTATATGGGTTCTAGCTTTAGATTTATTCATCATAAGATAGACCCATGTGTATCGTGTATGATCATCCACCATAGTTAAAAAATATTTGTGACCTTGGAAAGACGTTTTGGAACAAGGCCCCCAAATGTCCATGTGTACTAAAGCAAAAGGTTTGGAAGCATGAGAAACACTTAAGGGAAAAGGAAGGCGTTTTTGCTTAGCTAGATGACAAGTATTACAAACAAAATTTTTATTGCTGAAAATGTATGGATAACATCTAAGCATGGAATGTAATCGTTCATGGGATAAGTGCCCCATCCTAAAATGCCACAAATCAATGGGAGAAACAGTACAAATAGGGTTGGTTATAGCAAAGCTAATAAAAGGAGAACAAATGTGGTTGGCTAAAACAATGTATAATCCTCTCAAGGCTTCAATTATACCAATCTTCTTCATGGTCTTCATATCCTGTATAATGCAAGAATTTGGCTAAAAATGAGTTGACATTTGAGTAAAGAAACTAACTTTGATATAGAAATAAGATTAAATGTCAAGGAAGGGATATGCAGGACATCTATAAGAACAAAGTGATCATTAAATTTGAAAATATCTGAATGAATAGCTAAAACATGATTACAATTGGCAATCTGGCCTGTATGGGATCTATGGACTTATATGAATCAAAATGCAAGGTGGATGAACAATCATGGTCAGTGGCTCCCGAGTCTAATACCCAAGGAGTTGTGTCCTAAGCAATGGCAGACATGACATGATGCAACATAATACCTAAATCAGATATGCTTGGTGGGAGATAGGCTGAAACTGAACTGACTTGGTTGACATGTGAGGCAGTTGGTACAGTTGAGGTTCCTTTGGTACATTGCTAGATTAAAATCTTAATAGCTTGATATTGTTGCGGTGTGAAGACAACCTCTTGGGTCTCGTTAGAATCAGGTTGTTGTTGATCTTCCTTGACTTTGCTTTCAACTGTCACAGTGTTGTTCATAGTATTATTCCTTGCGGTTCTTTTGAATCCTGGTGGGAAACCGTGTTTCCTATAGCATACCTCTACAATATGCCCAACCCTGCCACAATGAGTGCACAACTTTGCAGCTCCATTTCAACCTCGATTCATGCTCCCTTTGTTGACCTTAGAGTCAGGAAACCCATGTTTCCTATAAGACACATTTTCTGTGTGTTCGCTTCTTCCATAGAAATTGCAAAGGAGATTAGTGTTGGCTGAATTGACAAAGCTATTTCCCTCATTTCCACAAATTCCAACTACAAAATTCATCCTCTGGATTTGTCTTGCTGAACTATGAAGGAGAATATCTTTGGAGCAGGTGGCAGAGGTTCCATGAGAAAAATGTGAGATTTCATATGGCTATATTGTTCATTAAGGCCACGAAGGAACTACATGGCCTAATCATCCTCTTTTCTTTTAACAATAGCATTGGACACTCCATAGTCACATTTTGTCGAACATTTGCAAATCGGATAGAGCCTTAAATTCTCAAATGTATCCCAAATAATGGGCATCTTGGTAAAATACTCTGTAATGGATTGCTCACTTTGCTTGATCGAGGAAGCCTCCATTTGCAAATCGGAAACGCGTAATCTATCACCCTAAGCGTATCTGAATTTTAGGTCATTCCAGATTTGTTGAACATTATCCATCCATACAATGCTCTGGCGGATGATAATAGAGATTGAGTGTACAAGTCACAATGCAACCATGTTGTTGCACCACTTTCATGCCGCATAGATTCTATTGTCCCTTGTCAGTTTGCGAGTTCCTCCATCGACAAACTCGAGTTTATTATTGGCGCTTAAGTGGTAATCATCGATTTATCCCATGTGTGATAGTTGGAGCAATCAAGAAATGGAGAAACTAGGGTTGTCACAGGATTTTCATTTGGATGCAAATAAAGAAAGCTATGAACATTCGAGGGCTAATTGAGATCATCAACCATATTCGATGAAGAAGGAGACCCATGAGCAGAAATCAAAGTGCACAATAGAACTCTTGAGACGAAGAGCTATGATTCCATGTGAAAAAAGATAAAACAAGAGAAACAAAATGCAAAGTAGAGAGAATCGAGAGTGCAAAGAAAGAATAGCAACACTTGGAAAGATCAGCAATAATTGATATTCAACTCATGAAAACTAGAGAGAGAGAGTTTATATACAAAAGGGAAAAAGGCGGGAAAACAGTTAGGAAGTAACAGACTTCCAACTGCCAAAACTAAAACAGCAAACAGCGAATACAAAAGGAACGAATCAGTGCTACAATCAGTGCTATATAAGTGTAAGTTAACCACGGCAAAACAAGCACAGAAGCATCAGCAAGGAGCAGCAGCAGATCAGTAGCATGAACCAGCTAAGACATCTCACTTCTGTTGGAAATAATAGTGGATTGGTATTAATCAATTATATTTTATCATTATCTGGCAATTTAAGATATGGTGATAATCATATCTTATAATATCTTTATGATTATTTGAATGGGATTATAGTAAGATTGACTCTGTGATGGGTTGAGTCAATCATAAAAAGCCCATTTGAGGGGTCTCTGCCTACCATGGGGGATTATAAATTTGTCATCCCATTAAGCAAATTACAACAACAACAATACACATTTTCTAAAATAATCCCCTAGAAAGTAGGTAGTAAAATTCTCAAGAGTTCTTATTGAACTCATATCTCTACAATAATCATTCCTAGGGTTTTTTTGTTCTTGAAGATCAAGAACTTCAATTCAATATATTTGAGGTACACAAATTCTATTTCCTCTATCTTTTTATATTTAATTCTCTATACATACTATAATCTTGTATCTATTAATTTAAGATTTCCTTTTATTTCCATCAACTGGTATAAGAGCTGATGGTTGTGATCGGCAGGTTGACGGTGGATTCCCTTCATCAAAAGTCCTCCTGCTAAGGGTTTCAGGAGGCGTGTCCCCTTGTGTTTAAGGGTTGTGTGAATAAGGGGCCATCATTAAAAATGTATGCTTCCGCTCGAGGGGGAGTTTACAATGTGGAAGGGACTCACACTTGAGAAAGACCCATAACCTAATGCTGTAAGGTTTTGGGTAGAAGGTGGTGTCATATTCTCTTATATATGGGCTCGTGTCACATGGTTGTACATCTCCCCGGTATTTAACCCCCTCGGTTTGGTCTCAACAACTGGTATCAGAGCCGATGGTTGTGATTGGCAGGTTGACGGTGGATTCCCTTCATCGAAAGTCCTCCTGATAAGGGTTTCAGGAGGCGTGTCCCCTTGTGTTTAAGGGCGGTGTGAATAAGGGGTCGTCATTAAATGTATGCCTCCCCTGGAGGGGGAGTTTACAATGTGGAAGGGACTCACACTTGAGGGGGAGATTGTTGGAGTGCAAGTGTGAGTTGAAGTCTCATATTGGTTAGAAATTGGGAAGTTGAGTAATATATAAGTGAGAAAGACCCATAACCTAATGCCTTAAGGTTTTGGGTTGAAGGTGGTGTCATATTCTCTTATATATGAGTTCGTGTCCCATGGTTATACATCTCCCCAGTGTTTAACCCCCTCGGTTTGGTCCCAACAATTGGTATCAGAGTCAAAGTAGATACATATTATGGTTGTTTTCTATTAGAGAATTATGATTGTTTTCTATTAGAAAATTAAATTTGAATTGAAGATTTTTTTGTATTATTAGTGAAATTTTATAATATAGTTCACTATTATCTTTTTCACAAAAAAAAAAAATGATGGTTTACGCTACTTGTTATTGTTAAAATAATATGTTAAAGTTTCATTCTCTTACCCTTACATGGGTAACTTATATATTGAAACTTCTTTTTAAATGCTACCCCTTTAAAACCTAGTTTTCTTTTAAATAATTTTGCGGTAAATTGTTTTCAAAATTATTTAATGGTTTTCCTTGTTTTATGTTTGACCAATATGAGTCATTTGTGTGGGCAACATAATATATTTGTATTAACTTTACTTTGAAAAGTGTTAATGGGGTTGCATGGACTCATTTTTATACCCATATTTTTATGATTTGGTCAAGGGAGAACTTTGTCGTTTTGATACGATCATGTATGATGATTCGTGTGTTAAATTCATTCTCAAAAGCATTGAATGTGGTTGCTAATTTTTATATTCTTATTTTTTCAAAAATACCATATTTATTTAATATTTTTATATTATTGGTATTTAATTTTTAAAAAAAAATTTGATTAATTCAAGATTAAATTAAAATTTTTTTACTATTATAATCTTGGATTTTGGACCTATTTTCATTGTGATAATTCTTTACAGTATTTGTATTCTCCAATTATACTGTACTCTCTTTAATATTGAATTATCATTTATAAATTGATTTTAGGTTATTTTATTAATTATGCACAATCTTAATTGTCTTTCCCTTATGAGCATAATTTTCTTTATTAATTTGCATTATTATTACTTGTCTATCATGGGTATAATAATGTGAATTTTGTATGTTGGTCATATAATATATATGATTAAAATTATGCAAATTTATTGGACAATATGCATAATTTCTTTTTTTATTTACATAATTATAATTTCACTATTTTAGATGCATTTATGTGAATTTTGTGATATAATTATTTTTTTATTGCATTGATGATAACTATACTCTATCGGTGCATTGTTATTAATGTAATTTGGTGTTAGACAATGTATTTTTCTTGGCTTATGTTAATGATTTTCTTATATCTTATCGGTATTAGGATTTTATTGATATAAGTTATAGTGCATTGTAATTTCCTTAGGGATTCTCTTTTAACTGAACTTTTAGAATTACATAATGTTTCCCTATTTTTGTAATGTTCAGTTTAGTTCCCTCATTTGATCATGTTTAGTTATATTTATATGGAACCAAAATTTACACTCTCATTTTCTTTTTGTTCCATAATGACTTATAACCTTTAATTGGACATTTTCTCCTTCAAAACAAAAAAAATGTTGCATTTTTGTGGTGCAAATTTTCTATATATATATATATATATATATATATATATATATTGATAAAGAAATAGTTGAATTTTATTTAGCCCTCTGGGTATTTTTTTGTTATGTAAACTTCTTTTTTTTTATCAAGTGGAAGAATTTTGTATATTAGAATTTTAATTAATATCTTATTAAATAAATTGTTGTGATATAAGATTTTACTTTAAATGTCCAATTAATCATACATGTGCAAAAACAAATGTTCTTGATAAAATTATTTTTTTCTTATCACATTATTTGTGATCACATTGTTGGGATCTATATTAAGGATTTTATATTGGTCTCTTGTAAAATATTTTCTTGTATAACAAACTCTCTATTGATTTGCAATATTAGTATATAATTCTTGTAAGGACAATATAGGAATCCTAAATTTTAAGAGATTAATTTCTCCATACCATATTTTATAATATTGTTAATGGTATTCTTGTAAAAGCTAGAGGCTTTATTTTGGGATATATAAATAAACTTATGTCCATTATAAATTGTGATGAGAGTTAGAGACTATTTATTATTATATCCTTAATATATGCAAGAATAGGTCTCATTCTTCTGCTGCTTGTAATCATATTTTATTCTCAAGTGTGTGTAAATATTGTTTATTGTAGCACTTGATTTTTGTTTATGATTACTTGAGAACTTGCTTATAATCTCATATTCTACGTAAAATTATCAAGTGATCCATTTTCTGACTTATGTAATTATTTTTTCAAGCTCCTCATAGGGGTCAATATTTTTGTAAAGATTGATTAATATGTGGTTAATTATGAAACCATTTGTGAGAATTATTTATTCTTATGGATGAATTTGTAGGTTTCATATTCTTGTTATTTTAACCACTTCTCTCATTAATCATTTGTTATTCTATTACTTTCTAATTCCTTAAGTAAAATAATAGTGAATTTTAATTCACTTTTATTATTATTTTATAAAGTCATCATCCCACTATCACTAGAACTTTTAATACTAGTGTACCCTAATGATAATCCTAATATTTTTGGTATATTAAGGATTAGTGGGAGTATATATAATCTTCTATTATCTCTCGAAACTTATATATTTTTTATTGTCATATAATCGTGTGCATATTTAATTATGATATGACATATTCTATATGGCTTCTCTATTTTTGTCCTATTTTTATTCAGATACATAAAATCCATTATATCTTTGTAAACATCTTTAACTGGTGTTAAGGTCATTCTGTTGGGTACTGCACATTAATCCTTTTGGCATACAATTATGCATTGTGCATCTCTTTTACCCAAATTTCATATTTTAATTGATCAAAATTTTAGAAGTATATAATTTTGTATCATGTCTCGAGACTTATCTATTTGTATTGTCATATATTCTTGTGCACATTTAATTATGATATGACATACTTTATAGGACTTGACTATTTATTTTTGTCCTATTTTAATTGAGATACATAATTCATTGTATCTTAATAGACATCTTTAATGGATGTTAAGAGCATTTTTTTGGGGATTGCACATTAATTCTTTTGGTATGCAATTAAGTATTGTGCATTTCTTTACCCAAAATTTCACATTTTGTTTGGTCAAAATTCTATAAGTATATTGTAGATGCAATACTCCTATTGGGTATGATTTTCTACTTTGGAAAAAAGTGCTTATTATGATAGTACTCCTATTGAGTACAATTTTGCACTATTGAAGTACTTATGAATTTTTTTTTTGTTTGAACCAATTATCTAAGTGTTTGCTCAATTGACATTTTGTGGCCACAATAATCTGAGTATCATTTTAGATAAACTAGGTGTCTATGTGGTTTTAGTAGGGAATTTATGGATTTCCTACTTATCTTTGGATTCTTACATAGTCACTCTTTTTTGAAACTCAGATTAGCTAAATGTCAAATATTATAGAGCATTTATGTAGCCTATATGTAATTACATATGTTATTAGGCTATGATGAATAATTAGATGCATGTAAATTATGCTTTCTCACCTATATAATTTTTCGGACTCAAGTAAAAAAAAATTATATTAATTAAACATTTTTTTATTTACTGATCAAATACTTAACTTTGTAGTTTTATAACTCATATGGTTTGATTAAGTTTTGATGTCTTAGATCAGTGGGAGTCTGAAAACTCTCTTATGAGATATGTGTGAAGTAATATCATTTTAGTAACGTATCTTTTAGCATTTTTGAATGTTTGAGACCATGTAGTATCATTTTATTGAACTACATTATTTTATATACTTTATGAGAAATATTTATGATATATATCCCTATCGAATATTATTTTGTAGCTCAAATTTCTCATTGTCTAATATAAGATTTGTCTATAATTGTCATTCTAGCTTAATGATTTATCTTTGTATTATTGATTAATACCATCCAAGTGGGAGAATGTTGGAAATAATAGTGGATTGGTATTAATCAATTATATTTTATCATTATCTGGCAATTTAAGATATGGTGATAATCATATCTTATAATATCTTTATGATTATTTGAATGGGATTATAGTAAGATTGACTCTGTGATGGGTTGAGTCAATCATAAAAAGCCCATTTGAGAGGTATCTGCCTACCCTGGGGGATTATAAATTTGTCATCCCATTAAGCAAATTACAACAACAACAATACACATTCTCTAAAATAATCCCCTAGAAAATAGGTAGTAAAATCCTCAAGAGTTCTTATTGAACTCATATCTCTACAATAATCATTTATAGGGTTTTTTGTTCTTGAAGATCAAGAACTTCAATTCAATATATTTGAGGTACACAAATTCTCTTTCCTCTATCTTTTTATATTTAATTCTCTATACATACTATAATCTTGTATCTATTAATTTAAGGTTTCCTTTTATTTCCATCAATTTCTCCTTGATTTTTCCCTCCTAAGATTTCGTTTTCTCCATCACATCATTCAATTTATCTATTAGTTTTTCTTGCTCTCTTTATTTTTTCAATCTATCTTCTATTCGCATACGCCAAAATGCAAACATTTAACATTTTCCTAAATAAATATATTCTTTTGAAAAGATGTACTAAAATTTATTAAAAATCTGATAGTAAGGAGGTACTGGTTCCAGTTTCACAATTTCTGTATAGTCCAGTATACAAGCTAGTTAACACTATGCTAAAGAATGCACGTTTTAAATACGACAATCAGTAAAAATCAATAGGATTGTGGAGTAGGGAAAATTAAAATACTAAAATTAAAATTTAGAGGCGGTAAAGATTTCATCTCACCAAAAAGTGGTTTATACAATGAGTTTAATTGGTATACATAGTCATTATAAAATTTTTTTAAAGATTTTTATAGTGACATTCAATTACAACTCTTCATTTATGGTAAATTTGCTAACTTTAATCATTACTACTTTAAAAATCACATAAATGAAAAGTCATGATTGAGTGTTAGTGTAAAAATCTTTTACACTCACTGTATATACCAATTAAACTCTTATATAATTATCAATTTGGTTATTTCAATAATTAAACATTTGCAACTGAACAATAATGCCTAGCATCACTGTCTGCAACAAAATAATCACAATCAGTTACTTGATATGATCTAATGTGAATGATATAATTTGAATTCTTTTAAACAATTAATAAATAATTTGAATCATTATAACTTTTCCAAAAAAGTAAACATTTTAACGAGAAAGTTCAACAAGGCTTGAGAAGATCAGATTCAGCTACCCAAATAATATATAAATATATTTAATAGCATTTGAAAAATATGTCTTTTGGTACCTTGTTCCTCAGGATATTATTAGTTTCCAGTAGCATCTCTTCCTGTGGGTCCATCATAAAACAGAGTTGGTGGCCAGCTTATCAGTAAAGGAAATGTGTTTAAGGATTATAGAAAAAAGCATAAACAAAGTGTTACCTTTCTATGCAAATCAGACAGTTGATCAAGCATCTGTTGTGTCTGGTTACAAGGAATAGACACATAAGTAAATATTATTAGATGTATTGTAATAAACTAACAATTATTTAAAATCATAAGATTAGGATGTCAAATATTTATAGCAACATTGCATATTGTGCTTGGAATGTTTCCTATAATCCCTACAAGAAAATCTCAAATTAACTACAATAAAAATTAGTAGCTAATTGTAGTTAATTTGGCCAAAAAATTTTGATGGCAAAAAATGAATAGCTAAATAATCGTAATTAATTTGTAGCTAATTTTTATAAATTATAACTATTCTCTATATAATTTATAGTAATATTAAATTTTAATTAAAAAATATATTAATAGCTAATACATAATTAATTAGCTATAAAATAGCTATTAAATGTTTTATAGCTAAAAATTATAGCAAATCTTCATCATTCTTGTAGTAAATTAAGCCTATTCCACAATATTTTGCCATATAAAAAAGGAAGTCCATAGAAATTGATAATGCACGAATCAAATTCAAATGCTCATTGTTAGATATCTTGAATTGAGCCAATTAAATTCTAGGTTAATAAATTAGTTACGGACTTTAAGCTTGAAGATATCTAAAATTCAAAAAATAAAATATATTCAATTGAGCCGATTAAATTGTTGGTTAATGATTTCTTAACTCAATTTAATCCATTGACAACTAGGGACTAAGCTTATTGATCCACTCTTCTTTTTTTTCTTCTTTAAATTACGTTCCAACCACATCAATACTATATAAAATAATAATAATAATAATTATTATTATTATTATTTATTTGGGGTTATCATTATTATTATGTAACAGTGATAAAACTCATAAAGAATGTCTTTTACCCTGACACATTTGTTTATTGTTTTTTTACCTATATTCCCAATACAAGTTTAGTTCAAATGAAGAAGTGTGCAAACAACTATAAAAATTTTAAAATAATTAAAAGAAAATCAGACCAATATGGCATATGGGACAAACTACTCTTTAGACAAGACTAAGACAATTTATGGTAGCCTGAAATTTTAAAAACCTAACTTGTCATATCAAACTGTTAAAGTCAGCCACAGTTTTAACTACTAGCAGCTATTATAAATTCTGTAATTGATATCATATCATAGTTACTGTTATTATATATAATAATAAATTAAACTTGATATTTATAATATGGCAGACTGATACGGGTAGTTCTAAACACTGTTTAACAGTACACAGGCATCAAAGACAACTACAGTTTCCACTATCTATGCATGAGAAGATGAATCTCAAAGATCTAGCCAACACATATAAAGGTATGTATAATTAAAATATTGGCGATATGGTGGTAAAGTAGCTCATGTCCATTAAACTAGCCTGCTACAATATTGCGGGATAGAAAATGCATTTTTATCTGTCAGTGTTATTGAGATCTGTTTGCCTAACCTGTCAATCTATTGAGCCAAAGATAGAGTGGGATAGGTGAACTTGCCACTTAAAATAATATATTATATAATTTAAATTATTAATAATAATTTTTATATTAATTATATTATAAATATAAATATAATTAACCAATTAAAAATAAAAATTATGATAACTTAGAATTACCAATTTTTATTTTAAATAAATTAAATTTTATTTAAAATAAAAATTAAAAAACAAAACTTAATATAAGACTATAGTAACTATGTAATTGTTCTAGACACTAAAATTTATTTTTCTTTTATGCTAAAATTAAAAATCAATATTTCAAGTTTCAACAGTTTCATTATTATATTTTACATTTTCATAATCACTCACATAGTTAGTTATTAGAAAATAGAAATTAGCTTAATTAAGTGTGCATTGTGCAAGTCCACACCACAAATCTATAACACGCAACTCGCAAGGTAAGTGTTAGTCATTAGAAAATACAAATTAACTTAATTAAGAGTTAGTTGTTTGTACTAGTTTGATTAAACATTTTGTGATTTTGATATTTAGAGCATTGATATATATTATATGTTTGGTGTTAATTATACTATCTAATTTAGTAGTTTAATTTTTAGACTAGTTTCGTTAAGATATTTTTATTTTGATATTTGAACAAAGAAAAAATAATTTTGATTTTAAAAAAATTAAAAAATAAAATTTAAAAAGTGGGAAAAAACTGGCCGGTCAACCCGTTTATAAACAGGACGGACCTGACAATTTAGCTCGCTCTAGGTACGGAAGGTCAGCCCACTCCACCTCATTTTTGGCGAGTCACGGACATATTGAACCTAAACTGATTGGAATGACCCGTTTTGTCAACCCTTTCAAATAATCTTGTTTAAATAGTGAGGACAAACATTTACACAAAAAACAAAATGTTCATCCTCCACTTCTTTTACTAAACAAATATTTGAAATAATATCACAAATCTATTTGACACTCCATGAGAGAAAAAAATTATATTATATGTATAATAAATTATATGATGTGATAAAAAAAAGAAAGAAATACATGTGAATAAAATATTTATAGTGAATGTGAATGGGTGATCATAATTCATTACATATCTACAAATACACAATTTATCTCTTGTAGTTCGTATGGTATGAGTGATTTGTAAGGAAAGAGAAAAAATGAGAAAAAAGAAAGATAAAATAATAAAAAAATAATAAATGTATACCCATATGTTATTACTTACTAGATAAAATAATAAAAAAATAATAAATGTATATTCATATGTTATTACATATCTACTAGTAAGTAGAGAAACAAATTATACAAGTATAATAGCATTTGAAGATAAAAGAGGTAGAAAAAAAGAAGTGTTAATAAGTTGTGGAAATTAAAAGATTTATCATTATTCAAAATAATATATGTTGTCGGAGAATTTCCGAAGTAATTTTGAGTTGTGTTATTTTTATCTCTCATGACCACACTGCATACCTCTGTCTCTTTCTTCATTGCACAGATAACATTATTCTATTTTTATATATTAGAGAATCTGTACGAGGAAGAGACACTACATTTGACAGAAAGTTAACATTCATTACTAACCACTAGTCCACTGGTAGCTATTATAAATTCAGTAGTTGATTTATAGCTATTATATTTATATATAATAAATTAAACTTGGTGTTAATACATATGGCAAACTGATACGGATACTAAATTAAACAGTTTAACAGTACACAGGCATCTCAGATAAGTACAGTTTCCACTTTCCACGATCCATGCACGTGCAGCAGAGCTTGAATAAAGATAAAGCTGGTATGACCTATAATATTGGTTATTTTTTTCTTAAGACATGATTAGGTAAAGTACTGATATTGGTAACCCTTTGGAACATCTTGTTCAAAAGTGTATGATAAGTACAGATTTAATTTGAGGGGCCAAGATTTACACAAAAACATTAAATGCTTATATAATACTACCACTATTCACTTTTTTACTACAAAAAACTGTTTGTAGGAACACCACAAAAATATTTCTCTCTTTCCTCATTATTGTTGTACAAATAACATTATCCTACTTTTATATTAGAGAATATACGAGGAAGAGATAATACATTTGACAGAAAGTTAACATTCTTTAGCAAGGTCAAAAACTACTTGTTGTAGTATTATGGCTCTGTTTCCTTTTCTAACAATGCCCCTTAACAAAGAGCAACAAAGAAAGAACACGCTCAAGTAAGTCAGTAGTAGTTCAGTGTAAATTTTGATGAAACATGGCATAATCAACAATGAAAAATCTGGGTGTGGGTTGTATGAAGCACAGTTGGAAACAACTGAGTTACATTTATTTCTGTCATACTTAATGTCAACTAAAGTGTGGGTTGAATTGTGTATCTAGGAAAGGATGTCAACGACATTTCAGTTAGAAATTCAACCATGGACTTAACTTAAGTTTGATAAGTGGTAGCAAGAAAATTTGAAAGATCCAATCTTTAGTGAATTTTGCAAGTTTTTATTTTTTGACATATTTGAATGACACGAAATGTTTCAGTCTTTAATAATAAATCGCTATAAGTGTCTGTTTTTTGTTATTTTTTGGTACTACATTTGAAAAGCACGTTTGTGCTTTTCTATGATTTATATATAATTTCACAACGTTTGGCTTATTTAAAAAAAAAGTAGTCCAATATAATTGTGTAAATATTACAGATGAACAATATTTTTAATCACTTGTAAATTCATCTGATACTATACCTTATTTTGAATGAATAAGAACTCCTAAAAATTTATGGAGGGTTATCTATACGAGATTTTTCCTGTTGCATCCTAATATACTATATTATTGAACTATTATAGTCACTTAATTAACATAGTTGATTGAAAGAAGAAACTAAATGAAAATTGTTGTTTGAAAAAAAAAACTAAATTTAAATAAAAAATCTTCAAATGACCAAAATCATATAAAATATCTTTAAAAATCAAAATAAAAAATGCTACTTCTATTTAAAACATTAATTAAAATTGTTTTTACACTTATTATTTCAAATTAGGTCTTTAGAACTTTTTGTCCATAAGAGTATTTTTAAGAATTTGCTCTTTATGTCTGTTCTCTTTCAATATTTCATTTTCATCTTTATATTTGCAATAAATTTCAATTTTACTTTTTAAAAAACATCTGTCATTATAAATAATCTTATATTACAGTATAAACTATTTATCATAATCTCGTATATAATTCATATGTTTAGAAACATTTATTTGTTAAAATTTTTAATTATAATATACCTTAAATATTTAGATATTTGAAATAATTATTTATTATAAATATTTATTATGTGCAATTTATTTAGCACTAAAGATTGATCTATTCAAAAAATCTACGTGTTGGAAGAAGGGAACAACTAAACAACTCGCAAGAGATACTCCTATTGGAGATGTCATGTAACTAATTAAAAATTGTAAATGACAAATAAAAATATCATTAATTATTATATCAATAATAATGTATTTAAAATAGTTATCATATATTTTAATAAAATAAAATTCTTAATATAAATTAATTAAGTATTTAAACTATAAATTTCTATAGCTATATACTTAAATTATAAATTTTTATAATTATATATTTAAATTATAAATTTCTAAATTATATATTTAAATTATAAATACTAATTTATATATTGAAATTATAATTTTCTATAATTAAATATTAAATTCTAAATACTATAATTAAATATTTAAATTATAATTTCTATAAAATTTAAGTTACAAATTACTATAATTACATATTTAAATTATAATTTTATATAATTAAATATTTAAATTTTAAATAACTATAATTATATCTTTAGATTATCAATTTCTATAATTACATATTTTAAAATATAATTAAGTATTTAAATTATACAAATTACATTATAAAATTGTAACATATAAGGAGAGAGAAATAGTGAGAATCAATCCTAAATAAATAGGGGTGTTTTATGGTTTAGGTTGGTTCAGTTTTGAGAAAAAAAATTCAAACCAGTTAATTTTAATTGGTTTGAAATGGTTTAGATTGCTAAGATTTTCTTTCTTGAACCAAACTAATGATAATTACCTAATATTAATTTGTAAATAAATAGGAATGCTTATGGTTGGTTCGTTTTTAGAAAAGAAAAATCAAACCGCTTAATTTTAATTGGTTAGGTTAGCTCAAATTGCTAAGATTTTTTTCTAATCCAAATTAATGATAATTAAGTTGATTCAACTGAAATTAACAAAATTTGATAAAAAAATAAAATAAAATGTTTATAAAAAGTTTTTTCCTAATTTATACCCCAAACTAGCTAAATTCATTAATTTATAAAATTCATAATTTTATAAAACAATACTAAGTGTTTCACATACAACTAAGAGATACAATAAGCAATTTTAAAATCTTTTGCGATAATTTAAAGACAACAAAATCTAACCCTTTTAAATAATTCTATATGGTATTAGGCAAATAAGTCCTCAATACAAGGTTTGACCCTTTTAAACAATTCTACATGTTGATACTATAAAAATACAAGGTTTAACCCTTCTAAACAAATATGACAAGTCCTCACTATAACAAAGCAAAGAAAAGTTGGACAAAAATGTGATAGTAGTGTCGTATTGGAGAGTGAGGGACAAAAGATAGTGAGGGTTAGGGTTCACGTGAGATTTACGAGTGGAGAATGAGAAGAGTTAAAAGTCCAAGAGCCCAAACAACTAAGTGCCCGATGAAGTTATAGCATTAATAATTTTTAATTTTAATATAAAATATTTAAATATATAGTAATTGGTTTGATTCGGTTTGGATTTGATTTTTAAATTTCGAATCCATGAATGGAATGGAACTTAATCGGTTCTCATTTGTTTGGTTTGGGTATAACCCAAATTAGAAAAAAATCTAACCAATTTAATTGGTTTGATTTGAATCACCATGTTAATGAAGAGTAAAATTGTAAAGAAAAATTAACTCATAGTTGAAAATAGGAGATTTAAAAAAAAATTATTTAAGTAGCTTTTAAAAAGAAAAAAACTAATAATTACCTAAAAAACTGACTTATCAACGGAATTGAATATGAAATGACAAGTCAAATACACTGTAAAATAATAATTGCATGATATATGGTTTGGTGAACTCAAATCCCAAAATAACACTCTTATCTCATGATTATAATTTATTACACCTACAAACTATTTGAAAATTACTTCTTAAAATTTTACACTTCAAATTTATTATTTAATTTTTTTGCCACTTTTACACCAAATTTGCAATGTAGAAAATTTATTAAAGTATATCTGACTATTGTATATCAACATTATTTCTGTTACCATTTAATTCAACAAAAAAACTAACGGAAACTAAGTTTGGTTAATTATTTCAAGTTAAAAATTTTGAATGTATTATTAGCACTTCTTTCTCATAGAATAACGCAAGTGTATTCCATGTTACATGCATGAGAGAGTTCCATATCCTTTCTCTCGTGCATGGCAGCCATGAAAGAATGCCCCATTGTATGAACTTCTCACTACAAATTCCTATCGCTTTCCAAGTCTTTTCAGCAAAGAGCAGTAAAATTTATACAACTTGTAAATCAATTGAAACGTTTGATTAGTGACTAAGTGTACATGTAGGAAGGAAAAAATGTCATAAGTTCAAATTCTTCTACTAAAAAACACTAAGTAATATTTAGTTTATGAAAAAATAAATAAATTCAGCGTGAGAACTTATGGACCACTTCTAAATATTGTACGAATTGTACCTTGCATGTACAATAATGTAGCACTACGAACTCAATTTTCTATATCCAAATCCTTGTTTTTGAGAAATAATTTGAAATTTTAATTTTAAATCATTGTTAAAAAATATATATTTTATTTTTAGGATTTATTATATTTTAAAGATGTTTTGTGTAAATTATAGATTCATTTCTTATTTAATATTAAATTATTAGGTTATAAATAGAATTCTGGATGAGAAAAAGGAGTTAAGTGAAAAGAGTGAAAGAAGAGTTTACAAATTTTTCTAGTTATTCTAAAAACTTATAGTAGAAAGAAAAAGATTGTGTGGTTATAGATATAGACAAAGGGTGAAAGTCACATTAATTATAAAAACTGTTATTTCTTTCTTCTTCTTTTTTTTTTTTTTACTTAGTGCTATTTTTCTGATTTTTAATGTTTGTTTTTTTAAATGGAATTCACTTATAAAAAACTTACTTTTCATTCTTAAATTTTTATTTTTTTGAAATCTAATGATTAAGATTAATTATTTATTACAACTATTAGATTTTAAAATAATAAATGAATAAGAAGATGAGTAAATCTTTTACACATACTCTTAGAGTAAGTAGATACCTTCCATTCTTTATAGGCATTTTGTAATGTATTTTTTCATAGACATTTTGTAATGTCTTTCTTATCTTATAAGCATATTTTGCATACTTTCTTGATTTCATCATTTCCGTCTTTCTTTCTTGATTTATTTATTGGTATCCTTCATGATTTCTTGCTTTTTATCTCAATTTATTGATTTCTGAATTTCTATATCAATTTCTTAATTTCTTGCTTTCTTTCTTAATCTTCCAGTCATTCTTGATTAAAAATAAACTTATGAAAAAATTTATGTAACTTTTTTTTCTTATTTTCTTCTCTTAAAAGTGCTTATAAAGAAATTTATTCAAGTCCAAATTCATACAACAGGCAAGACATGTACAATAAATTTTTGTAACATGACAGAAGATCAATTAGTGCTCACACTGAAATGCCAAATTTGCATACCTTGTTAGATCTTATTTGCTTCAATGAAGAATCCAGCTGACGTTCAAGCTGCTCAAGATCCTTAACATCTAAGTGCTCCAATTCTTCACCAAGGAGGTTTCTACAGAGTAACCAAACCAGTATATATACTATAAAACTATTCAAACTATAACATTTTCTTCAGTATATATGTTCTTTTGTTTTTTGCTCTTTATTACTGTTTTCTCTAAATACAAAGGTATTAAAAGAATAAATAAATAAATAAATATAATAAAATGATAAATAAAAAATAATATATATATATATATATGAGAATTTGACCAGTATATATTATGTAATTATAACTTTTTATTTATATAATTCTTTTAAAATATTAATTAATAAAATCAACATATTTATCCTAAAATATTATGATTAAATGTTTATAAATGCTGTGCATCTTAATTAAACTCTCCATATATAATTTGTACACTCATCTCATTCATCGTCATGTTTCAACATTTAGGAAGTCCTGCATAATTTACTCCCTAATTTTACTCTCATGTCTTTTAATCTTTTTTTTTTTCCAAAAGTAGTCAAGTGCACCTGTTCGTTGTTAATAAAATCAAATAACTTCTTTATTTATTAATTTTTATCTTAATAACTTGTACAATAAAGATCAGCATCCAAAGTTGTAATAGATTATTGAGATAGATGTATAATTTTAATTAAAAATAATACTATAACACTTATAAAATTGTATCTAAACTTTGATCTTTTCAATAATTGCACTAGTACTGTACCTTTGTGTTTGCTGTAGTGCCTCCACTTTAGATTTTAGCTTCAGGTACTCTTGATAGCGCCTCTGCACAAGGAAATAGTGATATACATTATGCTAGACTTTGGCAAAATAATTAATCCATGTTAGTGGACTTTGACAGATAGCACTTATAAGCAGACAGATAATTCACATATACACTAACAAAAGGAAACGAAAATGAGCTTCCAAGCACACTTGAAACTGAAATTTGAAGAATCAAAGTAAAGCTATTAGGACCTTTTAAGCTTTTTAATTTATTATTAAATGTGTTTGGTTTCTGTTTAAAACATGGTAAATGGAATTTCTCGTGTTTGGTTTCACTCATTGTAGGTTACCTAAAACACAATTCTAAATACATCACAGTCAAGTCTATTTTTTCTTTTTCATTTTCATTTTATGTTTACTTCATATTTCAGAAACCATTGAAACGTTTTATTTCTATAAATAACTAGAACACTAAGTCTGTTTGCATAGATAATGAAACAAAACAGTGGTCTATTTTTAAAATTCAATTTAATACATTGACACATGAAATTGTAATTTTGATGGCTAAAATTTTTTATATAATTATTGGCTATAACTTCGTTTTACTTTGTTTTTATTTTTACACATTTATTTATAAAATGATAAAATAAAATTATTATAATTTAAATTTATTTTTAAAAACTGCATGAATAATGGTAAAATAGCTTTTGTCATTCTTATACAAATCTTTAAAGAAATAAAAACATTTTTCTAATCATTCATAAAAATAAAAAATATTTTGTCAAACCTATACTTTTTACATTTTCTACCTTCTTTATCTAGTCAAAAACTTATTAAAGTCAAGAAAAAGAAAAATTAACCTGTGTCTCTATTTCAGGTTGGTGGTGTACTTCCAAAGCTCCATAACTACATCTGTGATAACGTTCAAGTGTCTTGGCCATGCTGAAACAAAAAGTCAACATATGAAAATATATCCACATATATGAGTTCATATAAATAAAATCATATAACACAAGCAATAAAATTAATGTTGGAAATAATAGTTGATTGGTATTATCAATTATCTTTTATTATTAACTGCCAATTTAAGATATGGTGATAATCATATCTTATCATATATTATAATATCTTATAATATCTTTATGATTATCTTAATGAGATTATAGTAAGATTGATTCTGTGATGGGTTAAGTCAATCATAAAAAATCTTTAGAGAATTATAAAATTGTTATCCCATTAAGTAAATTAACGCAAACATTCTCAAAAATAATCCTCTAGAAAGTAGGTAGTAAAACTCTCGAGAGTTTTTATTGAACTTATGTCTCTACGATAATAATAGAGTGACGATGAACTTCAATTCAATATATATGAGATACACAAATTCTCTTTCTTCTATCCTTTTATATTTAATTCTTTATGCATACTATAATGTTGTATTTATTGATTTAAGAGTTTTCTTTTTTATTTCCATCAATTAATCCTCAATTTCACTATATATATTATGATAAAGAGCAGGAGCCTGTATCGAACACTTTTTTTTCACTTCGAAATAAGCTGTACAAACTTGGGTCTTGAGAAAATTTTAGATTTTAATTATGTCTGTCTTATCTAGTGCTGCTGCAATTGAGAATTAAAATATATTCAATTTAGAAATAAATGAATAAATAAACATTTCCCTTAACCATACTAACTCAAATATAGCTCTAAAATCATTAATAAATCAGCTACTGATGAACTAATTCAAATTTCTTATTAGCTCATTTTAATAGAAAGTTGTGTTTTTGTAGGTAGATATGTGTATCTTCAAGTCAGTCTGAATTATTTATTTTTTATAATATAACTGTGCAATGAGAAATTAAGTAATATATTATTCGTGTAAAATATTTTGTACTATGATCAAATCACAATATATCATTTATAAGTTGTTGAATCCCAATTTATCATTTAAGTAATAAGCCTATTAAGTTCTATAATAAATGTTTTAAAATAGATTATTTATTAATTTTGTTGACTTTTATAATAAATATTTTAAAAGTTATACACAGTGTGATTAAATGATCTCTAAAATTGTTTTGCACTTGTCGTTGTCAATTCATGACTTTTAAATCTGTAAAGTGAACATCTCTAATTGTATATGATTTTGTTTGATTAATTCAGAGCATTTCATTCATCTTTGGCACAGTCACTCGCATGCATAAATTGCATATCCGTTATAGGGACAATTAATTGTATGAGTAGATTAATCATGACGAGAAAGATTATAACAAGTGATTAATATGTTACATAAACTTCTCTTTATGGCTTGTATTCTAGTTAGATGAGTAAAACTTTCACATCCTTAATTTGAGTCCAATTGTCTACTAGCTTCCTTAAGAGAAGCATCTTTGAGTACAAATGGGTCAGCCAAATTCTAAATAAAGAGTCAAAGTACTAATAACATGGCTTGAAGAGGCTACAAGAGTGAACATAATAGTATATTTACCTAAAACCATAGAACATTATGAGTCTACTTTCTTAAATTATCTGTATTAAACACTTTCTCAACTAATGTGAAACTTAGAACTCAAATTTCCAATGTCAGATAAGAGAAATGACCTATGCGTAAAATTTGATATAATTGACTCAGGTATAAATAGATGACAAGTTTAATAAATATACACTATCAATGTAAAAATTTTACAACATTCAATTATAATCTTTAATTTATGGTAAATTTATTGATTTTATTAATTAATATTTTAAAAATTATATAAATAAAAAGTTGTAATTAAAACATCAATGTAAAGATTTTTTTATATTGCCACAGCATTAGCATTATTTATAATGAATATAATCTTTCAGACCAAGTATAATTTACAACGGAGTATTAATTAGACGTCATCAAAATATAAGTAGTTAATGTGTATTCAATTAACAGTTCTGAACCTATATTCAACAGAAAAGCAAACATTAATCCAAGACATAAAAACAAAAGTAATCTGAGAGTAAATTTTATTTCATTAACCATTATATTAGTTTTTAAATATAATTAATGGTGTGCGTGTTTTTAAATATAATCAGTGGTGTAAGTCTGTGTTTGAAATTATTAAAGATAGAACTTGGAGGTAGATTAAAGCAGAATTTAAAAAGATTTCTGTGCTGTATTAGTTGTACCCTACATTTTTTTTTTTACCATTTATTACTATCAATTATGTTGAATATAATTATGCCTTTTTTTTAAAAAAAACATTGAAGGTAACTAATTTTCAAACATACAGTTAGACATACCTTTTATTATGTAATATATCAATATTAGTATCAAGAATGTGATAAAAAATTGTCATTTATTGAAGAGAAAGAAAAAAGAAAGGTTACAAATTTAAATATTTGAAAAAACTAACACACTAATAATTAATATTTATTTATAAAAGAAAATCAAAATTTCATGTTTTATGTTTAATATAGATAACTAAGTATGCTACTCAACAAGAACTATAAAACTAAGGAAATCTCTTTCATGTCTCTCCATATACATGACCAGCAATATTTCTCACAATACTAAAGTTTACACAGGGCAATGAAGATATAGGATGTATAAAGAACCTACATATACAAACACATGGCCGGATTGAATTATCATATTCACAAAAATTATTTAGATTAACAAAGGCTTGTCTTATGCAGCAAAATATACATAGCTTCTGATATATAGAATATATACATAACTTCCTTATCCAAATATATAGAATATATATAATCTCCATGCACCCAATTCCACACACACACACCTCCTAACTTTGGGACACACCTTCTGATAATGGTTTACTTGATCTCAGTTTTATTTAGCAAAGGAAGTGTAAAATACTCATATGATGTAAAGGCAATAATCAAAATGGTGTGGATCCAACTTCCAAGTTAGTATGGCCCCAAAATAGAACATATGGGATGTTGATCAAACAAGCATGGCTGATAAAATCACTAGCCAAAGGGGAGAGAAACCGATTGTAACAGTAAAGAAGCTTGTGTAACCTAAAAGAAAAGTTGCTTGTTGTCACTTCTAAAGTAAAAAATGTACTTACAAACTTGAATACAAAATCATATAATAATATATGGATTTATCTTTAGTTACATTTTATACTTTAAAATAATCATTGTACCGAAGTCTTATCTTTTACATTGAATGCAGATGTATTATTAATTTGTTTTCTTTTGACGTGTTCTGACATATGGGTGAATGTCTAATCAAACTCAAGTATACATGAAACAAAGCTAGAGAATCTTGGGGTTTGTAAACATTGCTATCAAAAGATCTAGAACGTTAGTGTTTCTTTTCAAACACAACAATTTTAAGGCTCCTAAAATGAAGATTGGACTTATTATATTACATTATCATTGCTGTATCAGTTAACTGCTTTGTTTGTTCTATAGTTTAAGAACACAGGATTTGACACCATTATCAAGGTAAAGAACACTTTCTGGATCCCTATTTGCTGGAAGGTACGCAAAAATTCTTTCTTTATATTTATTAAACATGAGTTTACACTCCAAAACTTCAAAAATCAAAATTAAGTCAGAACAAACAGTTAGTTAGTAGAAAAAAGAAGTATTGCATTATGAACAATAAGATTTACTAGCTCATTACCATTTAATCCTCCGTATGCTAAAAGAAAGACTTAATTACATTTGATGTCCTTGTAGTTTTCAATTTTTTACCTTCTACTCCCGATTTTTAAATATCACATTTTGTCCATCAATTTGTATAATTTTAGCTACTCTTAACAAGATAGTAGCTAATTCTATTATGGGTGATTTTCATGAAAGATACTTATTATTAATTAAATCATCTTTAAATAAAAATTTTAAATATATCAGTTCATTAAATTACTATGTTAATTTACTGATGGATAGAAATAAATTAAATAATTTAAAAAATTAGAAGCACAATATCATGATTTAAATTAAGGGACACAATAAAAAAAATTTAAAAATTGAAAACACAAAGTATAATTAAACCTAAAAAATATATATCTTCTACAAAAACTAAAATGAACTAATGATTTTATAAATATAAATTGTTTTTGTTTTATTATAAAAGTGAAGAGGTTAAAGGAATAAGCTCTCTACTAGTTGGTCATAAAGTTATGAACCATCCATTTCAAAAGGGAAATGAATCTCATGCGGTTCCAAAAAGAACTGCACCTGGTGCAGTTACTGATTAATATCACTATCCATGTAAGTTTATCTCTGCTAGTTTTATATGTTAAATTATCAAAACTTAAAATCAAAGAATGTATGCAGTATTTTTAAAACTGTAGATTATCTGAATTCGAAAGACTACTAAGTAAAAATACATGAATAACAATATTTTAACTCTAGTCTAACAACCAATTGCAGGAAAATTTTAAGCTCCAAAATGGAAACCACACCCTAACCTTCCCAGTAGTTCCCCCTTCTTTAATTTTCATCAAAACTCTTTAAGAGAGTGAAAGTTCCACACTTCACTGCAAGCGATACAGTAGCAGAACCTTACGAGGGAAAGAAAATCATGATCATAGAATATTATCATATATCATAGTTCAGATTTTGACTAAAACAAAAAGTGTTTGTTTTATATTATTATAATATGAAAGAAGAAATAACGTAAATATTCTTAATCATTAAACTAAACAATAGACTGAAATATTTGACCCACAAAGAGAAATAACCAAAGAAGATTCATTAGGTTTATCAAGTTAAGATTTTGAAGCAAAACGATCCACTAGCTGTAGCTGTAACAACTCTTCTGCCAAAAGCTTGATATAAAACTAAAAAGAGAGAGGGGGAGAGAAATTAAAATTCTAAGAAAGACAAAAAGAAAAAGAAAAACAAAAACAACCAACACATCCTTCATCAAGAATCAAGCCCTACAAATCAGACCCAGAAAACCAGATAAAAAGCAAAACAACCAGAAAACAAGAAAGTTCATCCAAGTTTAAACCCCTAATGAAAACACAAGCACAAACCACTTTACCAGCAGCAAGATGTAAACTTTGAGCACCCCATGAAACAAGGGAAAGAAAATCAAGACCCCCAGAAAGCAAAACTTGAACAAAACCTTATTTCAGAAAAAAAGATCACACACACAAACAAAAAGCAGCAGAAAAGGTTGATGGGGATTTTGGCTAGAAGAGGTACCTAGGGCCACTGCAGAACTCATAGAGCTTGCCACGGTTGGAGAAGATAATGAGGGCAACCTCAGCATCACAGAGAACAGAAAGTTCATAAGCTTTCTTGAGCAAACCATTCCTCCTCTTTGCAAATGTCACTTGACGGTTTATCTTGTTCTCAATCCTCTTTAGCTCCACCTTTCCCCTACCCATAATATCGTTGCCTTCTTTATAGCTCTTTCCACAAATAAATTAAACTTGCTTTTTCAGAACACCAGATGAAAAAGCATAATTGTAGATTAGATATTTCTCCAGCTATTTTCTGCAAACTTTCCCCTTCCACCTCTTGTTGATGTATATATATATAATAATCACATGATATGATATGATGTGTCGCTGAGTTTTAGTAGGTATGGTATACCTATGAATATGATGGGTTTGCTAGCATAATGTAATGGAAGATGAGAATATCTGCCCTTTTGTAAAGCAAACAAGTAGAACTAGAAAGTAACCACAGCATTCATAACAACACACTTCCTGGATCTTACATCTGATGCTACAGTAACTATTCTTTCTAATTTTCTTAAAAGAGTTTAATTTTTAATAATCTACACTATATTTTTTTGGAAAAAATATATATTTTTCGTTTCTATATTTTATAGATATATAAAATTATTTTAATCCTTCCGCTTCACCATCCAGCATTTTTAGTCCCTTAATTTTTGAAAGATTAGCGTTTGTTTCTAAACATTTTGGTTTCTGAACTTTATAAATCAAGTATTTTTGCAACAGGTCTTACCTGACATCTATTCTTGAGGATTAAAAACACTAGTTTTAAAAATTCAAGGGACCAGAATCATCAATAGTGAAGAACAGGGACTAATTAAAACCAATTTGTGCAAAGTAAAGGGACTTAAAAACATTTTTTTTCTTTTTAATACACCAGAGTTATATATATATATATATATATATATATATATATATATATATATAATTTACAATAATGTTCCATCAACTTTGTTGTAGACCATGTATACATTTGATTAATTTTTAAAATAATTAATACAAAAATTACCAACTAATTTACAGTTAGATAATATTGTAAAATAAAGGTTTAAACATATTTTCAATCCTTGATAAATTTACTAATTTTAATTTTGGTCTTAATAATTTCTTTTATATTTAGTTCTAACAATTTTTTTTTATTTTATTTTTGTCCATCTTTAAACTAATTTTAAAACATTTAAATTTTTTTCTAGAAAAGTTTAGGATCAAAACAAAATAAAAAATTTATTAGGAACAAAAACAATAATAGAAATCAAAAAAAAAATTCCAAGTTTATTGAGAATAAAAACATGTTTAAGCCTAAAATAAATTACACTTTTAACACATTTTTATAATTTTTTTCTCAATTTCTTCTCATTTTAATGAGTAATATAATAATGTCGAGAGTTGTAATAAAAATATTTTAGTTAGTAAAAACTTTTTTTATTGTTTTTCCCTTTATTTTTTTTGTTTTTAATAAGATATAAACATAATTTCTCTTACAAGATTCTTTGATGTTTAATTTTCACAAACGATGTCTGTAAGATTTTCTGTACTATCAATTACAAAATATTAATGATTTTTAAAGTAATTAATATAATTAACCTCTAAAAATATAATCAATATAAAATCAATAAATTTATCATGATAATATAAAATGTTTTACACGGTAAAACGTGTGAATGTATTCTACTGGAATTTTCATTACAGTGATGTAATGTACAACAACTATGCCATATCCCTTTACTATGATCTAATTTATAAATGATACAGGAAAAAAAGAAAGTATAATAATGCAATGTACTAATGTACAACTATACGATATGATATCCCTTTTCTATGATCTAGTGGCGTGCAACTGTGCAGATAGCTCAAATTGGTCAACGAGATATTTCTCAAATTCTTGGATTTTATTCATGTGTTACCTATGGATTTTTCTTTTATAGGCAAAATAATAATATATACTAATAAGACACTACAGAAGAATACATGGATCGGTTATTTTACATTTAGCAGTTGTATTTATTACCCATATTAATTGAATCTTACTTTGATATTCTTAGGATATATATTATTAAATTTTCATGATAATATAAACTGTATTGTAGTAGTTAAAATTTATACTAAACAAATATCTTTGAATATATAACTTATATTTCAGGTAAAGGTAAAGGTAGTTTGTTTTTTTAAGGCAATTTAATTTTAATAGTATTGGTAATACATTCCACAATTACAAAACATGATTTAAAAAAAAAGCTTGTATGATTATAGATAACAAATAATAAATAACAACATAATATATTGAAACTCTTCGAAATTTGTATACCAAACAAAAGAAGTTTTACCTATTTCTTAAATACTTAAGATAGTTTTTAGCTTGTGCATGCCAGTTATAGAAAGAGGATGTAGTTTTTTTTTCTTGCATTCCCACTTTTATCCTTGTTATAAGATTATTATTTATGATCCCCTTGATTGCATCCAAGACCTTCTCCCACAATTAAAAATAGAATTATTGAGTAACATTCTCATTTACTAAAGTTGAGACTAACGAAGACTTAAGACATCCTTGTATTCATCCAATCCATTTTAGAGAACTCAAACCTCCTAGCATATAAAAGAGAAGAAGTCAACTACACCGTACACCTTTTCAAAGTATGCTTGAATGCCATTAGTAGCTTTCTGGTTTGTTTTGCCTCATGGACAAATTCATTTACAATAACCACACTATCTAGTATTTCATCATCTTGATGAAAACAGTTTGGATTTCCTCTATAATATGTTATCCATAATCACTTGTATGATTAACGATGTTGGCCTATAGCCTATACTATAGATTTTAATTATTTCTTCCTCTGTTAACATGATTAGAAGAAATGTAATTGACATCGTTAGCTTTTGAAATTAAGAGTTAATTAATCTAACAATTTTAATTAGAAAAATATGGAAAATAAAAAGTCCTAGCAAGTTTCAAACTTAAGACCTCATAATAACACACTACAACTCATACCACAAGACCAAGTGTCTAATTTTGTTTTATTTTGTAATTCAAATCAACTTAAGTTTTAATTAACATTAGTTTCAAAATTACTTAAAACATAAATGTAAATATAAAGCAATAGGGATTAAAACTAAAAGTTAAAATTAAAAACTAGTTTATATATTTATTAATTATTTATATAATAAATTCTTAGAGATTATAAATTAAAAATTAAAACTAATTAAAAATATAAATTAAAATTATGAAAAAATAAAAATAAGAACTAAAATTAAAAATAAAATATAAATTAAAATTAATAATTTAAATTTGAATTAAATTTTATTAATAATTTTAATTATTAATTTAAATTATAATTTAAATTTAAATTTAACTTCTATTTACATTTCAATTTAACTTTTAATTTAAATTTTAATTCTTAATTTTAATTTATATTTATATTTTATTTTTAATTTTATTTCTTAAGTTAATTTCAATTAAAAATTAAAATTTAATTTAACTTAAGAATTAAAATAATTGATTTAATCTTAATTTTAATTTTAATTTTAATTTAAATAAAACTAAGAACTAAAATTAAAAATAAAATAGAAATTAAAATTTAAATTAAAATTATTTTAATTTTAGTTCTTAGTTTTATTTTTTAATATTTTAATTTATATTTTTAATTAGTTTTAATTTATAATCCCTAGGAATTTATTATTAATAAATATATTAAATTTTTAGTTTTTAATTTTAACTTTTTGTTTTAATCCCTACCGTTGTATATTTACATTTATGTTTTAAGTAATTTTGAAACTAACATTAATTAAAGCTTAATTAAATTTAAATAGCAAAATAAAATTAAAGGAGACATTTAGTCAAGTGGTATGATGCATGACCCATCATTTGAAAGTCTCAATTTTGAATCTTGAGTTGTCTTTATTTTTATATATTTTTAAAATTAAGATTGTCACATCTTGAATTAAAGTTTAAGTAGATTTGAATTGTAAAATAAAATTGTATTATACATTTGATCTAATGGTTTGAAGTGTAATTCATTATTTTTGAAACGTTCATTTAAATCATGCTTTGATCTTTTTAGATATTTTTCAAATTAAAATTATCATATTTTCAATTAAGATTTAACTAGATTCGAATTACAAAATAAAATCAAACTAAATATTTGGTCAAACAATTTCACGTCACGTAAACATTCATTCCATTAAATCAACATCAGAAATCTGTCTTGAAAGAAACTCCTTAACCTCATGTTTAAGTTGCATTGGATTTTCAATCCAATCACCCTCTATGAGTAGCCCTCCCTTTTATTCCATTTGACTTGTTACGTAATTAAGAATGTTTTAAATAAATAAAAAAGATACAAGAAGGATATACATGAGAGAATAAATAATTTGTTAGTTGAGTTGAGTTAGATATTACAAATAACTAATCGACAGAATAAAAAAAAAGATTAATGCAATTCTCCAAACATTTTGATATAATTAAATTTCATGCTTATAAATCGTATTTTTAATATTTTTTTAAGAACACAAAAGTTTATTAATATGTCATAAGAAAAATTCCCGCAAGTCATAAGAGCAAACATCGTATTTTTAATATATATATATATATATATATATATATATATATATATATATATATATATATATATAGTGTATATGAATTATCTCTCCACGACTAATAATTATAAGTAAAAAATTGATTAGCTAACATTTCAGACATGTTTCCTTTCATAAATAATAATTAATTATTGTAAGTAAAAAACTTATTATTGTGCAGACAATTGATTATGGTAGAGTTAATATTAACATGACTTTGTTGTAGTTAATCATCCATCCAATTTAAGTACTAATTAAAAACTTTTAAAAATTAAAATTACAATGTCTAAATAAAAAATTAAAAGTTACAATTTTTTAAATATAGGGTTAGAATACGTAATTAATGTTTATTTATTATATTTCAGCTTAATTGAACAATCTTATGTTCTTTATTATTTAAATTTTTGTTCTTTTCTCGTAATCAAATATGGTGTAAAGATTGTGCAATGGCACTTTTCGAAGAAAAAAAGGTAAATATAAGTTCATCATGGGATAAGAATGTCTGTTTTGGAAGTCCAAAGTGTGAAGTGTCCTTGTAAAAATATGCTTGCAGTCTAAAGCAATGGCAAATGAAAAGTAATTTACAGTTACTAGGTGTCGATAAGGGCACGCTCTTGCAGTAGAAGTGAGATATGGGTAGGACTACCCTACAGTTGAACACAATTACTTTATGATAAAATCAATGTATGTACAAAACATCCTATCTTATCATGTCTGAAAGGACCTAGTTTGTTGGTATAGCTGAACTGACACCATACATGGCGTATAGAATAGGTCGCTATGTACATGGCTGGGTTATAACTAATCTTTTTAAGAAACATTATGATCTTTAAAAATGAATTAATTTATCTATCTAGGCAAGTGTTACTTATGTTGTTAACCCTTACACGATTTCCATTTTAACATGGACCCAAAAAAAAAGAAGATATATTTATGTTGTGTTTGACTTAGAAAAAAAAAAAGAAAAAAGGGCAAGTAAGTAGGTGATGAAAAAAAAAAAAAGATAAAAATAGAATCTGTTTTATTGAAAAACATAATAAAAAATATTTTTTTGAGATTATTATTATTTATTTTTATATAGTATTATATAGGCTAAATTACAATTTGTGACCCTCTACTTTTTTCAGTTGCAAACATATTGTTCTCCCATTTTTAATTGTTCATATTTTGTTCCGCTATTTATAATTTGACATTTGAGCCATTTGTTAACAGCAAGTTGTTGACTATTAAATTGTGAACATTGACTTGCCATGTGACGTAAAAAAAACTATTTTCTAAAACGACTGTTGGGGAGGAACATGGTGTGGTTGCACGTGATGCAAAGGTGGCAAGTTTTCCTCGTTTTTTCTAGCGTCGACAGGAACTACTTCTCTAATAAGGTTATGTTGTTGAGGAGATTATGGAGGAAGAAGCAATTAATGAGTTGTTGAAACCCTCTTAAGACATGGGTTTGGCTTAAGTCTTATGAAGAAAAGCTCAAAATAGTAAAACATTCACGGCAAGGCTTTAAATGTTGAGGTCCTTAATTTGCATGGTTTTCTCTCAAATGTTCTTATGAAGGAGATAACATTCAACAAAAGACTTTAACCGTTGGGATTCTTAGTAGCTTACTGGTTGAAAAATGGAAGAACGAGCAAACAAATATAAAGGCATAAGCTAGTAATTCCACATCATTCAATACCAATGAAGATACATCATCATGGATGATGCAATCCCACCTAGCATGCATCATGGCTAGGAGGATTCAAGGAAGGCATGACATGGATGAAAGCTCATTGAAGATTGGAAGCCATGGTCTTCATTTTTAGCTTGTAAATATTTTATTTTAATTAGCTAAATAGGAGCATATTTTTAATTACTTTAAGGTCATGTATATTCGACCATCTTCTTTTTAGTTTAGAAGGTATAGGTGTCTTTAGTTAAAAAGGAGGAGTAAGCTTAAAATGGGTGCATAAGTCAAGACATGATTTTGGGCTAGCCCATTCAATTTAGAAGATGTTAATTGCACCCATGAGGGTGAACTTAGGTGCCTTACTTAAGTCCTACATTGCCTAGAAAAGTGTGCCAAGCTCTCCCATGGGACTATATATACTCATTCTCCTTCATTGTAAATTTCACTTTTGAAGTTGAATGAAAATAGTCTCTTTGTGAGCCATTCTTAGTAAAAAAGTCTTGAGGATCCTCTCTCTTGAGGAACCTCTTCTTAGTTGGTTTTTACCAAAGGTTCCTTCCCTTGTGGTAAACCTAAACACTTTGGCTTATCTTTCTTTGAGAGTGGCGCTCCACCTCTATTTTCTTTCCTCTCCATCATCCATTTCATGGTGCTTGGAAGGGGAAAGAAAAGTTTTTGCACTCCCTTTTATCTTTCTCCTTGAGGTTCCAGGCACCATGAAATAGATGATGGAGGGGAAAGAAAATGGAGGTGGGGTTTCATCTGACCACCCTCAAAAGCAGTCGCACCAAGACAAAGAACGAAATTCTCATTGGTCGACACGCGATAGGGACTTCAAGAAATTTGTTCGACCATAACCCATATATACAACTTACACCCCTCTCACAGAGACACAAACCCGAGTTTTGCAAGAAGCCTTCAACATCAAGCTCTTTTGGCTCCCGCAACGAACACCTTCCAATAAGGAAGTATACCATAGCAAACATTGCAAATACCATCGAAACTGCGGGCACATGATTGAAGAATGCATAGCCCTTAGAGATCAGATAGAAGAGCTCGTCCAGCAAGGAAGACTCAGACAATTTGTCAAAAAGCCCTACTCAAGCTCTAGAAGAAAGCACTTTCATTTGGGACCAAATTGAACCAGATCACAATCCTCGGCAGCAACCCATGGAAGGAAAATCGAAAGGAAACCAACCCCACTTTGAAGGAACCGAGCACCCCACTCGACAAGTTCGAGGAGTTATCAACCTTACAGCAGGAGACTTTGCAGAGGTGGCGTCTCCAACTCAGATAGAAAACGACACTTGAGGCAGCTTAAAGCAGTAAACTCGGTGGCAAATATCCCAAGAGGGACCATGCAACCTATCACCTTTGACGATAGTGACTTCGCAGGAGTTAAGACTAAGCAGGATGACCCTATAGTCATCATAGCCATCATCGCAGATTGGGAGGTTCAAAAAATACTCATCGACCAAGAAAGCTTAGAAGACATCCTCTATTTGGCTATCTTCAAATGCTTAGACATCCCTATAAGCCTAGTCAAACCCTATCCTGGACCCTTGGTCGGCTTTACAGGTCAGCATGTACATATTAGGGGATATGTAGAACTTATGATCACCTTCGGAGAAGGACAGATATCACTAACTCTACTAGTTCGGTACATACTAATCAACGCAGGTACCTCCTACAATGTCCTTCTAGGGCGGCCTACCTTCAATTACCTAGGAGCCATCGTTTCCACCCTCCACTTCACAATGAAATTCCCCTAAACTTGGCAGGACATAATCATAATAAGGGCCAACCAAGAGGAAGTTAGGGAATGTTACATGTAAAGCCTCAAGATCCTTCCCTATAAGCTCTCAGAATTGGAGACTAACGTCAACCATGTTACCACCAAGGCCCCATTAGCAGCGACCACCTCGGCTCCACACATGAACTCTATCTAATGGACTGACTTCGATCTTGGGTGGATGACGATCAACGACCCTCCCCCATTGAGGATACAACCTTTTTTCAACTAGGACTCTGAAGGAGTAGTGCACGTGGCTCGGTACGTGCATGAGCTTTGAGGTCGTCACCTCTGTCCAAGCAGTCCTTAGGCAAAATGCCAACATATTTACTTAGAAGGCAATCCATCTACCTGGCTTAAGCCCCAACCTTGTCTATCACAAACTATCAATCTTCCCTAAAGTCAAGCCTGTGCCACAAAGGTGGAGGAAGATGGGCGGAGACTGCCAACAAACAGTCATCACAAAACAACCAAGTTCCAAGAGGTAGGGTTTGTCAGGTAGATCTATTACACTACTTGGCTCTCAAACATTGTGATGGTAAGAAAAGGCATCTGGAAAGTGGAGGATGTGTGTCGATTACTCTGATTCATGTTTACCTAGCGAGGCATCAAGCCAATCCTAATAAATCTATCGCCCTTCTCAGCATGAGAAGTCCGACATCACTAAAAGAGGCTCAACAACTCATACGACGCCTCACCTCACTGGCCTGATTCCTCCCCAAATTGGCAAACAGGAGATGCTTACTGTTTGAATTAATGAAGAAAGTCAAGGTAAAATTTACCTGGAGCCAGGAGGTCAAGACCATGTTCGCTGAGCTAAAAGATGTCATATCCTCGCCCCTGATCTTTACCAGACCTTCACCACGTGAACCCCTACTTTTGTATATGTCGATGATGTAGCATGCCATCAGCTCGGTATTGAAGCAGGAAAGCGACAACGCTCAAAACAAGTCATCTGGTCAAACAGATCCTCGAGAGTTTGGATCTCGTTGGTAGAATGGCAGTATTATCCATCGTACTGTCAGAATTCGACGTGAAATTCAAACCCCAAAGACCCATCAAGTTGCAAGCCTTCGCAAATTTCCTGACCAAACTACCGCCTTAAGTTGAAGACGAGTCCCAATGGTGGACACTCTACGTTGACAGATCCTCCAACACCAAAGGATGCAAGGTTCGACATAACCCTTTCAGGTCCCAAAGGAATCAACGTCAAACAAACACTCTAGTTTGACTTTCAAGCAACCAACAATTAGGCAGAGTACGAAGCCATGCTTATGGACCTCAGGTTAGACAAAGAAATAGGAGCAATAAAGCTCAAGTGCTGAACAGACTCAGAACTGGTAGAAGGATAACTCAGTGGCACACTGCAGGCTAAAGAGAGCCACATAATTCAGTACCTCCACCTAATGAAAGGCTTGTTAGAACAATTTGAAGAGATGAAGCTAACACACATACCAAAGGAGAGCAATGGAAGAACGGGCACCATCTCCAAGCTCGTCACCTTGACTAAGGCGCTGCGATGCCCCTTAGTCATCCAAGAAAAACTTCTACTTACCAATACTCAGGCTTATGGCATCCTACAAATCAATAGCTCCCCTCTTGATTGGTAGACCCCCATTATCTCTTTCTTGACCTCAGAAGCACTACCCAAGGATGCCCAAGAGGCTCACTAGGTGAAACATCGGTCAACATCCTTTACCATGATCGGCGACGACCTTAATCAGAGAGGCTTCTATTGCCCACTACTCAAATGTCTCAAAAAAGAACAAGTTGAGTATGTATTGAACGAGATTCACAAGGGGATCTATGGATCACACTTCGGAGCTTAGAGGGAGACTCGAGCTGGATATTATTGGCCTACCATGCGGAAGAACTACCTTACCTATGTGCGAAAGTGCATCGAGTGCCAAGAATTTAGTGGCAAAGCCGAGGCATTGCTTGAATAGCGACATTGCATCACCGCCCCTTGGCTTTTTTCCATGTAGGGGATGGACATACTCAGACCTTTTTCCCTTTTCCATTAAATAGACAAAATTCCTCATCATGGAAATTGACTACTTCATCAAGTGGATCTAAGCCACCTCCGTAGCCACAATCACTGCCCAGCAGGTGCAAAAATTCACATGAAAGGTTATTTACCGTTTTGGCCTACTACATGCAATAGTCACAGATAATGGAAAATGGTTCACGGTAACCGCCTTTGAGGAGTTCATGAGAAACCTCGGTATCAAACATGTAGTGTCTGCAGTGGAGCACTCACAAACAAACGGGTAGGCGAAAAGGGCCCACAAAGTCATCCTGAGCGAGCTTAAGGCTAGACTCGTACTTGAGCACAAAGCTTGGGCAGATGAGCTGCCCTGTGTGTTATGGGGTTATCACTATCACCCCATACAACTACAGGAGAAACCTTTTCGTTTGACCTACGACACGAAAGTCATGATCCCAGTAGAACTCGAAGAACCATCCCTATGAAGGACTCATGACAACCCAACTCGCAACTCAGAATCAATGTGAGCCAACCTAGATACAATGGATGAAGTCTAACAAGCGACAAATGTCAGGGAGCTCACGTACAAGCAAAGGATAGCTGACAAAATTGACGCATGCTAAAACACATTTTCCAAGAAGATGATCTTGTATGAAGATGGCAAGAAGAAGCCTGAAAAGAACACCAAAAAGGAAAGCTCACCCCTATATGGGAGGGACCCTTTTGGATCATAGAAAACCTCACCAATGGAGCATATCGATTACAGACTCTAGAAGGGAAGGACATTCCCCGAACATGGAACGCCACTCACATTAAGGTGTATTACAGCTAATGTATGGCATATATAATGTACTCTTTTTCCTACCATGGTTTTTTTCTCGAAAAGCAAAGAATATGGCTTTTGGCCTAGGAGGTTTTAACGAGGCACACTTGTAAAACAATAAAGACACATTGTCACCACATTTTCGTCCTCTTTCTCTCTCTTATCACTCTCGCTAGCACTAAAATCACCTATTTGGCGCTCTATCGCCCTCGCTAGCGCTTAAATCGCTTACTCGGCGCTTTATCACTCTCACTGATGTTGTATCACCCTCGCTGGTGCTCAAATCGCTTACTCGGCGCTCTATCACTCTCACTGGCGCTCAAATCACCTACTCGATGCTCGATCGTCCTTGTGGTCGCTAGTTACCTATATGATGACTTGTCACCTATATAGACTATGTTGTGAACTCCACGATGTCACGAATTTGGAAACAAATAAATGAACACGACACATTAAAAATATGTAACAAAACAAACGCAGGATACTTATAAACAAAATTTGCCACATAACAATGCCTCATGTTTTTCATTGACCTAGGGTAATATTACATTATAGTGTTGTACAAAAACAAGAAGAAAAAAAAAATACTTAACAGAGGTTTCAGCCTCAACCACACCCTCAACGAAGACCTTCTTGGCCCCATCAACAATGACCACCTCGGTCCCATCAGTAGCCACTTAGACCTTTAATGGCAACCAAATCAACATTAATAACCTCAATAGGGTGCTGAGATGTCTCTCCTTCCACCTTGAGTGCCCCCTCTTCCGGCTCTACTTCCACCAAGATAATACCACAATCCTCTACAACAGGCCACAGATCGTAGGGCGAGAAGTTGACCCCAGGCGCTAGGACCTTTACCTGCTCCATTTCTCTCTTAAAACCCTCTTCAAGGGCACACATGATAAGGCTCTTGGATTGATCTTCAACATCCTTATTTAACGAAGAGACCTCCTTCTCCATGGCCTTTTTCTCTCGCTTAACTCGGACCCTCACTTAAGCCTTTTTGGTCCTTGCTTCAACCTCCCTGGCCCTAGCAACCTCCTTTAGTTCTAAAGCAGCACGAGCCTCCCGCAGGTCAGTCTTTAACACCTCATTGTCCTTCAAGCGTTGGCTAGCCATGACCTACAGGCCAACAACCTTGTCCTGTTCCACTTTCAATGCTACCTTCACCCTGGCAACAACATCACCAGCCGTTTTTCACTCCTTAGCCATTTTTCCCTTCTCCTCGACCATTTTCTTCTTCTCTTTAGCAAACACCTTCATCTTCTTCTCAGCATTAACAATCTTGTTCTTATAATAATGAATAGTCGTTATCGACCGAAAGAGGAAGACCTCGGTAGAATTCAGCGACCCCTCGGCACCAGCAAACTCCATCATGCCCTTATCCTCTTTTGAATCAGTCTATCGTCCGGCAGTACCCGGGAGGACATCAACTCTGCGTTCCACAATGATGAAGTTTTCGGGGTTACGGAGCAATGATCCAAACAAGCCACCTTCTCTATGGTAGTGCTATACCATTTGGCCTCGACGTGGAATTGATGAGCCTAACAAGCAAAATAGAAATATCATCAGCACACATAAACATTAAAAAGCCACAAAATCTTAGAGATTCAGGAAACATACCTGAACCACTATAGGAGGTAGACGTAATAGAGACCACGACCCTCAAAGAGGGCATGTCGAAGTTGATACCACCATGGTCACGAGTGAGGAGCTTGCTACTTCTAGGGTCCCGATCTTGGCTTGGCGAGCTTGACCACTATCACAGGGAGCATCTGCTTGGGTCTTCTCAGGATTTGGAGGAACCGTCGGGGCATCCTTCCTTTTACCCTCCCCCCACCTCTTCTTCATTAACTCTTTCATCGCTTTTGCCGCCCTCTCCTTCTCGACTGCAGAGACAGAAGTCCTCATAGCCTTGAAGTAAAAATCCTTCATCATACCTGCAAAAGACATAAAACAACAATTAGCACCGCTCACCCCGAAGCTAAGTTTCCAAAAGACTAAAGCAAGACAATCACTACTCAAGGCACTTTCTACGTCAACAGTGTAGTTTAAATCCAGAACCGCCTTCACACACATTCGATGAGGAAACTGACTAATAATAGCAATATCTTTCCTATCCTCCTCGGACAACAAATGCTCAACCCTAGACTTAAACCGACGAGGATATTCTTACCAATACAGGGGAAACTGAATTGAGCACCCATCTTCCTTGAAAAACAGTTTCGATGATCCTCGTACCTCTTATTAGCTCACACCTTGGAGAAATTGGATTTAAAACTCTTCCAAGAGCTCTTCAACAAAGTAATTAAAGGCTCGTACTGGCACCTAGTCATTGACACCTAACCAACCTTGGAATCCTCCCTGCCCTTCACCTAATAGAAATACAAAAACTTATTCATAGTGATAGTTATCTCGAGCACCCCACACAAAATCTCAAACCCCCTCGAAAAGCTACAACTATTAGGATGTAGTTGACTAGGCACCACTTCGCACTGGAGATCCGAGTAGGGAAGCGCTACCTCAGTGTGACGAAAAAGATCGGCAGACACATATATAAAAGATTTTTCCCCCTCAAAAGCCCCAAAGTACACCCATTCGTCAGCTCCACAGGCTTTCATCAGCACCCAGTCAGGACGATCCAAGTCGGAGCATATACTAACTTCGGCCCAGAGCGTTTTCAACTCTGCCTCAGACGACATCAAGCTTGGGTAAGACCTAACTTCCTCTACAACCCATGCATAGCCAACCTTAATAATCGAGGGAAACATATTTTTTTCTCTCCTTCTACTTTGGCCCTTGCCCTTACCCTTCACCATCGCCATGGCCTCAGCAACAACGACTTCCTCATCATCGCTATCCTTTAGAAGGACCAGCTTTTGGTGACATTTATTCGCACCCTCAGTCACCCTCCCACCATTTAATGTACCAACCTTAGTAGCAATACGGGCCGCCACATCTGGTAACACTTCCCCCACAGCAACATCACTAGCCACAAAATCCTCACCCCCAACACCCAAAAATGGCCCCACCATGAGCCGCTCAAACTCCTCCTCGTCTAGGAAACTAAAAGAACCCAAAGACAGTTCTAATTCACTACCCCCACCATGCCCTCCACCTCCTTCTCCACCATTAACCCAAACCCAGAAAAACTCTCAGCCTCACTCGAAAAAAAACCTAAACTCTCAGAACAAGACATCCTAAGAACTAAGAAAAAATCTAGTAATAAGGGAACGTACCAGGAAGCAATTTGCAAGTGACGAAGAAGGGAATGACCAACACAAAAGCTCTCAAGAAGCATCACAATATATCAGACAACACAAATAGGGTACCAGGCACGCACAAACCAACAATGAAGTAAAACCTTGCACAATACGCTAAAATAGAAAACCTCCCATCTTTTCCTCTTTCTCACTTCCTAAATAGTAAACCGTTACATCTTTCCTACATTACTCACGAATTTCCACGTATTCACCCCTTTACCTAGCCTCCACCTAACCTGTCCTTTCATACCCTTCTCAGTCTCATCCTCAAGACTCCTCGATCTCAAGGCTAGCGGGGCTTGTACACCCCATCTCTCTCCCTAGTCCCTAAAACGCTGGAGCTCAGGCGTCATCAGGCCAAGCACCTCCAAGAACTGCTTCGAACTCGGCATGACTCAGACCTTGGTACTCGTCATCGGCTCAACAAAAAGCCCATTCCTCTAAAAAAGGTACCTAGGAATCTTTTTACAATTTAAAAGGGGATCCGCATTCCCATATGAGCTAGAGAATTCTAAACACTAGGATCTCCCTGTTTCTGATAGTCTTTCTGACTTGAGCGTCAAAGAATCTTTTGTAAGTACCCACTTATCCCAGGAGGTTGTTGGCGTTTACAGCAAGGGAAGTCATAAGGTTCTGCTGAAATTCGGTAAGAACAATTAACTTTTTAATTTCTATTAAAAATACAAAATCTTTTTCCCAGATAGTAATTGCAAACTTACTTTGTGAACTTCAATTGATGTTTTAATAAAACTTTTTATTCTTTCCTCCCTTATTACTAAGTGTGAAAATATAACGATAATATATGATAATCTTTTATATGTGAATTAACAAGATTGAATATATATATATATATATATATATATATATATTTATATTTATATTTATATTTATATTTATATTTGCATCCAATTAGAAAACTGCTTTTATATTATACAAAATATATGAGGTTTTTTAACACAAAACAAAGATAAATATATGATACTAATTAATAATTCAAAAATCTAAACTAATTTAGAAAAACTCATAGCAGGTATCTTGGTTTTATTTTAAAAAATTAAAAACATATAATCAATTTAGTAATTAAACATATTCCAAATAGCACTAACAACAATAATAATTACATACTGAACTAATTACAGGAATTAACAGCCGTGTGAAATTATTTTCTCTCGAATGAAAAATATTTTAATTTATTTTTATTTCATCTTCTTTTAACAAATTTATACAATATTGTTGATCAATTTAAAGTAAATCAGAAGATACGTGGTCAAAGTCAAACTCAAATTTCCAATAAAGGCCAGACAATTCAAAACTTTCCAATGTCCCTGATATAATGTTCAGCTTCTTGTGCTCCTATATTAATTCATAAAAATGGAGGTGAGTAGATTGATAAACTGTAAGCAGCATAAACCGTGGACATACAGAGAGAGAGATAGAGAGAGTACATTTACTTTCACAACATCAATTTCTTTTGCCTTTTTTCAGAAAATTGCTTTCATATCATGCTCTTCATTTTCTCAGCTTTTCTTTTGTAATTAGAGGTATTGTGAAGTGACTCTTTTGATGTATCAACTTGCATGCCGCAATGCTATACACAGATTTAAGAAAGCAGTCAAGCTTATCTTTTTTAAGCTAAACAAAGATTGAGTGTGCTAATATAAAGTGTTGAAAATGGCATGACCTATATGCATTATTATGATTATGACTACAAAGAAATGATTTAATTTTAATCATAGCACCGTTTAATTGAATTGCTAAAATAAGCACTCACCAGTCACTAGTTTTACTTTCATTAGCTCCAAGTGAAGTGCATGCCGTAGAGCATAATTAATTTGCTTTGGAATCTTTTGAAGGAAGATATATGCAACACATTTAGTGGTTAATTTTGTGACAATTAATCTTTGCGACACATACTCATTACCAATGCTTAACATTATTGCTCAGGTCTTTTTCAAAGTTTATTCCCTTTGCAAATGAAAGAGAAATGTGTTTGATTTACAGATAATATTTCTCACAAACAGACATACTTCTCATTAACAAATTCTTCTTTTTACTCTTTGTCCTCTCCCACTTTTTCTTATATTCATGCTCCCATTTGAGGCATGTTTAGATGGGACAAAAATAGAGAAAAAAAAAGTATATATGAGTAATAATATATTTTATTTTATTTTATTGATGATAAAATAAAAATTATAAATAAATATTTAATTTTTATTTTCTTTCGTTTTTTCTTCAAGTTAATTCTGTCATCCGTAAAAACAGTTAAAAAGTTAATTAAAAACTGAAAAACTAGTTAATGGATAGCTAAAATTTGTCATTTTAAAAAATGCACAAAGCTATTAAAAACTTATTTACTAAACAATAAAAACAAATTTTCAGGTAGTGAAGAAATCGAAAACTAGATGAAATGTCTAATCAAAGTAACTTAAATTTTAAAGTTTTTCTTTCTCCTCATTTTCTTTTGTTTCTCATAATCAAAATACCTTCTTCCAAAGTTAATTAAACAAAAGTATTTATATAAATTGTCGATTGAGAAAAAAAAGTCACGAGAATGTAAATCATTTAATTATAAAATTTTATTTAGATAAATTTATTCACTTTACACGTAAATAATTTTGTAACTAAATTCCACTTACAAAACATCACATTTAATCTCTTTGTTAATTCCACACATGCGTGGATAAGAAAGCCAAAGGAATGTTAGCTGCATATTATAACGGATGTGATAGAGACAGAGTTGATTGTAACCTAACCATGATATAATCTTAACAAAATTAACTACAAAATGTATTATATGACGTTATAAAATAATTTTAAAATTATGTTAAATTATAATATTTTATTTATATAACTTTTAAAGTATTAATAGGTAAAATTAATCTCTTTATTAAAAATAAATTATTGTAATTAAATATTATGAATAAAAAGTTTTACACTAAAAATATATACTAATTAAACTCTTATTATATATAAAGACAGTACACTAAGTTATTCAATTATAAATGATGGTTTAAATGATAAAATGAATATAAAATAATTAATGTTAAAATAAGAAAAATTTGTTGTTGTGGGTTATAATTGGATGATAACATAAAATGATTATATTATGAGAACCCTTTTCACGCATAAATTTGTTACGAAATATAACTCAAATATACAAACAAGATCCATCTCTTACTAAAGACTACCTTTATTTGCAAAAAATTAACTTATGTTCCTTTGTTGCCGGTTCAATTTTTTTCTAATTTTATTCTTCTTTTTTACACTGTGTTTTAAGTAGTCACAACTTGTACTGTGTATTTATATTGCTTAATAATATTTTTTGCTTATATATATATATGTAAAAAACTACCTCTATCTAATTATAAAAAAAATATTAAGAATTGTTTATCCCATTTTATAAGGTGTTTTACATTGTTTATCTTCCTAAAAATATCCTTATTGTTTTACGAACATTTTCTTTCTCTAATTGTTAATAATATTTTCTTTTTCTAATATTGTGGAAGATAAATTTTAAAAAAAATTACAAATTTAAATATTTCTCAACGCAGTAGCATCCGAAATTTTACATCATGACACCCTAGGGATTTCTTTTCCTCATATGTTTACACAATATAAAAATTAGTTATTATTTAATATGAATAAAATGAGACAATCTTATTCAACTCACATATGTGTCATGTTTTTATTGACTACCATAGGTATGTTTATGTTTTCCTTTTTATTAATGAAAAAATTTGAATTTACAATTTCTTTTTTCTCTTTCTTTTGACAGACTTGTTACTGTACTATGAAGTTATGCTTTATTACAACTAATCAGTGCATGTTTATTATTTTCAGGTTACACAATTGATTTTAGACCATAATTAATTTTAGATATATAGATTTTGATATACTTGATTTTATATTAAAAAATAATTTAGAATTAATTTTAAATTCATAATTGATTTTGAATTGAATTACCTAGTTAAAAAATAACTTTAGCTTATGTGTTAGATGAAGAATCTTACAATGAATTAAATTCTTAACTCATGTTTACACTAAAGTATCTAATCATAAATTATTTTTTCTCAAAATCAATTTTAACCTTCATCGATTTCATTAACATTTATGTCTCCAAACATAAACTCAAGATTTCTCTGATTTCGGGACCTAAAAATGAATATAATTTATTAGAAATTACACTTATATTATATATCTATCTATAGAATATAATAAAAAGAGAGATTTTGACAATTTTTTTCTTTTTTTAAGGGGGTCAATGCTACTTTTCCAATGATGTCAAAATTAAATTTTAATCTAAAAAGTTATCGGTTTAAGGGATACTAAACTTGATTCCTTTAAATAAGTTCTCATATTCAAATTTGTGTATAATAAAAAACGTGATTGTAAAAGGAAATCCTATACATATAACTAACTAAATTTTCTGACAAAAATGAGGCATGGACGAGATAGTATATTTCATACTAATAGATAGGTAATCATAAAACAACTTTTGATCTGATCTCGAATGCATTTGCAACAGGCTTACTAGGCTGATTATATTGGATGAAATGCAAGTATTATTTTCAAAGAACGATAAAATTCATTTTTTTACTTGTTACATGGTTGAAAATTATTTTTTATTAAAGATAATTGTAATCCTTAGTTCAGATTTAGTTACCCTTAACGTTCTTCATTATTATTATAGTCATTGATTAGTTATATATAAAAGTGACTTGTAATCTTTTTATTTTGAAAATGTTATGGATACAAAATTGATTAATGATGGAAATGTGAGACAACTTGTGATCCTAAATATATGGGAAGTGGATTCCCTCGTGATAAATTTTTATTTAAATTTTTTCATATGAAAATAAAGTTATAATTGCACTTTTTATTTGGAAGCTAGTTGAAAAGAAAGAAAGATAGAATCAAATAGGAGAGAAGAAAAAATGAGTTAATTAGTCGGATGTTTAGATTGAAAGAAGTAGCGGACAAAGAAAAATTAAGTTTTCTTTTCTTATGGTTTGATAGAAAAATAAAATAGAAAATAAAATGTTTTTCTTTGTAAAGGCACATTTGCTTTTGATATAAAGAGTTTAATACTTCTCCATCATCTTCTGTGTAAAAAAGTTTAATACTTCTCCATCATCTTCTGTGTAAAAGAGTTTTATATTGTCGTTAACCTCAACTCTTTATTTATATATGATTTTTAAAGTATTAATTGATAAAGTCAACAAACTTATCATAATGAAGAATTGTAATTAAATGTTAGTATAAAACTTTTTATATTTATCATGCATAAATCTTTTTCTCTAGTATAAAAGGGTAGCATTTTAATTTTCGTATAAATTTAGGAAAAATTCTTTCTCTCTTGTCAATTTTCTTCTCATTAGAGAATAGATTCTATTTTTAAATAAATTCCATACTTGTTTTTCTATCTTTCTTATACTTCTCTCACTAGTCAAATAAGATATAATCATCTTTTCTTACCTACTTTTGTCTTCTTAATTAAAATATTTCATACCAATAATGCAAGATTGTAATTTTCACATATCTCATTAAAAAAATTACATTCTTAAATATAGTTTATGGTTTAAGTCTAACCAACAAAGGTGAAGTTTGCAAAAAAAGGGTTCCACTTTTGGATGAAGACATATGTCATATTTGTCATGCTAAATTAGAATCAATATTACATTTATTATTTTCATGTAAGTCTGCATATCAAGTTTGGATGTCATCCTACTACTAGCTAGGATATTTAAAGGTTTTTCCCTTTGAATGTTTTCCTCACTTGTTGTCGATTTGGCTTGCACAAAATGCTTTGGTGTTCAAAGGAGTAAAATTCTATGAGTTAATTGTGTAGTAAGAAACCCTCTACAAGTCTTGGGTATGGATTAGGAGGTTCTAAAAATATTTCATATTTCTCTTTCAATCAGTGGTCTATATAACTAAAGTACTTAATTATAGACTAGGCAACGGATAATGTAGTAATTTGTTGGGGCCCTAATGTAATGTTATAAGTGTGAGATAAGATTGAATATGCTTTTTTGAACTATCATCATCATCAACATAAATCGTAACATCAATGTCTAATCATGTCATCACACTCCACCCCCAACTACAACTGGGATGACACTTCGCCAAGCACAATCTAACGCTCATCATCAACACATTATACGTCTAATTGTAATCAACATCAATATCATATAGTGAGACAAATCCTCAACCATGCACCTCAAATAAATTTCAAACATTAAATCATTCACCTCACTCACAATTATACATACATCATAATAATTTAATAATGTCATCACAAACCACCCCCAACCACAACTGGGATAACACCTCGGTAGGTACACATTGACCATCATCAAAGCACTATACGTCTAATTGAAATCAACATCAATATCATACAGTGAGACAAATCCTCAATTCATAATCCTAATATAACTTTCAAACATTCAATCATTCACCACATTCACAATTATTAGATACATCTCAATATTTCTCAAGTTTTGAGGATTTTCGCACTTATTTTCTAGTGACCTTTGTAGAGTATAAATATGATATCTAGATTTTTATTAATCTCATTATATTGTTTCTTATCTAGTTTGAAATCCAAGAAATTTATCTACAATTGTTATGTTTACCTCAAGATCCAAAACAAGCGCATATTATATCAAAACTTGGAGGAAACATGAATCCATCGCTTAATTTTGGTAACTTGACCTTTAGCCATTAATTTGATCATAACTTGAGTTAGACAAATTGTTTTAGAGTATTAGTTAGATAACATATAGGGCTACAACTTTCATGAGGATTACTTTCTCAAATTTCATCATTTTTCTACTAGTTTTCTTGTTAGAAGATTATGAATGTTGACAGTAAAATATGCACTATGATTTTTCCATTGTTTCCCTCTCCTAAGGTTTGCTTAATGCTTCAAAGCACACTTTTAAATTATATATTTGAAATCAAATCATTGTCAATCGATTCTTAACATAAAAAATATAAAACAATGATAAAGCAAATATAACCTCATATCTAACTAATCCAATTGTTATAACTAATTTCAATGAACCATAAAACAAAAGCAACACAAGTCTCTTGTTATGAATGGTTCATATTAATCAAACAATTAATTTGATGAATTGTTTATAAATAAATATATATATATATATATATATATATATATATATATATATATGCAAATCAATTTAAGTCATACATAACATATCAAAATAGAAAACATCAATGTCAACATAATAATTATCTCTAGTCTATTTTGCCTGATAATTCATGGCCCCAATAGTCCAATAAAATAAATTAATACAAATATTCATTAACTATTTATGGACACCAACTACACCTAAATCCCAATTTATCTTATATATAATTTAAATGCAACATTCCAATTGAAAAAAGATAATATATTCACATAGTCACGCATAGCACTCACTGCGAGTGTTCCTAACCCTTCAATAGCTTACATGAAACATTGAAACCTATGGAAGCTTAGGGATCGTTTCACTACCCATTTTTTGTATATATGTCACACGAAAGATAATTTTCCAGTCCCCCTTACTTCAAATGATGATCTTAAATGCGAAGGATGTGCTCTCAAGTTCTCAAATATTGTGGTCCTTAATCTTTCCAAACAATAACTTTCTCTCAAACCTCCATAGTCAGGAACGAGAAATTGAAGCACAATAATCTAATCCCTCTAAATTATTCTAGGTTAATACTTGGATTGAGTTTTCTAACGCTAAACTCAAACTTAACCTTTAAATTGTCTTACTATTTACACCCAGATTTATTTTATAAAACCAATTCCTAATTTATTCTAATAAACACAAATATTAAATTAATTTAAGCATATTAATATATATTACATTTTTTATTAATATTTTATTTTTCTAAAAAAACAGGATGTTACAAAGCCTCTTCACGCTCTTTTCTAAATTAAAATATTTAGAGGTTTACAGGGATAAGATAACTTATCATCTTGTAAAAAAGATATACAATGAAGGCTAAAGTATAACTCTAAGGATATACAAATGATTTCAGAGTCTTTACAAATAAAGAAAGCTTTTAAAAGATTAGGAAATTTGAATGCGCTTAAAAGGTTTTAAATATCATATTATACATTAAAATTAAGTGGTGTGATGAACTATAATTAAAATTATATTAAATTTTGTATACTTAATTTAACAATAAAAAAATGAAATCTAATTATTAGATTGAGCAAATTTTCATCTTACTTCAAGTTATTGAATTTAATACCTTTCTTTTATAGGCAAAAGAATTTCATTAATAAGATATAAGCAATACTCGAAACATAATACAAGTAAGAGTACCACCAGATGGTTGGTTAATACTTAGAATTAAACACCAATAATTAAGCTACCATCAACACCCATACCATACTGGCCAAACAAAAAATATACATCTAACCCTTTACACATCATTTATAGCTATAACTACAATTACTCAAGCCTCCAAATTTATCCTAACAAAATCTACCCCTAATCTCCCCCTTTTATGCAATACCCTGGATTTATGCACCATGTTGAGAAGGAGTATAGAAAAGACATATCAAATGAATGCAACGAAGATCAAATGTGACAGTTTATTTGATGCATGAATTTTTGTAGATCAAATGCCCCTTTTCTAAATACGCAAAAATTCCTTTGATTCCACAAGCAACTCACAATAGCGATCCATATTACCTTCCATCTTTGCTTGTTATTACCCCCCAAATCTCATCTCATATGTTGTTTGAAGTTGATTCCAGGTTGTTGGTGCACTACTGGGAACATTCCTAACCAATCATAACATACTTGTCAAATTTGTGCCACAAAACTGTAGTTGAAAAACAAATGATCTATATTTTCTTCGCATGATTCACAGAAAGGCACAACAAGTTACTTTCTGTCTCCATGGCATTGCATTTCTGAAGATTATCCTTAGTTGGTAGTCTATTCAATAAGAGTCTCCAAGTGAATATGAGTGCTTTTTTGTGGTACTTTGAATGTCCATAGTAGCTTCGTTTCCTCCATTTCATCTCATTTTCCTAGTTTCCTTTGTTGTAGTGCAAGATAAGTTGTTTTGGTGTTGTACAACCCCGTTTGATCCGCCATCCATATCCAACAATCCTCTTGGTTTTGAGCATGTATTAGGTTAGTTATAGTATCTTAGAACCTTTGAACTAAGTCTATTTCCCATTGAAACCATTGTCTCCTCCAACTAAAGTTCCATACCTAACATCCTTCCACCCATTCACCCAAATGCTTGATCAACTCTATTTGTTGCTCAGAATTTAGATAAAGTCTCTAATAAGTATTTTGTAAAGGCCTGACCTTTGTCTAGTCATGGCTCCACAACCTAGTTTTATTTCCCAACCCCACTCTCTATTCCCTTATTTCCTTGAACCACCCATCAAATTGTGCACTACCACAAGCCTTTCTCAGATCTTTTCACCATAACGACGCATGGCTAATTTCACTCCCCCACTCTAGCCCTTCTTAACCCTCATATTTAGACCGAAGTATTTGTACCCATAGCTTCTCATCATGGTGAAATAACTCTCATCTCCATTTCCCTAACAACACTTTATTAAATATAACTATATGCTTGATTCCTAGACCCCCTCCCCCCAATTTTTTTTTGTGAACACACCTTATCCCAACTCACTAGTGTATTCTTCTCTTCCCCTTCATAGCCCCTCCATATAAGAAATTAGCTTGAATGCTCATTAACTTATTAATTATAGTGACCTGAGCCAAGAAGAAAGATAAAAAGAATAGAGGCAGAGATGACAAAACTGAGTTGACGAGGGTGACTCTACCCCAATGGAAAGGATTTTATTTTTCCATCTTGCTAACTTTTTATCAAACTTCTGGATTACTGGTTTCTATGTCTCCGCCTTCCTCGAATTTGATGCAATAGGAATATATACCCAAGTATACAAAGGGCAGGTTGAGCATTTTACAGTTTAGTAGGTCAACTAATCTACATACTTCCTTTAACTGAAGGCTAACAACACCAAAGCAGCTTCTATAACAATTGACTCTTAACCTAGATACCAATTCAAATTTCCTCATTATGCATTTAATTCTCATTACATTCTTCAATGTAGCCTCTCCTAGGAAAACAGTGCCATCTACAAATTAGAGTAAATTTACTTGTATATTATCTTTTCCACATGTGTAACTTTGGTACAAGCCATTCTTGATTGCCTTTCTCACTAATCTAGTCAACCTTTCAACTGTAATAATAAATAAGAAGGGAGCTAATAGGTATCCCTATATTAGCCCTCTCTTCACACTAAATGCATTGGTTGGAATACCATTCTCTAAGATTGACAAGTTAGATGACTTCAGACACTCTATTATCCAATTAATCCATTTATCCGGGAACCCTAATCTCTAGAGCATCTATAGCAGGAAAGTCCAGTTAATAAGTCGTAGGCTTTCTTGTAGTCCACTTTGAATACCAAGAACTTTCTCCTTTTCCTCTTGGCCTCATAAATAACCTCATTAACAATCATTACATTCTACATGTCCTCTCCTTCCAAGAAATGCACTTTCGCGTCTATCAATAACCCCATCCAGTACTTTTTGCATTCTCATTGATAGCACCTGGGCCAAAATCTTATACAAATTGCTAATTAGTGATATGAGTCTATATTCATTACGCCCTTGAGAGTCATCCTTCTTTAGGATCAATCTGATGAATGAGGAGTTGAGGCCAACTGGTAGCTTACCGTTGAATGGAAATTCTCGTAGATACTTCATAACATCATTCTCCATCAGCTCCTAAAACTGCTTTATGAAGTGATAATTGAATCCGTTTGGTTCTAGACTTTTGAAGCTTCCATATTCCTACACTGCTTGCTTAACCTCTTCAACTGAGAAAGGTTCAATCAATTAGTGGCTCTGCTCCACAAATATCTGTTGAAACTGAACTCTATCCAACTACGATTTATTCCACTATGTCTCCTCAAACCTTTGTTAAATGTACTCCTTTATTTTCATTTTAATCAAGTCTGGGTCATGACTCCATTGACCACTTTGATTTGGTTATATGGTTAGCTCTCCTCCTCCAATTAACCATATTATGGAAGTACTTTGTATTCTCTTCCCCCTCTCTAAGGCATTTTGTCCTTGATTTCTACCTCATAATATATTCCAGCCTATTAAATTCCACTCAAAATTTCTATTGTAGCTGTTTTAATTTTTCCGTATCATTGTGAGATAAAGGTTCCCTTTCACCCTTTATATGAATTTCATTCATTCTCTTCATCGCCTATTCTTATTCTTTACCCAAATCCATGAATGATTTCTTATTCCATTTCCTCAAAAGCTCTTTGATTTTTCTAAGTTTCTTCTTAACAATGTAAGCTCCCCATCCATGTACTTCTAGGCCCCTCCAAGCTTCTTGTACTAAACTTGGGAAGGTCTTGTCCGAAAACCAGCAGTCTAAAACACAAAAGGGTTTGGGTCCCAAGTTCACAACTACTGCCTGGAACAGAACGGGACAATGATCTGAGATATCGATGTTTATGATCTCCTATGTGGAATCAAACTATTTGTGCAACCATTGGTTTGATATTAGAAGCCTTTAGCTGTTCCATTTGGTTTGAACCAGGTAAACCTTCTCCCCCCCTCTAGGGGCATCATCCACCTCTATATCTACTATGAACTAATGAATTCCTCTTTTTGGTTTCTCCTATACTCGTCAGGTAGCAACCCACATTTCTCAGAACTTTGTCTGACCGTATTGAAGTCCCCAAGCACACACCATAGTTGGATATCACTTAATTGTTTGAATTGCCTCAATTAATCTCAAATCCGCCTTGTTTGGTTTATGTCACATGGTATGTATTCATTCACAATGATCAAATCATAGTCTTCCACCTTCCATTTACCTTCCAATATAATATAACCATTTCTTATTATGTGGTTGTTCAGGGTAAATACTTCATTGCACCATAAGCATAACAAACCACCCCCTTTGTTAATTGTCGGATAGTGAATCCATTGAACGTTAGAATCTCCCCAAATTGATTGACATACCTTCTTATCAATACTCCTTCTTTTTGTTTCCTGCAGGCATGCCATGTGTATTCTTTCTTTTACTATAATTGATCTTATCTTCCTCTATTTCACAACACTCCCTAGCCTGCTTATATTATAGGTTAGCAAATTCATTGGATACTTTCTTGCATACCCCCATTAACCTTCTTCATTCCTCTGTTATGTTTCCTATTTCTCAGCTCCATTGTGATTTATCTATCCTTCATTTCCTCTTCTTCCTCACTGTATGCTACCTCGATAGTTTTGCCCTACTCAATTATCTGAATGAATTCTGATTTCTCTCTTTTTTAACCAAAATATTCTATTAGAGTTCATAATATTGCAATCCAACAACATGTTATCAACTTGGACACTACCCCAAGAGTCGTTTTTTTCCTTCTGCCTTTTGTCATTTTGCTTGGAGTGGGAACTACCTTGCTGGCAGTGGATTCTCCCTCAGTCATGAGTGAGTACCCTTTGATTGGCCCTCTCATCTGTATAACACTTCTAGATGGATTAGCCATGTTGGGGTTCCCGATTTCTGCCGAGTGATCGGAGAGAGGCGTAGGTTGAATCACTAGTATAGCTTCGCCGTGGTTGTCGCGACACTAAATTTAATATGTAATATCAATATATTCATTTATCTTTCAAAACCCTCATCAACAATTTTAAATTTAAAAATATTTTTTAATGTTTCTAGTATTGTATATATTTAAGCTAGTGCACTATCCATTAACATTTAACAACTATATAAAAGATAAACTTAGTAGTTAACAAGAGAAGTTAAAAGTAAAAAACAAGATAAAAAAGTCAGGAATTCACATTTCTCTAGTTATAATCAATATAAAATTATCAAACTAGATCTTAGGGTTCTTGTCATACTTGAGATGCATCTTGATCTTAGGGTTATAATCGATATAAAATTATCAAACTAACATTAATGTGAAGCATTGCAAATTTACATGTTAACTGTGTAAATTTACATATCGATTTATCATATCATATATCATTAATTCATAAGATAAGTTTCTTGAATTTTATCATAACTATCTTAAAAAACATATAAATCATAATTTATTATTTGATAATAGTATAAAATTACGTATTTCTACTATTTTAAAATAAGTTTTAATGTGTTATCTTAGATTATTTTATAAAAATAAAAAAAATATTAATAAATAGATAAAAAGATTAACGATTTTAAAAAAATAATCTTAATATTAATATTATATTAAAAATTAAAATAATATTATTTGAGATATTAATAAAAAATAATTAATATCACGTTAAAAAGTAAAAAATGGCACATATTTAAAAAATGATTGATTTTAAAATAAATAAGTATAATTTATTCTATGAAAATTGTTAACAAATGTTTTGAATAAAAAGCTATAAAATCTAAGTATTTTGTATTAAAATACGTAAAATTAGTTACCTATAATTTAAAATTACACTACCGCATACTTTTTACATACACTTTTAGAACATTAACCAACAACACTAAAGGACAGTAATTTAGCAATACCTTATACATCATCATTAAAGTAAAAATACTAACAACTCCATTTATTTACTGTGCAAATGTAAACCTTAAAACGAAAATGATATGTTGTGAGAATAATTATGACAGTGAGAAGGATGCTAAGAAGTAGGGCACATTAAATGTTGTGAATGACTTAGAGAGTGACTAGGTCAGACCCAGATAAAGGTAACATGGTGTCATAAGTTGCAGAGCTATTTGTCGATTTTTCATTGGTTGCCTTTCACTTCCATTCCTTTTCAGACAATGGAAGGTGCCAAACTCAACAGTGCTACTCTTTATCTACACTGTGCTGCACCATTTTCATGCCTCCTCACTCAAACCAAATTTTATTTTTTTTACTGTTTTATTGGTTCACCCTTTTTCATTTTCACTTTCTTTTATGTACTCGCATAACATAAAGTGATAAAGCATAAAGACCCTCCATTATAGGGAAGGCTCTTCATTTACATGTTAAAATTATGAAAAGAGTTATGGAGCCTAAAAAGTATTACTCTAATATATATATATATATATATATATATATATATATATATATATATATATATGGAAGATTCACAATTATGATATTTTGATGATTTTATTATTTAATATTAATTATATAAATTAAGAATTGTGAACAATGTAAAATTCTTTTATATTTTTTGCTATGTATTAAATTTTAAAATTATTACGAGATGATCTTGTTCTACTTTAATTAAAAGTTATCTTGTGTTTGAATTTTGAATACTTAGTTATTTTAAATATTTTGAATACGTAAGTATTAAAGAAAATTTTTCAAAACTATCTTCTTCATCCCGTTTATGATTTATTATAATTTATTTGAAATCACCTGTCTTGAAAGACAGAGTGATTTGTAGAAGTTCAAAATATAGATATTCTTACTTAACTATATAATTAGCTTTTAATTATGAGTTTTTAAAAGGGTTGTTTCCTCCGTACTTATTTAAATAAATATTTTATAAAAATACTTATAGATAATCATATAAATCTATCCAATCAAATCTAAAAAAAGAAAGTAGCATTAGAAAGATTCAAATTTTTATTCAAATAAAAATCTAACATTTGCAGCTCAATCCAAAAATTACACCAAGAAGAAGAAAGAAAACTAATGTTTGTAACTCCATTATACTATTGCACCCTACTCTATCACAATTTGGATTTTATTAATGAAAATGCATCATGTACCTCGCATGCTCCTGTAATGAAATTTAAAGCACTTTTTCCCGTACTTTCCTCATGAATAAATTTCTTTGACTAAGAGACCATTTCGTGCAAGCAATTAACCAATTAATGTTTTCTTCAAGATTTCTTTTTCTTGGATGATCGTCCATTCCTCAAATCTTCCATTTTTCTTTTTCAGAAACATTGTGCGTAACGAGTAATAAGAGTCATTTGGATATTTAAGATATAACTTAACATCATCACTAACAGTGATGGTCTAGGGATACAAAAGAAATGTGTTGAATAGAAAGGATGCACGTGTAGTAATAAACCTTCAACTAAACAAGAATTGATATAGTTTGCTCTCTATAAAATCATTGTAGTTGAGATCACAATCTTAGACTTTAATCCGTTGACTTCCAATCTTATTGCTCTCTATATGTTTCATTCTAATCATAGTTTGAACAATCTAACACACATATTTGAATTGAATTATTTGAGAACTACTTTTAGTCCTTTGGGTACAATACCCGAACTTAGGTCTATTGTTACTATATGCTTGCCCTATGTAAACTATGGAAAGAGCCATGCAGTATTGGTGGGATTGTTGCCTAGCAATTGGTCTTGAGAAAAGCATCATGTTGTTGTTCTACTAGTAGAGGATACGATTAGCCCCTTAAGCAACTCTTCCTCCTGTCTTTCCAAAAAAAAAAACTATCATCTCCACCCCCCACCTAAAGTCACACATTGCTTAACCATCACTCCTGCTGCTAGCCCCATTCTCCTCTTCAATTGAATTCAAGTTTCTTCACCATTGAGAACAACGTTTACCCCTCACCTCTTAACTACCCCTGCCTTTTGCATATCTTGATGTTAAGATACAACTCCATAGGCTATCGTATTCCATCCATATCCTTCAATTCCACTTTCCTAATAATGCCAAAATAAACTTATGCAAATCCCGCAACCCCAATTTGTCGTCATCCTTATCCCAACACACTCTCTCCCCAACACCCACTCTAATACACGCTTTTAACTCCCTCTCCCCAAAGAAATTATTGAATAAAGAATTAATCTTCAAAATTGTACCTCTGGGCACCTTGAAAAATGACAGGAAATAAATTGGTAATGCATAAAATGTAGATTTGATGAGAACAAGCGACCTGCCATACAAATGTACTTATTTCTACACGATGCCAACCTTTGCTTAACTAGTTCGATCACAAGCTTTCACATGGCTAATGATGTGAACTAGTGTCAGGAGATCAAGATACTTAAAAGGCATGGTGCCTACTTTATAGTTTAATAGAGTTAATGCCCTTTCGAACCACATCTTGCTAACAACGACTTCCAACAACCAATTCTTGTGAAAATTTACTTTAAACTCGGATATTAACTTGAAATTCATCAAAACCGCTTTCATCATAACAACTATGTCCCAATCCATTTGTGAGGAGAGTTGTGTAATTAATGGGAGTTGAAACTGGGCAGTAAATCAGACAATACAACCAGAGTGTATTTTCTTTGCGAGAGATGAATTCCAGCAGCTAACCAAGCCACTATTAGGCCAAGTAAATATTTAGATTTCCAAGATTCTTAACTTTAAAACCCTGATCAAGGAGGAGAGTAATATGAGAGATTTTAGAAAAGTCATTCTAGTGAGAATTGTAACAACCCAATTTTCATAAATGTGGTATTTTAGTTATTTTAAATTAATTGAATTAGTTAATAGAAATTTAGTCATTTATTATAATGAATTATTTTAAAGAAACTGAAGTGTGTATATATATATATATTGCTATTAGAGGAAATGAATAAATAATAATAATAAGGAGAGGCATATTTAAACTTTTTAGTAGGAGTTTGCATATTATAACTTAAGGGGTTAAGCAAGAAGGTAAAAGGAGTTGGATGGGTTAGACCCATTAGGGTTGTCATATGAGAAGGGAATGAAGAAACATGACCATTTTTGCCTTATTTTTATCCAAGAGTTTCTTGAAGTTTGGGGAAAGAAAAAGAGAAGTCATAGAGAGAAAAAGGAAGAGAGAAAGTTATTCCCACCCTGTGCAGTTTTTATAATCTCATCACTAGGAATTTTTTAACCGTTGGATTGGCCTTGAAATTGGACAGTAGGTTCCAAACGTATGACTTTCTATTCTGACCATTCAAATATACATTTGGAACTCTAGTTTGGGAGAAAATGGCAACATAGAAAAAAATTATCTTGGCAAGGGTTCGTTAGATCAGAAAAGGAAAATATTTATTTGTTTGTGTTTCTTGATCGAGGTAAGGGGTGAGAAATTATCTCTCATGTGACATGTGTAGTTTAAATGGGTAGTGAAGTGATCCTTGAGCTTTGATAGGTTTCAATGTTGCATGTAAGCTATTGAAGGGTTATGAACACCCGCAGTGAGTGTTGATAACATGTTTTGTGCATGATTGTGTAGACATATGAAATTGGAGATTTGTATTTATACAATGGGATGGTTTACCAAATTAGAATTTATATATGGTTGATTTAATGTAATAATTTATTTTTTTGATTGGAGAGGTGTTTGAATGAGACATAAGAGAAATTGAAATTCAGGTGTGGTTGACACTCATGAATAATTATTAGATGTGTATATTAATTTATTTTGTTAGATTGTGAGAGTACATGTGCCCTATCAGATTATTTGGATGTAGTAATTATGTTGGCATTGAGGTTTTCCCTTTCTATACCTTAGAGATTAGTACCCTTGAGCAAAGTAATGGATAGTATTGATTAGTCTCTAGTGTTAAAGTTGAGTTCTATATAATAAATAAGGTAGTGGAGGTGAACCCTAAGTCTTCCTAGGAATTAAAGTTTCATGTGTTTATGCAATTGATTAGTTTGTTTGTTTCTATGAATGCTACTAATTATTAAACGGTGAAAAGCTTAATTATATGATTGATTAATGGGATAGTTGAGTAACTACTCTGTTATTTGAACCATTCTCCATACCTAAAGGATTATATGTTAGGTGTTGGATGTTTTCTTCCATTGAGAGGATTGGTGGAAAATTAATTATTATCATTGCAATTGTAGGGTGTGTTGATAATAAACAAAAGAGATAAAGAAGTAGAATGCTTGAGGTTTGAAGTTAGAATTATATTTTAGAAACCTTATTAGTTGAAATACTTGTTACCTGAAAATTTTCGTATGAACAACCTTAGTGTTTTTGTAATATATTTCTGTGAGGTTAACCAAATTGAGTTCCATTTGTTGTGTTAGAAAATAGATATTTGGGGCTACAACTTAGAATATACTCAAGACCCCATTCATCATGTAATCATATCCAAATTGATAGAGTGTTATTATTTTCATAGATAAAGTCCTTGATTAAAATTATAGACTTGTTTTCATAATAAAGATTATGACAATGAGAAGCAAAACTCTGTTATTATTTTAATATAAATTGTTCTTGATCATAGGATTATTGTATATGTGACATCAATAAATCCGGATAGATCAATATATATGTAAATGTCTTCATAGGATAAAGATTAATAGATCTCATATATGGATGTTGCATACGTGAGTATGATCATTTGAACTGACTCAATTAAGAATATCTAATGATTAACATTATCTTAATTCGTCAATAGGAATTTCTCAAGAAGAAACTAAATGTTTTTTATTTGACCTGAGATTATCATAGTAATTAACAAGTAATTTGTTATATTTTAATTTTGGAGACCTAATGCCTTAAGGTACTAGTTAAATTAATATTGGATATGATCAAATGCTTGTAGAATTAATGATAAATCAATAAGAAATTCATCAACTCTTGGTAATGAGTTTGACTTCTATTAATAAAATAATATCATGGCTAGGAAAATTGATTGAAAGAAGAAATGAATTTCTTAAGTCATTCATGATAGGTTAACTTAATGAAGTTTAACGATAATACCATACTCTAAAGTTACCTAAGAGTTGTAATGATGGAAGAAACATATTATATGTTCTTCTAAGTTCTTGAAAGTAAAATACTACTTCATACTATCTAAACGTTAAGGAGTATTGCTAGACGCTACCTTGATTAATATATTAATTTGATTAATTTATTACCAGCTTAGTATTGAACTTATAGGGTCACACATAAATGAGTGTTCTAATCTTAGTTAAAGGAATTATTTTAATATTTGATGATTAAATAAGAGTATTTAATTTGATCAAAGTAAAATAATTTAAAATGAAATATTATTATATTCTTTGATAGCACTTAGAGTATATATAATATAAATTATTTGAAATATGTTTTTTAATTTGAAATTGGAGAAAGTAGTTGATAAAGAATATATGATTAAAGTATTAGACTTGATCAGTGTTGTTTATACTGATAACTAAAAAAAGGATGAATTCTTTAAAGATACATATTTGATATTGTTGTTTTTATTTGAAAAACAAAATAAAATATGAATCTTTAAATATATTTGTGACAATATAAAAATGATGAAATTCCTTAAAGATACATATTTGATATTGTTTTTATTTGAAAAACAAAATAAAATATGTTACTAGTTTCCTAATTTTACGAAAATAAGATATTTATTGTGCTATAAGTATGACTTTCTGCTGTACAGAAAAGTACGAACCTTACTACTATCCTTTAAATTTTTCCACATATAATTCTTAAGCATTTTATTTTGATTTCACTTTTCAAAGAGTTTGAAAAACAGGTCTCGGTATGGATACACATTAGATCTTCACACTATTGAAGAAAAGCTAATAATCTGATAGAGGAGATACTTGGAATACTCTTCTTATTGACAGGGAGAAGTTTTATGATTCAACAACTCACTAGCAGGTATGTTTAAAAAGTTTTGTATCAAAAACTTAATATGATTTAGATGCAAAATAGATCCTATTATTCTGCATGTATGTGTTATGAACATTGTATTATCTTACAAAATATTAAGAATTGAATGAGTTATGTGAGTTATAAGTTGAGTGTCTAATCTAGTGAGCAAAACATATGTTCGTGTATTGTAAGCCCTGCGACTTGACCTAAACAACCTCATTATGTTTCGTGTTATTCATAAAAGTTTCATCCTTATATGTTAGGTTTATGTTGGAGTTAGAATCACTCAAAAATGATGTATATAACTCAAGTTATGAATAAATTAGTAAATACAGGTCAAGTGTAACATTTGGATTAATAGCTACGATTTATAATTTTTAAAAATAGTAGATGATAAAACTAACTATGAACATCAACATAAAAGTTTTAGGAAAATGTATTATCTTTCTAAGAAAATTTATACCACCCTCGTATCAGTAGTATAACTATAGATATTGTATTTAGACTACACAATGCAATAAAATAGTAAGATAAGAAGGGATAGTGCGAGTTGTAATGATGTTGATTATTGTGGTGCAAAATATTATGATGTATCTTATAATTATGAGTGTCATGAATGATTAAATGTTTGAAAGTTGTTTGGGGAACATGAATTGAGGATTTGACTAACTGTATGATATTTGCGTTGATTACAATTGAATGTATAATGTGTTGATGATCGAGGATAGTCAAGGTGTGTGCCTGATGATGTGCCATCTCAGTCGTGGTTGGGGGTGGATTATGATGACGATATTAGATTATTGTAATGTATCTTATTATTGTGAGTGTGGTGAATGATTGAATGTTTAAAAGTTGTTTGAGGTGTGTGAATTGGAGATTTGTTTTACTGTGTGATATTAATGTTGATTTCAACTGGACATATAGTGTGTTGATGATGTTGGTCAAAGCGTGCCTGATGAGGTGTCATCCCAGCCGCAATTAGGGATGGTGTGTATGACTCGATTAAATATTGATATTGTGATTTATGTTAATGATATTGGTTAGGGTGTGCTTGACTAGGTGTCATCCCAATTATGATTAAGGGTGGAGTGTGATGAGTGATGACATGATTAAATGTTAGCATTACGATTTATATTGTGGGTGAGATGGCACATGAATATGGCAGTCAAAGAAGTTTTGTAAGGATCGCTCATTATGTAGTTCTCTAGACCAGACTTGTTGGGTTTTTTTTGCATTAGACGGTTTTACCCATGTGTTACTAGCGTAGAAGAGGACCGTTTTGAGCACATACCTGAGAAAGCATGCATGAGTGTGACAGTTGGAGGAGTTTTGTAAGGATCGCCCATTGTGTGGTGCTCTGGACTAGACTTCTTTGGTTGTTTTGCATTGCATGGTTGTACCTATGTGTTACTGGCATAAAAGATGGATTCACTTCAGGTGGACCTACGATGAGATTGTTGTACCTACATATTATTGGCATAGAAGAGGACCATTTTTGGCGTGTACTTAGGAAAGTATGCATGAGCATCATTAGCATGAATGAATTTATGTGTGTGGATATATAATTTCTATCATGGGTATTTATATGTTTATTTGTTGTACTATAGTTGACTGTCCATCATCTTTATATGTGCCTTAACATGCGTGAGACGTATTCTTACCCCTTGCTACTTGTTGTTGCATTTTGTTTGGTTTGAATTCCATTTTCAAGTGTACAAGATCATGATGATATTGTTGGTGATGAATGATTCAACTTTTCTTTAACTTGCCATTAGGATGCTCTGATTATATGTGACCTCGGACTAGGGAAAATTATTTAATGTTTTCTGTTATGAAGATGAATTATTCAATATTTCAATGAGTTTTAGTAATTGAGAATCTTGTAAGCCTAATGTATTTACCTATATGTTATGTTTTATCATATTATAATTTTCAAAAATAAGTGTATATTAGGAAATTTGAATCATTTTACCTAAATGCAAAATCTATTATTTTAATAATAACAAATTTTTATTATTTTTTTAATTAATAAATAAAGTGTTTGGGGGTAGAAGGGTGTTATAAGGATAATATCATCAATATACACTAAAAACGTTCTAATGTTTCAGCCCAAGAACCTCAAGAATAAAGAGTGATAAGCTACAAAATGATTATAGCCATAAGTCAAAAGGAAACTGGACAATCTAGCATACCATTGGCGACTAGCTTGTTTAAGCTGATATAAAGAACACTTCAAAAGACACACCTACCCACGTTGAGAGGAAAGACCCCGATTTTTTCCTCTTTCTCTATCTATATATCGTAGGTAGAGCATTTGAATCAATAGAGAACCCTTTCTTCTGTATATGTATGAATCTATATTATTACATTCTAATTCCTTCCCGATACCTCCTAAGGAAAATACCTAATTGGAGGGACATGCATGTAGACTTCTTCATGGAGTTTCCCATGCAAAAACGCATTATTCACATTGATTTGCTTCAGATGCCAATTGTGAATGGCAACAAAAGCCAATAATAAGTGACTGTCATGATCTTAGCTACAGCAAAGAAGGTGTCAAGGAAGTTGAGGCCTTCAAGTTGATTATATCCCTTAGCCATAATACCTTTATATGGAGTCATCAACATTGTGCTTGACTTTATAGACCCGTTTCCAACCATTAGTGATGTGATATTTGATGATCGCATGCCCAAAGGATCCTTTCTAAGGTCACTTGGAAGGGAAATGGATTTATAGAGAGGAAAGGAATGGGGTGATGCGCCACAAATACTAGGTTTTATAAGCCAAAGGGGAGAGGCCACAAGGGAGGGGTCCCTTTATAACTCTTAGAAGCTCTTACAAAGGAGAAGGGGGGACACTCAAAGGTAGGAACCTTACAACCAATATGGTATCTAGGATTAAATTCAAGTGTAAAAAATACAATTAAGGGGAGGAGCTCCTATTTATAGAGGTAGCTAACCTCTTGAACAAGATAACCTAAAAAAGCAGGGCTAGGATTAAAAGGAGAGATCTAAGGGAGGAGGATTGAGAAACAATTCCCTTCTTAGATCATCAAACTTGGTGCCCAAGTTTCTCAAAGCAAGGGTCAAGATTCCTTCTTATTAGCTTAGGGGTTTATGAAGGAAAACAAGGGTGTAGATATCAAGGCTACCCCTTATTTCCTTTATAAAGACCTAAAAAGATAAATTCACCCTCTAAATTCCTAAGACACCTCCTAAAATAAAATTGGACTAAATACATGTCCCAAATTAAATTCCTAATGCTCCTCAATATTAAAAAAAAGGAAAATTACATTTTATTAACTAAAGTCCCTAGCATAATATCTTCACTCTCCACAGGAGGTGAAGTCTTCCTTTGTCTGCAAGGGCTAGTTCTTCTTCAATCCTTTTAGCCATGGCCCTAGTGATAGGTCCTTGGCTAGGCATGGTCACATCATCTCCTCCCCCTTGGAAAGGATTTAACCTCAAATCCATGGGGTCTTCATCATCCCTATCTAACACTCTTGAAGAGGGTATACCATGGCTAAGGAACTTCACATCCCTATCTGACACTCTTGAAGAGGGTATACCATGCAATCGGACAACCTCTTTAAAGAAAAGTCTTGCAATGTTGCTCGCATCATCCACTTTGTGGCAGGGAATAAAATGGGCCATTTTTCAAAATCTATCCACCACAACAAATATGGAGTCTGCACCTCGTTGGGTTCTTGGTAGCCCAAGGAGGAAATTCATGCTAATATCCTCCCAAGGTGCAGAAGGAGCAGGTAAAGGTGTGTATAGTCCGTGAGACATTGCTTTAGACTTTGCTTGTAAGCAAGCTATACATCTAGAGAAATGTCTATGGACATCTCTACGCATATGGGGCCAAAATAATTTCTCTTGTAAAAGCATGAGGGTTTTTGAAATCCCAAAATGCCCCATGAGCCCACCTTCATAACTCTCTTTTGTGAGTAAGTTCCCAATTGATCTTGGGGTATACAAAGCTTACTTCCTTTGTAGAGATGCCCCTCACTGATGAAGTACCCATCATGGTCCTTTAATGCGAATGCAGATGCAGAGGCAGCAATGATGGGGCCAAAATCCTTGTTAGAAGGATACATAGCCCGAATGTCATCAAATCCCAAGTTTTTTGCACTCAAGGATGAATAAAGGGCATGACGCCTAGAAAGAGCATTAGCCACCACATTTTGTTTTCCTTTCTTGTACTTGATGACATAAGGGAAGGATTCAAAATATTCCACCCATGTTGCATGCATTTTGTTCAATTTACCTTGACCCCTGAAATATTTTAGTGACTCATGGTCACTATGAATGACAAACTCCAAGTTTGAAGGGCCCTAATTAGAGCATAAAACTCCTTATCATAGGTGGGGTAGTTGAGGGGGGCACCGTTTAGTTTTCACTGAAATACGCAATGGGGTGCCCTCTTTGCAACAAGACAGCTCCCACACCTACACCAGAGGCATCATATTCAAGTTCAAATGTTTTAGAAAAGTCAGGTAATGCCAAGACTGGTGCATGGGTCAATTTATGCTTAATTAGCTGGAAGGTTTTCTCTTGTTTCTCACCCCAAAGAAAAGAACTTCCTTTTTCACTAAATTGTTTATTGATACGAAGAGCGTGGAGAAATTAGGCACAAAGCGCCTATAAAATCCAGCGAGACCATGAAAGCTTTTGATCTCCGTCGCATTCTTTGGGGTGGGCCGTTCTTGAATTGCTTTTATGGATCCCTTTTGTGCTAACTTCAAAACATAGAAAAACTACACTATCTACACAAAAGGTGCATTTTTCTAAGTTACCAAAAAGATTATTACTCCTAAGAAGAGAAAAAACATGCCTTAGATGTCCTAAATGATCATCTAGGTTCCTAGAGTAAACTAAAATGTCATCAAAGTAAACTACACAAAATTTACCAAGGCAATCCCTTAGTACATGATTCATTAAGCGCATGAATGTGCTTGGGACATTGGTTAGCCCAAAGGGCATAACCAACCACTCATAAAGACCAAATTTAGTCTTAAAAGCAGTTTTCCACTTATCACCCTCTTTGATCCTTATTTGGTGGTAACCACTTATAAGATCTATTTTTGAAAATATTTTTGTCCCATGCAATTCATCCAACATGTCATCAAGACAGGGGATTGGGTGCCTATATTTGATGGTGATGTTGTTGATTGCACGACAATCAACACACATCCTCCATTGGCCGTTCTTCTTAGGCACCAACAAGATTGGCACAGCACAAGGGCTTAGGCTCCTTTGAACCCAACCCTTCTCCAAAATCTTATTCACTTGAGACTCAATCTCTTGGGTCTTCATGGGGTTGGTCCTATAGGCAGGTCTATTAGGTAGACTTGTGCCAGGCACCAAATCAATTTGATGTTCTATACATCTAATGGGAGGAAGTCCTTTCAGAACCTCATTAGGGATTATATCATCAAATTCTTTTAAAATATCTTGAACCCCTTGAGGGAGGTGCTCATGTACATGGGATGTGGTAGTGCTTTCAGCAGAAGAATGCAAAATGGGGGAAGGATTTGATGCCTCTTTGCAAAAGAGGTGATAAAAGGGCTTGTTAGTCAAATGAGCTTTTTTTAAATCACGTTTAGTAGCAAATATTCTCCTTTTACTATCATTCCCTTTGGAAGGGGCATCACCATCCGACTCTCTCTTTACCCCTTTCAAGCTTTAGGGGTGAAACTTGTTGTGGTTTTTTTTTGTTTTTGTTTTTCCTCAACTCTTCTTTTTCATTGCAAATTGATCCTCAACCACTTGAGAAGGTGACAAAGGATACAATTTGAAGCGCTTTTCATTATGGGTGAGGATTATTTGGTTAGAGTGACCATGGTGAATGGATTTCTAGTCAAATTTCCATGGTCTCTCCAACAGGATATGACTAGCCTCCACAGGAACTTTGTCACAAAGAATCTCATCATTATAAGATCCTATAGAAATTGGAACCATAACTTGTTCATTGACTACCAACGCCCTTTGCTCATTGAGCCATTGCAATTTGTAAGGTTTGGGATGGGGCATGGTAGTCAAGGCTAGCTTTTCAACCAACCTAGAGCTACAACAGTTACAACAGGAGCCACTATCAACAAGGAGAGAACATACTTTGTCATTTACTTTACATCTTGTATGGAAGATGTTCTCTCTTTGTTACTGGCCAAGCTCTAGAGGTTGGCTTCCAAGAAGCCTTTGAACCATAAGGAGGTCCTCCTCATAAGGAAAAGCTTCCTCTCACTATTGTTCAAATGTATGTCCCCCTTTTTCTTCACTCTCACTAGAGGAGGAAGATGAGCTATTCTCACTACAAATGTCTTGTCCCCTCATGATCATGGTTTTCTTGTTGGGGAATTGAGAGGCAATGTGGCCTCTCCCAAGACATTTGAAGCATTTGATACTACTTTGCCTTTCAGTAGGCTTAGTAGTAGGGGGTTTTATCTCTACATGAGGTGTTTTTGTATCTTAAAAGTGTTTGGGTTCCTCTTTAGCAAAACCCTTAAAAGAGTTCCCCTTAAGTAGGTCTCTTTTTGGGTAAGAGGGAGAATCTTTTTTAAAGCTTTTTCTCTTGAGTTGATTCTCAGCTCTTACATAAAGTTCTACCAACTCATCAAGGTTTGAGTATGAAAGAAGTTCCACCTTATCTCTAATGTCAGAGTTTAATCCACACAAAAACCTAGCAAGGGTGGCATTGGGTTCCTCAATGGTATTGGCCCTTAGTATGAGAAACTCTATCTTTTGTCTATACTCCTCAATACTTAGGTTATGTTGCCTAAGTCTTTGGAGTCTATCCAAAAGATCCCTCTCATAATATGAAGGAATGTGCCTTCTTCACAAACAAGTTTTTAAATATTCCAGTAGCGAATGTCAGACATTTGTTTACGAGCCCTATCCTTGACTAACCCATCCCACCAATGTAAAGCAGGACCTTGAAAACTAAGGGAGGCCAAAGGTACTTTCCTTTCTTCCCTTATTTCATAGCATCGGAAGAGTTGTTCCACTTTGACTTCTCAATCTAGGTAAGTCTCAACATCTTCCCTACCATGAAAATGGGGTAGGTCTACCTTTGGCTCCATGGCATGATTTATGTTCTCTTGAGGAGAATGATGATGGTATGACGAATGAGAGTGATCTTATGTTGATTTTCATAATATTCTTTTTCACTAGAGCTAAAATGCCTA